>JAAGEH010000005.1:37196718-37295322 GCA_011751065.1 Lasiurus cinereus | reverse complement strand
TCTCAGCCTCAGCCTCAGCCTCAGCACGAGGGTCTCGGCACCTGCAGTCTCAGCACGAGGGTCTCAGCCTCAGCCCCAGTGCGAGGGTCCCAGCCCCAGCCCCAGCGCGAGGGTCTCAGCCTCAGCCTCAGCGCGAGGGTCCCAGCCTCAGCCTCAGTGCAAGGGTCTCAGCGCCTGCAGCCTGGCCCCAGCGCCCCAGCCCCCTAGCCCCGTCTCTCTCCCCTGCGGGCATCGCCAGCAGCGGGGACTCAGTCCAGCACTGGGAGGAGGATGGCGGGGCGCTGAGCGGAGCTCTGTTAGTGCGCGTTCCATGCCTGCGTTTCCTCATTGCGGGGCCCATCCCGGCACCCTGTGCTGCGGGGCACGTCCCCCCAGGCCCCGGGGCCTCGACCTCGCCGGCGAGCCCGCCTCCGGGCCGGGCACGCGGGCGGCTCCTTCCCCGGATCCCGGTCCCCCTCAGTCATTATTTCTTTAAATAGGTTTTCAGTATCTTGCTCTCTCTCTTCTTCTGGCACCCCCGCAATTCTGATGTTGGCACGCTCGAAACTGTCCCAGAGGCTCCCCTCATTATGTTCACACCTTTGGATTCTCCTCTCTTCTTGCCTTTCCAGTCGAATGTTGTCTGCCTCTTTATATTTCAAATTTTTTACTTGATTCTTGCCTTTCTCCAGTCCACTGCCAGGCTTCTGTACAATACTCCCTATTTCAGTCAGTGTATGTCTAATTTCTATTTGGTCCTCTATCATCTCCAGTTGGACCTTTTCCATCCCTAGTTGGCTCCCCTGTATCTCTAGTATGTCCTTTTTCATCTCCTCTTGGGTCTTGCTAAATTTATCCATCTTTTCTAGCATATTCTTGAAAAACCCCATAAGCGCGGTTTTGAACTCTATATCCAGTCTTTTTTTTCTTCCTCCATTTCTTTTGTTTGTGATCCCTTCCCCTGTCTCGGCATCCTCACCATGCCGGGGAAACTTCTGTGTTGGATTCAGCCCTATGATAGCAGACGCAAAGCCGCAGAAGCCTCTGTTGAGCTTGGGAGGGGTGGAGTCTCAGGGCTTAAGGGACCGCCTTGCCTTCCAGTCGGCCCCGCCCTCCACGGCCCCTGAGTCTCACGTGACTGGGTAATGGCTGGAGTGGTCCCTGTGTGCGTGCGCACCGCAGTACCTCTAACCGCTGCCTTTCCATCTCTCCTGCGCGCCAGGACCACACGAGTCTAGGTCCCCATGGTTTCGCCTGAAACAGGGGCCTAGTGGACTCAGAAGTGGCACAGTTGGGAGGGTCTGTCTCCTGCCCACTCGCGAAAGCCAGCGGCACAATCAGCAATCTGTCCTCCGTGCAGCACTGTGCGCGTGCGAGACCGCACCTGATCTTCTGCGACTCCCCTAAATTTCCGTGCACCTCTCCCTTTTCACAGTCCAAACTCCTCCGTATGAGTTTCGGCTGGATCTGGGGTTTAGTGTCGTAAGATAAGGGGTTCAATGCTGTTGAGTGTCTCCATTTCCCTCCCGCCAGAGAAAGCCAGCCAGGTCCTCTGGCGCCCGCTGTCTCAGCGTGCACGCGTCTCCGTACCTCAGCTTTTTTGCAGCTCCTCTGGGTTTCTGTGAGCCCCTCTCTTTCCTGCTAGTTGTAGAATTTCCACTCAGCCAGCTTTCCTGTGGTTCTGGATGATGTCCGTTCTGTCTTTTAGTTGTAGTTTTGAAATTGTTGTGCGAGGCAGCAGTGTAGGTGTTTACCTATGCCGCCATCTTGGATTCTCTGCATTGCCTTAAAGAGAGTTACTTCAGCTTTCAGGGCAGAAATGGGCTCCAAGTGAAGAAACCCATGAGGATACCAGCGCAAAGTTCTCCAGCATCACATCGAGGTACAGGTGTCTCTGAGCCTCGTCCAGGAGGCGCCATTCTGCCCTGGAGAAGTGCACGGCGACATCCTCGAAGGCCACACCACCCTGGGGACTGAAGCGTGCCAGGTTCGAATCCAGTCGGGGGCATGTACGTATCTTGGTTGTGGGTGCATCCCCAGTCGGGGGTGTGCAGGAGGCGGCTTATTGATGTCTCTCTCATCAATGTTTCTGACACTCTATCCCTCTCCCTTGCTCTCTCCTCATCCGGGCACCTTGGCGCGGCCGCCGCCATTGGTCTCCATGGGCGGATCGGCCAGAACGTGGACCCTGTTCCCGCCCCGAAGCGGGTCCCTCGCGGGGCCGCGAGCCTCACCCCGTTGGCGGTGGACCGGCGGGCACTCGGGCCTCCCACTCCGGGTGCCAGAAGCCGAGGCCCTGCTCACTTCGCTCTGACTCCTGTCCAGCATCTTGAGAGTGTATCATACCACATATCGCTAGCCCAGGAAAAGATGAAAATTCAAAGTACAATTTTTACTGAATGCATATAGCTTTCACGTTATCATAAAGTTTACAAATCTTAAGTTGAACCATTATAAGTTGGGGACTGGCAGTAAAGGAAAGAGGAGAAGACGCTCATCGCTGGAATGTTTGTTTGTCTTAATCCCATGGAGATTTCTGCCTATGTGGGAACATCAGAGGCCATAAGTGAAAAGATTAAAGATCAAGGAGAATTTTGTAGCTCAAGCCATCAAAAATTAAAGTGGGTTGATATGGAAACCACTCTTCTATTCATTCTCTTTTTCTGCTTTGGCCATTCTAATATTCTCTTACTTTCTCCAGTAAGCTTTGTTTCTTCTCTTTCATTCTTAGATCCTTGAATGTGCCATTTTCTTTACCTATAATATTCCCTCAATCTAATCTTCCTTCTTCTGGCTAGTTCCTACTCCTCCTTCAGCTCAGCTTAGATGCTACTTTTTCTGGGAATTCTTCCATGATCACTACCACCCACAAACTAGAGTATTTCCCACTAGCCCCAGAGCTGCCTGCTCTAACTCTCTTTCTACTTATTCAATTTCTGTATCTCTAGATTGCTAGATTGTAAGCTCCTTGAAGAAAAGGGTGTCATTTGTCTTCTCTATTATCAAATTACCAGGATCTAGCAGACTGCAGGTGTCATGGGAGGGTGCAATGAATGGATGAATGAATGAATGAGCAGACTCTGACTCTGGAAGTGGCTTTATGGTTCTTTGATGAAAGTGTTATAGAGAACATTCTGGATGAGGCAAGAGGGGTTTGGACTTCAGGGTGAACTATATGAACTTTTAGCTCTTTTCCAACTCTGTAATTTTAGGACATGCAAAGATTAAAGCAATAGTAACTCCGTCCTTCCCCAGAAGAAAATATTCTGTTCTTTTAGGCACATAATAATTTAACAACTTATTAATTTTGTTATGAATCAATACCCAAACAAGATCAAATACAAAGACTTTTTTAAGAAGGATTGAAAGGTGAGATATGACCATTGGTGTATTTCTTCACTGGTGTCCTACAGAGATAAAGAAGGTTGCTGGTTGAGTCAGAGAGCACTAAGAACCCATGTCCAGGGCTGAATTCTGACTCTCTTCTAAGTGATTGGGCTATCCACCTGGGGCCTCATTGGTAGGATAGTTGTTCTTTTTTTAAAAATACATTTTTAGTGATATCAGAGAAGAAGAGAGGAAAGATAGAAACATCAAAGATGAGAGAGAGAATCATTGATCAGCTGCATCCTGCATGACAATTACTGGGTATCAAGCTCACAACCCTGGCATGTGCTCTGACCAGGAATCGAATCAAGACCTCCTGGTTCATGGGTTGATGCTCAACCACTGAGCCACACAAGCTGGGCAGTTGTTCTTGACATTTTTTGGTTTATTGTCAACTTTGAGAATACAATGGAAGTTATAAAATTACCCTGAAAAAAATGCACATATATTAAAAAATCTGCTTACCACAGTACTTCTTCCTTATCTGGAGGAAATATGCTCCAAGACCCTCAGTGGTTGCCTGAAACCTTGGATAGTACCAAACCCTATATATACTGTTTTTCCCTATACAAACATATTTCTGATAAAGTTTAATTTATAAATAACTAACAATAAAATAGAATAGTTACAACAATAGACTGTAATAAAAGTAATGTGAATGTGGCATTAAGTAGAGTAAGGAGGACTTGAAAGGACTTGAACATAAGCACTGAGATACCATGACAGTCGATCTGATAATGGGCAGGGAACATATACAGCATGAATATACTAGAAAAAGGGATGATTCTTATCCCAGATGGCACTACTAAGACTGCTGCCTAATTTAAAACTTATGGATTGTTCATTTCTAGACTTTTTCCTTTAATATTCTCAAACCATAATTCACCTCAGATAACTAAAACCAAAGAAAGTGGCAGATATGGTGTGACCACTGTATTTCAGAGGCTTCCCCATCTCCTTGAGCTCATGCACGAGTCTCATGTTAGAAATCCCTGGCCCTGCATTAATAGTTAGCAAGCTGCACAAAGCAGCTAAGTGAGCAATGTGGTGTTCCTGAGCACTTAAGTCATGAAGAGCACTCTACCTTTTCAATATTTGGGGTGATGGTACAAAAGCAGGCCTGACAGCCACCAGCTGCACACAGCCACCAGGAGCTCCTAAACAATATGGAAAGATCAGAATGTAAACTCCTTGAGGTCTGGGTCTGTGCCTGCTCTACTTATTGTAAAATCTCAAATGAAAAGATGGAGGCATCGGTAAACAAATACTTGCCTCCTCCCACAACCACATCAAAATTACAACTAAATTACAGGACAACCATTGTCAGAACCACCTGAAATTTGGCTGAATGGAAGTCTTACAACTAGGGAATTAAAGAAGAAGCCACATTGAAACTAAAAGAGGGGTGGAGACACAAAACAAGCTAGCCCCACACCCAAATGTGGCAGTTTAAAATTGGGAGAGATTATGGAGGAGTGAGGGGTCCCAGCCCCACCCCAGCTCCATCAGCCCAGGGATCCAATGCCAGAAAGAGAACGTTTTGACAGTTGTCAGATGGGATGAGTGTTGGGAGCATAGATAAAAAACGGTGAAAGGATTAAGAAGGAAGTTCAGTTGGTTATAGTATGCCAAAATTGTGGGTTCAAAACCCAGTCAGGACACATACAAGAATCAACTAATAAGTGCACAAAGAAGTGGAACAACAAACGGTTGTTTTTTTCTCTCTCTCTCTAAGCAATAACAAACTTTTAAGAAAGAAGTACAAGTTGGTAGTAACCAAAGAGTCATGGGATGTAAAGTACAGCATATTGTACATAATAAAAGACTAATATGCAAATTGACGGTACCTCCACTACACCCATAAACCATGCCCACCAAGTCAATCAGAGCGAGTATGCAAATTAGCCCAACCAAGATGGCTACAGCCACAGAGAAACAGAAGGGAGGCTTGGGTTGCCCATGGCAATGGAGGAAGCCAAGCTGTCTGCACATCCTGGCCTGAGTCCTCTACTTAAGGTAACAAAGTTTCAATGGCTGCTGCCATGGAGTGAGCAGAAGACTTGGCATAGCTTGGCTCCACTACAGGTTACAAACTTTCAACTGTAGAAGCTAAATAAATCCCAGATACCAGGGCTTCCATTTAGGTCACCAGAGGGCATGGCTGGCCTGCAAACTACCACAAGCTCTTTGCCCAGGCCACTCATGCCCCAAGGGAACACCCACCCTGATCCAAGACACCCTTCAAGGCAAACCAGCTGGCCCCCTCCTGTGAACCAGGCCTCTATCCTATCTAATAAAAGAGTAATATGAAGATTGACCATCACTCCAACACAGAAGATGACTGCCCCCATGTGGTCAAAAGATCCTGCCCCCAGGTGGACACAAGATGGCCACCATAAGATGGCCAGCAGGGAAGGGCAGTTGGAAGAACCAGGCTTGCAAGGGAGGGCAATTGGGGGTGATCAAGCCCGCAGGGGAGGGCAGTTAGGGGCAAACAGGCTGGCAGGGGAGTGGTTAGGGGGTGATCAGACTGGCAGGTAGAAGTGGTTAGGGCAATCAGGAAGGCAGGCAGATGAGCAGTTGGGAGTCAGCAGTTCTGGATTGTGAGAGGGATGTCCAACTGCCCGTAGGAGAGGTATGCCTACTGGGATCAGGCCTACACGGGCAGTTGGACATCCCTCAAGGGGTCCCAGATTGGAGAGGGAGCAGGCTGGGCTGAAGGAACCCCTCCCACACCTGTGCACGAATTTCATGCACTGGGCCTCTAGTAGTCAATAACATTCTAATAATTGTGTGTGGTGTCTGATGGGTACAAGATTTAGCAGGAGGATCACTTAGTAAGTTATGTAATATCTAATCACTGGGGGGCACACCTGAAACTAATATAATAATGTATGTCAACTGTAATTGAAAATTAAAAAATGGTTTTTAAAAGCAAGCAAGAAAGAAAACTGAGCAAAGGGAAAAACCATGAGATTTAAGAGATAGAGTGAGGAAGAGAGAGGAGATTGGAGAGGGGAGGAGGGAGGAGATATACATGAAGAAAATTAAAGACAGGATTACAAAAAGAAGCAGAAAGAAAAGTAACAATATACAAAGAAACAAATCTAGAGCAAAAGTGAGAGCCATGGGGAACTAGGACCCAGGGCAGAAGTTTGTTCTCCTCAGGCATGTCCTCCCCACAATTAGCTGCAGAGCAGCCCTGAGAAGACTAAGCTGTAAAACTGTTTAAGGGTAAGGATGTTAATCAATAAGAAGCAGTGTAACATTTGTGCTTCCTGTTCCTCTTATTTACACAGAAGACAAGCTGAAAACTCTATTTCTCTAGCCTTAAACATTTCCTCCAGGAAGCCAAGCTTCTTAAAAAATCAACACCGAAATAGTGAGAACACAAAATTAAGCACTTTGGGCAATGCTATATTTAGATCCAACTCAAAGGCAGTCTCTGGCTTTCTCCTTCCCCCAAGCTGGGTCGAATATCAGCAAAACTCCTCAATTAAATTGCCACCACTTTGCAGTCTCCTGCTGAGATTTCTGGTCAGTTTTAAGCAGGAGTCAGGAAGAATGGCTGATAAGAGGACAGCAGCTCTAGGAGCAAAAGTCAAGTCCAACCTCACCCTGGGAAAATGTCCCTCAGACAGTCCCGTCCTGATCAACACTGAGTGGACTGCCCTGCTCTCGGCTCACTCACGGTTCACCTCAGCACTTCTGAAGCCTCTGCACCTGCACGGACCAGGGAGGTGGAAATGCAGCAGGTGGTTAAGAGCACAGGGCTGAGGTTAGACAGTCCTGGCTTTGAATTCCAGCTCTGCCTCTACCTGCCTATGTGGTTACCAGTTATTTGACCTCTCTAAGCTTTAGCTTTGTTTCTGTGAAATGGGCAGAAGAATAACTGCCATGTAGCATTGTTGTATTACCTGTGATTTCAGGGAATGCATTCAGCATAATATCTGTCACCTGGGAGGAGGGAATTTAGCACACACCCCCTGATATGATTAAATTTCACTCCACTTCCCACAAAACGTAGAGATATGCCTACGTCTGAGCAATTAGCACACTGGATTGAAATTACCCAATGCGGGTCTATTTTATCTCTGAACAACAACAACAAGCCTACTCTCCACCTGTGGCCACCTGATGTGTGGGTTTTCCCCCCACATCAGGCAATTCTCAGACACCAGCTGAGTGTCATACAATCTAATTCAATTCTGACACTGTCTGCATGTGTTTAGCTTCAAATTCCAGGGATTAAGGTCTCAGCCCAACAAAAACCCTGCCCTCTGCCCCTCTTTAGGTTCCCATTGACATCACCTGTACTGCTAACTGCCCAGCTATTAAATCAGAGGTTTCCACACCCGCTCCTCTGGTTTCATTAATTTGCTGGAGTGACTTATAGAACTCAGGAAAAACAGTTTATTTACTAGATTACCCATTTATTATAAAAAGAATATAACTCAGGAGTGGCCAGATGGGAAAGATGCAAAAAGCAAGATGTGTGAGAGGGAAGAGACTCTGAATTCCCACACCCTTTCTGAGTGCTCCACTCTCCCAGCACCTCCATGTGTCCACCACCTGGAAACTCTTGGAAACCTCTCCTTTTGGGTTTTATGAAGGCCTCATTATATAGGCATGGTTGATTGGATTGTTGGCCATTGATGATTGATTACATCTCAGCCTCTCTCCCACTTCCCTCTATAGAGGTGGGAGGAGGGGTAGAGCTGAATATTCCAAGGCTAGAAGCTTGTAGTTGGTTCCCCTAGCAACCAGCTCCCACCTGAGCTTATACAGGGGCTCTCCAAATAAACTCAGGTGATGGAAAGAGGCTTGTTATGAATAACAAAACTCTATTTTATCTTTAAGAAAATTCCAGGGGTTTTAGGAACAGAATGGAAAACAAATATATATTTATTACAAATCATAATGTTACAGGTGCATACTACACAGATGGTCAGCTCACAGTTTCCCTGTCAATATGGACTCAGAAGAGATCCACAGAATTTACTCAGGCTTCTGGAAATTTTCTGTAACATGATCTTCTTCCTGGTTTGTTCTCTCCCAGACTTGCCTATACAAACCCCTTGCTCTTTAAACTCAATCAATCACATAGGGGAAAAGGCCCATCCCACTTAGGGCAAGTCAACTTGATGAAACCTTCCCAATCCATGGAGGCAGCGTTAACTTTCACAGTGACAAGGAGTCTCAGCCCAGGGAGGTCTGAAGTCCTCATTTGCATGGATGATAGTGCCCTGCATTGTCTTCAAGGCAGAAATGGCCGAAATGAGCCAATCAACCACTCAGCCACAGGAAATGGCTAAATGGCAGGTCAAATTGCTCATAATTTTGATGAGGAGAATGGCTGGATGATTCCAGCACCTCTCTAGGGAGACATGAAATTCAGAATTTAAGAATCAAGAAAAAGAATCATAAAAAGAAATCTATGCAGAATTTACATCCTGTCATAAAATGGGAAGGACTTGGGATGCAAAGGGATCCCTGCATCAGCAGATCGCATTTATCAGCAAATCACCTCCCAGCCTGCCCAGGCTGTTTGTCTTCAGTGGATTCCTCTCAGGGCCAGAACCATCCAGAGGCTTGCAGTGATAGAATATCAATTGCTTTTTCAAGTCTAAAGGTGCCAGGAAGAGTTGACTCTTGTTGGAAATACGCTGTGAGGTACTCCGGACAGCTACGGAGCCATACAGTGACACCACCAGTCTGTCCAGACACAGGGGATTTGTGTTCCTGCATGTGTAGCTCAAGCAGAACAGCAGGGGTGGGCTGGCTTGGAGCTGCCCCTTCCCCTCCAGCAGCCTTGAGTCTGCAAATGTCTAGCCAGGCCTTTGTCCCTCACATGCACAGCTTGCTTGAGGCATACTCCTTGAGGAACCTGGCTCTTAACCAAGTGTCCTTTCAGTGGCTGGAGAGGCATTTCTCTTCCCCTGTTGTGTGAGTTTGCCATCCAGAAAGAGATAGATAGGAGAGGGTATCCAAGGAGTCACCTGCCTTCCCGCTCCCCTCAGCTTTCCTTGTATAATCCACCTTTGCCTCAAATCCACACCAGAAGGACACTGTCTTGTCAGGTGACACAGATGGGCATCACCCCTCACCTGGAAGACTAATCACAGCCTTCATTCCAGTGAGGACTTAAATACTCCTTAAAAACAAAGGGCTCAGAAACTATCCTGGTACCAAGTCAGAGGAGAGGTGAGGAGACTTTGCCTCTAATTTGCCCTTTGTATGGTGGAGTTGAAGACAAGGCCGCTCCCTTAGAAGAGTACTTAGCTGGAGCCTCACTCCCCCTGCCCTTTCTCATGGAAGGCGGTACCATCCAGGTTCCTCCTCTCCTCTCTGGGACATTCCAGCCCTTCTACATGTAAGGGATGCCCAAGTCCTGAATCCTTTCTGTGGAAGACTCTGATATCAGCTGGATGTTAGTAAAGTCATTCCCCATCTGGGCTTCTGCTCACTGAGCGGGGAAGGAGACCGGGGTGACAAGAGGTGGCAGAAATAGCTATTGTCTCCTGGGTGTAGGGAGAGATGTGGGTGTTTCAAATGCACTTAGATCTCCCAGAGGCTGGCTCCAACCAGCTCCCTCCTAATTGCATGACTCACTCTGGCAAGCATTCATTCCCTTTGAAACTCATATATTAATTTTAGTTATATGACTTGGACTCTACTCTTTAAGAAGCAATAATCCTGACCATTTTATGATAAAGAATCTTTTCTCTCCTTCCTGAGCCAATTCATTACAAAGGTCCACCAAATGCCTCTGCCTGAGCAATCTAGGACAATGCAGCCATGTTCCTAGCTGTCTCTTATCAGCATGGTTAGGGTAGGGTTGGGGCCATTTCGACTCACTCTGTAGCACAAAGACACTTCCAACATCCTATGTCAACCCATGAGCACAGACACCAATCCACCTCCCAAGAGTCCTGCTGCTCCGTTGCCACCAACAGCAAGAGCATCTCCAGAGATGGGCCCAGTGAAACAGCCTTCCCAAGGAGAAGAGGATGGTGATCAGACCTCAGGAGCACCACCCATGCATGGCACATGGATTTCCAGACTAGATACCCTCGCTGAACACCAGGCAGGGCCCAGTGTAAATGTGGGAACTTCAGGGGTCTTAGTGGCTGTCATTCCTTTCTAACCAGCCTCAGTACCTTCATCTTGGGTTTAAGTCTTGAGATATTGAGGCCTCCAAGATATATTCCAGATTATTCTCCTGCTCTGGGCAATGTTGATAGTAAAACACCTTTTTCTCTCTACTGTAGCCTCTTCTTTATCAATCATACATATTCTAGTGTCTAGCACCTTAGAGAAGGATTCTTCTACTACTCTACATACTCTTAAAACTCTATATTCTCCCTTAATTTCTTGGTCAAGCTTCTAGAAAAAAAATCTATACTTACATCACTTGTCACTAACCTCACCCACTGAAACTTGGTTTGCACACCCACAATTCAACCTGCTGCTGAAGTCTTCAGTGACCTTTTGGTCATGACATCCAGTGTCCATTATGATTGGCAACTCCTGGTTTTCCTTTGCTGCTCAGGCTACTTTTTAACATAGGATGACCATGGAACTTTTATCTAATGTAGGACACTTTTAAGAGTGGAAAAGGGCAGAATAAACTATCATGTGAGAACAATCAAGCATAAACCAAAACAAATTGCAGACAAGCCAGGGTCACATTTGCTATCAGTCTCCTTTACCAGTTTCTTTTTCTACTTATCATTAAATACCAGCATCTCTCAGGGCTCTGTCCTTAAGCTCTCCTCTTTTCATTCTAAATACTTCTCTTAGGCTATCTTTACCAAGTCTTCAAATATCATCTAAATGCTAATGATTTTCAAATCTATATCTTCAAGTGAGGTAGCCATCCTCTAAGATGGCACCAATGATCCTTGAAATATGATATTCAGACCCTGTGTATTGCTTCTATCAATGTATCAAGGTCAGTCTGTGTGACCAATAGAATATGGTAGAAATTATGGTGCGTGGCTTCTGAGAGTTAGATCAATAAAAGACATTGCCATTTTTGTCCTACTTTCTTGTATCACTTGTTCTGGGGGAAGCCAACAACTATATCATGAAGATATTTAAACAAACCCTATGCATAGATCTAAATGGTAAGAATTTACAGCACCAAATTGACAGCATGTGTATCATCTTGGAAGCAGGTCCTACAGCCCAACTTGAACATTTGGATGACCAGCATTTTGAGTTCAACCTCATGAGAAATTCCTAGGCTCAGGCTCTCCTCCATTCATCATTCATAGAAACTGAAGAAATAAGTATTCATTGTCATTTAAACTGAGCTTTGAGGGCAATTTATTATAAAAAATAGATAAACAAACAACTTTGTTCTTTCTCTTAAGTTTTATATCCATATATCTAAACATCTCAACTCTGTACTTGAATAGCCCCAAAAGTAAAATTCAGCACTTCTGAAATTCAACATCATTTCCCTTTCACCACTCTCTTCCCTAATCTGTTTCTTCACTGGTTTCCCATCTCATTAAATGGTGGCCACATTCTCTCAGAAAGCCAATCATCACCCTTGACTCTCCCCTTTTCCTCCATATCCTATTCATCATTAATTTCTGACAACGGATTCTTCTTCCTAAATAATTGTCTAACTCCCTCCACCTCTATGTCTCTATTTCAACTCAGGCCCTCATCATCTCTCTTCTGCGTTATTATGACAGCCTCCTTAACTGATCTCCTTGCTTCTGTTTTTTACCTCCTTCCTGTCAAGATCGTTTTATAAGAAAATAAATCAACCACATCACTGCCCTCCATAATAAAAACCTTCAATGACATCATAATACCCTTAGATAAAACCCAAGCCCCCATTTCAGCTCTCTCTCTCTCCTCTCTCTCTCTCTCTCTCTCTCTCTCTCTTTCCTCTCTCTCTCTCTCTCTCTCTCACACACACACACACACACACACACACACACACACACACACACACACACAGAAATGTCCTCAACCTAGCCCCTAGCCTCCTGTTTGGCCATTCCCCACCTGGGCATGGTCTGCTCTTTTTTGCCTATCAGATTGTGCACATTCTCTTCCTCTGCCGGAGGCCACTGCCCTTTCCCAGAGCTGTCACCAGACTGACTTTTACTCATTCTTCAGATTTCAGTCTAAAAGTCACTTCCTCTGGGAAGCCTTCCCTGAATAATGCTGACCATGTCAGTCCTGTTGCAGGTTGGGTTCTCCCAGGAAGCAGATCCTGAGACTGAGATAAATGTGCAGGAGGTTTATTAGGGAGCACTCTTGAAATCAACACTGTGGAAGGGGAGGGAGCAGGATTGGGAAGAAAGAGAGATTGAGCTGTGATACAGCCCCAAAAAGGCCTCAGGTGATGTCATGAGAGTTCTGAGACTCAAATGACCCTTCTGAATGGTCCCACACAGGGTCAAGGAAGGTGGACTTCATAGACACACATCCATTAGTTTTTGGATGTGGCTGTCCTGGAAGGGGAGAATAATCTGAGGCCAGATGGCTCTCTTCAGAGGAGGATATCACTTACAGCCAACAGCTGAAGGCCCTCCCTCTACTGCAGTATTTCCAGGCACTGGAAGACTAAGTCTTCTATCATGACGAAGTGCTTCACAGGAAACTCTGTTATTTACTCCCACACACCCTACACTCACACTGCATGTGATTGCATGATTCTAGTTTCTGCATTTCTTGAGCACACGTTCACACCTTTTCATCTCTCTGGCTACCACCTAACATTACCTTGCATATAGTAGATATTCAATAAAAATCTATTGGATGAATTTGAGGGAACCACAAGTGAACTTCAGGGCCTTCCAGGAAATGACACTTGTACAAGGCTCCCTGGAAATCCTCTTCCCTGAGCTGCAACTGCTCCCACATGAGCCACAGCCTTGTGACATTTCCAAGGCTGGATCTCAAGCCATAACAGAGGGTTGAGCCAGCCCTGAGCCCTGGAGGAACAGGGCAGGCATGCTTCATACCTGCTGGGTCAGCTAACTGCAACAGAAATGCTGAGCTGGAATTAAGTCTGATGGAGCCACATGCCCCAGAGGAATTTTTCTCATTTTATTCTCACATATTAAATTTTAAACAGGCCTTAAAGACTCTAGCTTAACACAGAAATCAGACACAACAAAACAATGTATTTGTTTCCTGTTAATATGATAGAGCAGGCAGTCCTGCTGAAGCAAAGCTATGAGTTACAGGAGAAAAATCAATTCTCTTCTTCTCTGAGTAGACCAGTTGTCCTAGCTGGGCTTGTGTTCTACACAAAGGTCACAATTCCAGCTCCTCAGAGTTCTGGCTGACTGCACATGAACTCACCATTAGGCTGCTCCCACAGATAGGTCTGGGAGCCCTCGTATAGCTTACACCTGAGAAAGCCTAGTGGGATCAGAGGCTGTGCCCCAACATAGCTCTCTATCAGCCCAGGTTCTCTGACACCAGCTGCATGCCTTAGCCTTGACGGCTGAACGGATTCTTATAGAATCTCTTGTGAAGGTGGACAGTGGGTGCCTAGAGGCAATCAGGTGTGGTCTCAGGGCTGTCCTGAGGTCATCTGTATGTTCACCTCCATTTTCCCCACTGAGCAGGGCCCTGCCACTAGACATGAGGTTCAAAAGCAGCCTTTTAGAACAGGGCATCTTGACCTAGCATGAAAACAAGTTATGCAAATCAACAGCAAATATAGCGGGTTTTAAATTGGATGATCATATAACTTATCCAAATTAGGATGCTTTGAGAACAAAAGAGAGTGCTTTTAATCATTAAACCACAATATATACAAATATAAATCATTATATATTTTACACCTGAAATTAATGTTATATGTCAGTTGTAGCTCAATTAAAAACTTTATTAAGCTAAGATAACATGAATGCATCGTGACTAGTTTCAGTCTTCCATCCACTCCTGAGCTTTCTACCCACCCGCCTCGCTCTCAAGCCTCACTGTGCCCAGAGCTCACCCCAAAGGCAGGGCCAAAGATGGAGGAGGTATCTAATGAAGTGCAGAATCAGGAAGGCATGTTGCCCAGAAAAGGAAGGCACGTCAAACACAAATGTGGTGCATGTTTCCTGGGACTTTAAAGAACATTTTTGTCTAAAATCTGGTGTGACAAAATGACAAGGCACCAGTTTCTGTTCTGTATGTTCCCTCCTGAGCCTCTCTTAGTGCCCACACAAAACAGTTTTGTGGAAAGGTTCTAAAAGGGGAGGAGGGTGGGAAACTTCGATCAAACCCCTTCCCACTTCAAGTTTACCCAGATCAGCCCGTTCTCTGCATTCAGGGATGGGACAGCAGCTCTTCCCTCCAAGCTTCTGTTTGCTCATCACTCTGGGCCAAAGGAGATTTGGATCTTCACAAGAGTAAAGAAACCAGAGGCCACTTACCCATTACCCACTTGGGGCCTGAGCAGCCACAGGTCATCCTAGGGAAGAGTGGGTGCTGAGCTTTGGACACTGAGGTATTGTGTGGCTTTGTGTGCTGGTGTCTGTGCCAGTGTATGTATGCACTGGTGTGTGTGCTGGGGTGTGTTTGCACTGGTATATGTACTGGTATGTGTATGTGCTGGTGTATGTGCTGGGGGCGTGTGCTTGTGTGTATATGCACTGGTGTGTGTGCTGGTCTGCATGCTAGTGTGTATGCTAGCATATGTGATGGTATGTGTATGCACTGGTGTGTGAGCTGTTGTGTGTGCTGGTGTGTATGCTAGTGTGTGTACTGGTGTGTATGTGCTTCCTTCTATCTAGGCTGAAACAGCACCATATACTTTTACTCAGCCTGGTGGGAGCAGAATTTTCTCCGTCTTTCTGTGCTTGCAGAGACAGGGGGTAGCAAAATCACTGACCTGACAACTCCCTCTCTTTTCTGCCTCAGAAGGGATCTTCCTGAAACTCTACCTACCACCACCTCCTGGGGAGATGATTGTACAAAGGGCCTGAAGCTTGGAAGATGACCCAGATCACTCCACAAGCAACATCTGGGTACAACGGCTGATCAGAAAATTGCCCCAGTGGCACTGGACTGAATAGATATTTGAAAGGTGGGTGGAAAGATTCAAGAAGTCTACATCAGGCCCCACTTCCTGTAGATACCTCTTTGTGTGCATCCTCTCCCACACCTTTCAAATAAAACTGCTGAGGTTGACCACCTGAAGTACCCATCAAAGGCCTGGGTTCTAGGCAGCTTCATGAGCCATTAACCCATTAAAGCATTTGGAGATGCCCACAGAGGCACTGATCAGCCATTTTTTAAGGAATTTGAACTGATAATTAATACATCTCACTGTTGAGAGGAAACATTGAGGAGCTGGCCAGACCAGGGTGGTCACAGAACTACAATCCAGCCAGCAAATATCAGCCCCAGAAAGCCCTGCCAGTTCATTTGAAGCCCAAAAGATGGGTTGTCTGTGTCAGAAAGTGGAACTCTCCATACAGAAGAGCAAAGAACAACAAGAGTAAGTGCTCCAGAGGCAGGAACCCCCTCAAGCCATGAATTCAGGTATAGATGTGCCCTGGCAAACTAGTTAAGGAAATGACCATCAAACTTCAGCTCACCACTAAGAACCCAAGGGGTCTCTGCCACCAAGCCACAGCAGTGGCAAAGACTGGGGAGGCCAAGTGGCACACATGCACTCTGTATGAGTGTGGGTAAGCAATCCAGAGGGTTTGCAGAGATGTGGAGGGCATTTGAGGATTTGCGTGTGAAGGGGAGCAAGGAGGCTATTCAAGGTGCAACAACCAGGACAGCAAGACTGCCCACTTCCACAGTTCATAAACTAGCCAGGTACTGAAGGCTGTTCCCATGGAGTTGCTCTAAATACCCTGAGCAAAGCAGCCCTTGGGATCAGTGCATGGCTTAGGGCTAGGAGAGGGATTGGGTGCATGATGCTGGAAAAATTATTCACAATACAACTTTAAAACCTCATCTCCTCCTGTAGCTCTGCTTACCTTTAAAATTCTGCTACTTCCCTTTCAGAATTTCTGTGGTGCCTACTCACTGAGTACATTCAATTCTAGAGGAAAGGATATGCCTGGAAAGCCTCCCATGCCCACTTCTACTGGCTTCTCCCATGAGTCTCTCACCTCCTGTTCTGCCTAGACAGCCAAACCTGAGAAACCTGGACCTCCCTCCCTTTCCCAAGTCAGACCACCTTCTGACGCAAAGGCTTGCCAGTTTGAGTGAAATGGCAGGCGACATTCTCAGGAGCTTCAAAGGCAAGAGTCCCAAAGCCCTCACATCAGGAAATTCATTAATTGCAAAAGGCGCCTGATGGAATTATACCCTGCTTTCCCAAACATGCCCGAACATAGAGCCCAGCATCTATACATGTCTGCAATATACATGCTTGCAACATAGGATAAATGTCCCAAACACCCAAACACCCTGCTTTTCCTTCTGTAGTTTTCCCCGGGCTGGTTCAGTATTTACTAAGTGCCCACCTGTTGAGGAGCACTGTGCTGGGTACAAAGGGAATGAAAGGATGACAAGACTCATCAGCCTGCCCGCTAGGTCCTTAGAGGAGATGGCCAGCGAAGAATGCAAATGTTAATACAGGGAAGGGTCCCTTGAGCCCAGAGGTCAGAGGAGGGACAGACATATGGTTGCATCAGGAAAGTTTCAAGAAGAGGGGCATGTGGATGGGCCCCAAAAGACAGAGCAGGTTTACCCACCCTCGGTCATAGGGAAGGAGACCCTGACAGAGTGACAGGAACTGTTCACTTGACATCAGCAAAATCTAAAGCCCAGCCCTGGTCATACCACTCAACTGCTGAGCAATTTTGACCAAGTTACTTAACCTTTTTGTGCCTTTGTCTCATGGCTACAATGAGAATAATTCTAGTATCACAGTGTTATTTGAATGTTTACAAGGCTCAAATCAGCTAATGTTTGTAAAGAGCCCTGTTGAGCACAAAAAAGCACCCCAGGAATATTAATTTGTTAATTCCAAACATGGAACATCGCACTAAGTCATCTTGGCACTAACCCCACACGGCCCTGCCTCCAACCTGCTCCCACACTGAGAAGATGGGGAAGAGATGGAGTACAATGTTAACAGCCAACATTCTAGACCAGGCACTGTTCCTGAATGGAAAAAAATAAACAGCTTTCACTTGTTGTTAACCCAAAATCCTTCTCCCTGGAGCAGATATTACAGAGTTTAAAAGCAAACTGAAGTCAACATCCAGAATAAAACACACACACACACACACACACACTCCTTCCTTTTGTAAGAAAAGTTGCCATGGAGATGAAACAGAAATAGTAAAGACACAGAGGAGCCACTGAAATGGCTATAATTAATTTAAAGCATTAGAAACAATTAAAATTGTATTAAAGCAAGTTCATTTGAAGAAGCCATAAATTGGATGAGCAGCTCACATCAAGCATGAACAAAATAAAGCATGGCGGTGGGGTGTGGGAACAGGCATCTTCAAAGGAGGGAAATAAATTATTGCACAGTATTCACAAACAAAATATGTAACCTAATTTATCTAATTCATCTTGTTATCTTCTTTAAACAAGACAGTTCTCCAATAATTCTGTTTCCTCTAGTCCCTATATGCCAGGTTAAAAAAATAAATGAGGACAGAAAATTATGCCTTATCAAGTAAATAGATCCACGTTTCCTTGTCAGCCATGGTAACCACAGATCACTCCCCAGCAGAGAAAGGGAGCCAGGGGACTAGCAACGTGGAATGCCCACAGGACTCCAGCCACACTCTGGCATTTTATGTTCTTTGTCTCTTTTGCTACTCATACAGACTCTACAATGAAGGCATGAGTGGCCTGTCATACCAGCATGGGACTCGGAAAGATTTGTGCTTCCCTGAGGTCTCATAGCCAAATAAGCCCTCAGACTCACACCTGTCCAGATTCCGAAGCCCATGCTCTTGCCACCATGTCACACTGCTTCTCATGGAAGAAACAAAAATGGGACATGGGACAGTGGGCAACCAGGTACCATTTCAGGGCACCTGTTATATGCCAGGGTCTGTGGTACACATTTTACAAACATTGTCTGATTTGATCCTCATCAGGACCCTACATTGCTCAGAGAAGGAATCCATAGCACTCTCAAAGCTCAAATGGCCCAACATGTCACAAGCAATCATGAGCAACACCAAGATTCACCCCCAGTTCTGTCTAACTCTTTAATAGCCCAGCTTTCTCTATTTGCTCCTTTACATCACTGAATGCCACCTCATGTCACAACCTACCTTGGTGTAGGGAGGGGCTGTGTATTTTATTTTTCCATTAGACAATTGGAGATGAAAGGGAAAACTTTGCAGAGGAGGCAAATTTCAAGGTGGAGCTGGACTTGGACAACAAGTGAAGTTTGAACAGGCAGAGCCCCTACTTGTTCCTGAGACCAGAAGAGTCTGTAGTCTTAAATTTAGAGCTGGGGTTGGAGGGCTCAGGACAAGGATGGCACAGGGATGTTTGCATGAGGTGGCCTGAACCACAGAGGCTATTTGGAGAGGAAAACCCACTTGTCCAGAGAAGATAGGCCTGTGGCCACGAGAGTAGTACTGAATGTTGAACCCAATTATTAGGTGAGGACAAAGTGAAAGAGGAAGCCAGAAGACTGCCAGCAGGCAAGTCAAAGGTAGAACAGAACCAGGGACAAGAAGTGAAGAGAGCCAATGCAACAATGGAAATGTAAGTGCTGGTTTCTATCTGTTCTTCATTGTCTGAGGTATGTGTTCCAGTGGCAGGTAAATGACTCCAAGGAGCTCATCAGAAGCAGCCAGGTAATCACTAGCCATTACTGTGCAGTACAATCATACCTGTTGCTACATTACTAGAATGCATCATGCTGGTTATACACAGCCAATTCCTGAACCTCCCCACAAAGGTTCCCATTGTCTTGGTCACCTCACTGCTCCTCTGAGACTCTCAGAGATCCCCACACTGCAGCAACTACAGAGATAACACTTACTCTCATACCCCATCTTTCATATGACTGGCCAGCCTGGGCTGCTTTGGTGCATAAATATTTTTGCATGTCACCCCTTGCACTATGACATGGGTTTACAAAACACACACACACACACACACACACACACACACACACACACACACAATGAATCCTGACTGCAAGCATGAAATAGGTGGTATTGATTTTCCTAATGCAGGTTTTGAAAGGTTAAGCATCAGCTCAAGAGAAGTAGCCAGGGGAGAGAAGAGCTAAGAAATGGCATGAGCTAGAGGGTTCCCAGGAAAATGAATGGCTGGCATCTGCTCTCACTACTCAAGGAACTGGGCTTGTATTTACTTCCTGTGGGGAGAAACTCCATGGGTCATAGGGAACATTCTAGGCTAAAACTGCCTATGAGGAGACCATCTAACTATGTATTTAGTTAGCCCACTTTCTGGTTATATTAAATATAGATGGTCATGTTCAAGGGGATAGAGTTATTGACCAAATGAAAGATCAGATGAGTAATAGAAGTTTCAGTGGCACCTACAGCAGCTTCCTGCCTGTGACCAAGAAGGGACATGAGGGGGTAATGAAAGACCTCCACCCCTCTTGACAGAAGATAAAAGGCATGGGTAGGTACCTTGCGTCTCCAGAAACTTTATTCCTCCATATAATTTATTAGTGCACACCAACATGTGCACAAAAGCAATGTGTATTTCAAGTTATGACTTCCCAGAGAACAATTTTCTTTCTCTGGATAAAATACAGCTAGATGCCCAAACCACCCACCACAGAACAGTCTGAGCTGGAAGAAGACAAAGCAGGAAAAAAGCAAGCTAGAGCTCACCAGGTGGAAGGCAGGAGCAAGCAGGAGAAAGAAGGTGGATTCTTTCATTCACTCATTCATTCATTCAGCAAATATTTAATGATCACATACTATGTGCCAGGCACTATTCTAGGCACCGGGAATATGGAAGGGAATAAGGTACATATATACTCCCTTGCCTCATGAATTTCCCCATCTAGTAGAAGGGGCTGACAACTTAAATATATAATCTGATGTCAGGCCATAAGTAAATAGAGCTAGTGCAAAGATTCTGAGGCCAGAATGGTCTTGATATGTTCGAGAAATAGCAAGAAAGCCAACACAGCCAAAACAGAGTGTGTAATGGGAAGAATGGGTGATGAGGTATGTAAGGGCAAGAATTGCAGGGCCACAGAGGCCACAGAAAAAAAGTTTGGATTTCATCCTGGGTATAATGGTGTGTTCAAAGTAAGACAATGACATAACCTGATTTACATTTTTAAATGTTTCTATTTGGAAACAGTCCAAGTGCCCATTAGTAGATGAGGGGATAAAAAAGCTGTGGTACATTTACACCATGGAATACTATTCAGCAGTAAAAAAGAAGGAACTCTTACCATTTGCAACAGTGTGGATGGACCTGCAGAGTATTATGCTAAGCAAAGTAAGACTGTCAAAGAAAGATAAGTATCATATGGTCTCATTCATACGTGGAATCTAATGAACAAAATAAACTGATAAACAAAATAGATTCAGAAACATATAACCATGGAAGAGATTGATGAATTTCAGAGGGAAGTGGGAGGTGGAGGAAGAAGGAAGAGATAAACCAGGAACATACATGCATATATGCCTAGCCCATGGACACAGATAATAGTGTGGTGAAGGCTTGGGAGGAGTGGGTGCAGGGAGGAGTGGGTGCAGGGAGGAGAGGGGAGTCAATGGGAAAAAAACAAAAACAACAAAGGGGACATCTGTAATGCTTTCAACAATAATGATTACTTTTTTGAAAAAAATTTTTTTTAACTGCTGAGTGGAAAATGAATCATAACAGATTAAAAATGTAGCGACATCAGTAAGAGTCCAGTATAAATTCTGTTTAGTGAGGCTTATATCATGTGTTATCATGTATTAACCTCTGCATTCCGCACAGCAACAAAAGACACCTTTGTCATCTTCACTTCAGAGTTGCAGAAGCGAGGCATAGAAAGGTCACGCCAGTGACAGAGCCAGGCCCTGGACCGGTGCCTCCATGCTCACCTGCTGTTTCACAGCCTCTCTGCAGTAGTCCAGGGGAGAGTTTGTGGGCTGTGGACATGGGTGATGACCAACAGCGGTGAGAGAAATGCCTGGATCTCAGTTACATTTTGAAATGAGTGCTGACACAATTAGCATCTTAATTTGATGGGAGATTTATTTTTAAAAAATACAGATGGAGATCACTGCTTTGAGAAAGTGCTGATTTCAGTTCTAATAAGAGCCAACCTCTAACTCAGTGGTTGGTAAATCAGGAAACTCAACAGAAGTTTTCACAAATACACGGGGTTTTTGTCGGCCAGAGCCACGAGCGCGAACGCGGAGCCCGAGCCATCTTGCAGTGGGAGGTGGATGTCTGCGGCGGTCTGCAGCCGGCGGCTGGGCACCCATCGAGAAGCCAGGGACCCGGGGACCCAGAACTCTGCTCTCCAATCAGCGCAGAAACGCGGCAGAACCAGAGATCCACAGAGCACACGGAAAGGTCAGATTGCGCCTGACTTAAGGGGCAAGTGGAGGTCTGCCGAGGTCTGAAAGCTGCGGCTGACGGAGGCACCCACAGAGCAGCCAGGACCCAGAGCTCGGCTTCCCAGGCGGCACAGACAAGCAGGCTGAGGATTCAGAGATCCACAGGGCACGCGTGCGCAGAAGGATCAGATTTCCTCTGGGCCAGGGTGAGGTCTCCCACCCCCGCAGGGCAGAGACGCGCACACTGTGGGAGCCGGGCTGCGGGAAAGCTGCCTCTGGAGAGATCCGCAGAGGTGGTCAGGACGTGATCCCTGAGTGTGAAGGCAAACCCTCTGAACTGTTGACAGAGGAGAGCTTTGGAAAACGACTCTTTTTTTTTTTTTTTCTGGGGCAGAGGGACAGCCTGGGAGTTATTACAGTGTCCAGGCTGCAAAACCCCCACAAACTGGTTTTGAGAACCACAGAGTAGCAGGATCTGAGCACAGCCTAGAGAGGTCCTGTGCTTTGTCTCAGAGATCAATTCCGAAACACTGCCACCCAATGGATGACACACAACTTGACTCTTGCATAACCACAAAAGAATAAAAAGATTAAAACACCAAGAGGGGAACACAGGGAACTGCAATACCTCCCCTACTGGGAAACAGGAGTGCCAAGCAGAATAATAGTGGAAGTGAAGGACCATTAATTTTTCTTCTTTTTTTTTTAATTTTTCCTTTTTTATTTTTTTTTAATTTTTAAGTTTTTATTTTTCATTTTCACATATTTTAATTAAAAGAATATTTTTTTTCTTTCTGCCTCAATTGATTTTACCTTTATAATTATTACATTTTTGTTTTAAACTAGTATTATTAATTACCACTAGTACTTTACCGTTTTTGGGGAAAAAAAGTGTCATTTTGTTTTCTCTTTATTTTATTTCGGGATTAGAGTTCTACATTCTATTTTCATCTTTCCCTTAGCATAATTTTACTCCAACTCAACTCTACCTTTATGCCAACACTTTCCTCCTAACTTTCCCCATTTGGTTGTCTTGTTTCTCTTTCCCTTTTCCAACTTTAGATTCTCCCTATTTTTCTCTTTACCTGGTTAAAATTTTACCCCATTTATATATCTAATTTCAAATCCCCTACTACAAGTCCACACAAACCTCTCTCCTCTTGTCTTCACTAGCCAAAAATTTGTTTTTTCTCTATGTCCTTTTGTTGCTATTTGCCTGAAAAGTGATTATATCGATTTTTTGAAATTTTTTTGTGAGATTGTTTTAGTTTATTCTACTTGTTTTATTTTGCTTTTTGCTTGCTCTGTTTTCTACCTCTCTTTTCCCTCACCTCCCTCGATACCAGTTGCTATTTGCAATTTGCCTTAATCTCTAGGTACTGGTTGCTGGCCTTTATTGGGATTAGTGACTGTTCTATTGGAGTTGTCTCCTGACATCTATATTTTGTTCCTCTTTTCTCTCTTATACACTTTATTTTCTCTCTGACTTTTTTCTCTTCCTCTTTCCTTCTCCTTTTTCTCCTTTTCATTTTCTTATTTTATTTTATTTTATTGTTCATTTATTTATCTTTTTTTTTCTCACTCTCCCAATTTGATTTTGGCACTTCTTTCTTTTCTTTTTTCCTCATTTTCCTCTTCTTCTTTCTCTATTTACCCCTAATTTGTCCTTCATTGGTGGCCACCTTATTTGTGATTATTAACATCTTGAATACATTTCTACTCAGTGCCTTGTGTGCTGTACCTGGTCGTGTTGTAGTTTGTGCCTTTCAATCAACGTAGGAGAGAGAACTACATAACCAGACACCCAGAGAAGAAAGACCATGGGCAGAAAAAGAAACAGCCCACATAAGACAGAAAGGCAGGTTTCACCAGAAAAGGAAGTAAACGAAATAGAACCAAAAATAAGCCTACCAGAGAAAGAGTTCAGAGAAATTATCATAATGTGGTTGAAAAGAATGGAAGACAAATTTGACAATATGAGTAAGAGCCAAGAGGAAATGAAGAAGAACCTAGAGGAGGTGAAGAATCAGCAAGAAGAAATGCAGAAGAACCTAGAGGAGGTACAGAATAAACAAGAAGAAATGAAAAATGACATCACTGCTATAAAGAATTCAATAGAAAGCATCAAAAGTAGACTAGAAGAAGCAGAGGACCGCATCAGTGAGCTAGAAGACATGGTAGGAAAAAATACCCAAGTACAGCAGCTTCTAGAAAGAAAAGTTAAAAAGCAAGCGGAGAGTCTAAGGGAAGTTTGGCATAACATGAAACAAAATAACATCCGCATAATTGGGGTTCCAGAAAGAGTGGAAACTGACCAAGGATCAGAGAACGTGTTTGAAGAAATAATGACAGAAAATTTAGAAAATTTTTTTAATATAGAAAAAAAAAACCCCACACAAATCCAAGAAGCTCACAGAGTCCCAAGCAAAATGACCCCCAACAAAACCGACACCAAGGCACATTATAATTAAATTGGCAAACACCGATGACAAAGTAAGAATCTTAAAAGCAGCCAGAGAGAAACAGAAAATTACCTACAAAGGAACCCTCATAAGACTAGCTACTGACTTCTCAACAGAAACTCGTCAGGCCAGAAGGGAATGGAATGAAATATACAAAGACATGCAAAGGAAGGGTCTGAATCCAAGAATACTGTACTCTGCAAGACTCTCAATCAAAATTGAAGGTGAAATCAAAAGCTTCACAGACAAAAAAGGACTAAGGGAATATATTACCACCAAACCAGCAATGCAAGAAATGTTAAAAGGTCTGCTGTAATAAAAAGAAAGAGGAAGCGAAGAAGGAACTCAGGGGTAAGGACTAAAAATGGCAACAGATAAGTACTTATCAATAATAACTTTAAATGTAAATGGATTAAATGCTCCAATCAAAAGACATAGGGTAACCGATTGGATAAGAAAACATGATCCATACATCTGCTGTCTGCAAGAAACCCACCTTAGGAAAAGAGATGCACACAGATTGAGGGTGAAGGGATGGAACATGGTATTTCGGGCAAATGGAAATGAAAAAAAAGCTGGGATTGCAATACTTATATCTGACAAATTAGATCTCAAAGTGAAGGACATAACAAGAGATAAAGAAGGCCACTTCATAATACTAAAGGGAACAATCCAACAAGAAGAAACAACTCCGGTAAACATATATGCACCCAATATAGGAGCACCTAAATACATAAAAAAACTCTTGGAGGATATTAAGGGAGAGATTGACAGCAATACAATCATAGTAGGAGACTTTAATACTCCACTGTCACCATTGGACAAATCATCTAAACAAAAAATCAGGAAAGAAACATCAACCCTAAATGACTCACTAGATGAGATGGAATTAATTGACATCTTCAGAACGTTTCACCCGAAAGTCACAGAATATACATTCTTCTACAGTGCACATGGGTCATTTTCAAAGATAGATCATATGTTGGGTCATAAGAAAAGTCTCTACAAATTCGAGAAGATAGAAATCATATCAAGCATTTTCTCATACCACAGTGGCATAAAACTGGAAATCAACTATAATAAAAACAATAGAAAGAAATCAAATACATGGAGACTAAACAGCATGATATTAAACAACGACTGGGTAACGAGAGATATCAAAGAAGAAATAAAAAACATCATGGCAACAAATGAAAATGACAACACAACAATACAAAATTTATGGGACACAGTGAAAGCAGTCTTAAGAGGGAAGTTCATAGCCCTACAAGCCACTGCAAAAAACAGGAAACAATGGTAATAAATTACCTAAACCTACAACTCAAAGAGCTAGAACGAGAGCAACAAGAAAAGCCCAGTGTACTCAGAAGAAAGGAAATAGTGAAGATCAGAGGGGAGATAAACAACCTGGAGACCAAAGAAACAATTCAAAAAATCAACAAAACAAAGAGCTGGTTCTTTGAAAGGATAAACAAGATTGATGGACCCCTAGCCAGGCTCACCAAGAAGCAAAGAGAGAAGACCCAAATAAACAAAACCAAAAATGAAAGAGGAGAAATAACAACAGACCCTGTGGAAATACAAAAGATTGTTAAAAAATACTATGAACAACTCTATTCCAACAAATGGGACAACCTGCCAGAAATGGACATTTTCCTAGAAAAATATAACCTCCCAAATCTCAATGAGGAGGAAGCCAAACATCTCAATAGTCCAATAACTATGGAAGAAATTGAAGCAGTAATCAAAAAGCTTCCAGCAAATAAAAGCCCGGGTCCAGATGGCTACACAGGAGAGTTTTACCAAACATTCAAGGAAGAATTAAAACCTATCCTCCTCAGACTATTCAAAAACATTCAAGAAGGAATACTACCAAACACCTTCTATGAAGCCAGCATCACCCTAATACCAAAACCAGATAAAGACAACACAATGAAAGAGAATTATAGGCCAATATCTCTCATGAACATAGATGCCAAAATCCTCAACAAAATTCTAGCAAATCGGATCCAGCAGTACATCACAAAGATTATACACCATGACCAAGCAGGATTCATCCCAGGAATGCAGGGATGGTTCAATATCTGCAAATCAATAAATGTGATACATCACATAAACAAATTGAGAGATAAAAATCACATAGTCATATCAATTGATGCAGAAAAAGCATTTGACAAAATCCAACATCCTTTCTTGATAAAAACTCTCAGCAAGTGGGTATAGAAGGATCATACCTCAACATCATAAAAGCCATATATGATAAACCCACAGCTAACATCATACTCAATGGGCAAAAACTAAAACCATTTCCCCTAAGAACAGGAACAAGACAGGGATGCCCACTCTCACCTCTCTTGTTCGACATAGTACTGGAAGTATTAGCCATTGCAATTAGACAAGAAGAAGAAATAAAATGCATCCAAATTGGAAAAAAAGAAGTAAAGCTGTCCCTATTTGCAGATGACATGATATTGTACATAAAAAACCCAAAGGACTCCATTCCAAAACTAATTGACTTAATTAATGAATTCGGCAATGTAGCAGGATACAAAATTAATGCTAAAAAGTCTGTGGCATTTCTATACACTAACAGTGAAATTATAGAAAGAGAAACTAAAAAAGCAATCCCATTTACCATCGCACCAAAAAAATTAAGATACCTAGGAATAAACCTAACTAAAGAGGTAAAAGACCTTTATGCAGAAAACTACAGGACACTGAAAAAAGAGATAGAGGAAGATGTTAACAGATGGTAGAGCATACCATGCTCATGGATTGGGAGAATCAACATCATTAAAATGTCCATACTACCCAAAGCAATCTACAGATTCAACGCACTACCCATTAAAATACCAACGACATATTTCACAGACCTAGAAAGAATTCTTCATAGATTCATCTGGAACAACAAAAGACCACGGATAGCTACAGCAATTCTGAGAAAAAAGAATAAAGTAGGTGGGATCTCAATACCAGACTTCAAGCTACACTACAAAGCAACTGTTCTCAAAATAGCCTGGTCCTGGCACAAGAACAGACATATAGATCAATGGAATAAAATAGAGAACCCAGATATCCACCCAAACCACTATGCTCAATTAATATTTGACAAAGGAGGCATGAACATTCAATGGAGCCAAGATAGCCTCTTCAATAAATGGTGTTGGGAAAATTGGACAGATACATGCAAAAAATTGAAACTGGACCACCAACTTACACCAAATACAAAAATAAACTCAAAATGGATACAGGATTTAAACATTAGAAGGGAAACCATAAAAATACTAGAGGAATCCACAGGCAGCACAATCTCAGATATATGCCGAAAGAACTTCTTCACTGATACTGCTCCAAAAGCAATGGAAGCTAAAGAAAAAATAAACAAATGGGACTACATCAAAATAAAAAGCTTTTGCACAGCAAAAGAAACCATCAACAAAACAACAAGAAAGATCAATGCATGGGAGAACATATTTGCAAATGCTATCACTGATAAAGGTTTAATCTCCAAAATCTACAGCCAACTTATACAACTTAATAAAAGGAAGATGAAGGATCCAATAAAAAATGGGCAACAGACCTAAACAGAACCTTTTCAAAAGACGACAGAAGGAAGGCCAAGAGACACATGAAAACATGTTCAAAGTCATTAATCATCCGAGAGATGCAAATCAAAATGACAATGCGATACCATCTTACACCTGTCAGAATGGCAATCATCCACAAATCAACAAGAGACAAGTGTTGGCGAGGATGCGGAGAAAAAGGAACCCTTGTGCACTGTTGGTGGGAATGCAGACTGGTGCAGCCACTGTGGAGAACAGTATGGAGTTTCCTCAAAAAACTAAAAATGGATCTCCCATTTGACCCTGTAATCCCACTCTTAGGAATTTATCCTAAGAAATTACAAACACCAATCAGAAAGGATTTATGCACCCCTATGTTCATAGCAGCACAATTTACAATAGCCACAATTTGGAAACAGCCTAGGTGCCTGTCAGCAGATGAGTGGATCAGAAAACTGTGGTACATCTACACAATGGAATTCTATGCTGTCATTAAAAAGAAGGAATTCTTACCATTTGCAGCAACCTGGTTGGAACTGGAGAGCCTTATGCTTAGTGAAATAAGCCAGTCAATGAAGGAGAAGCATCACATGATCGCACTCATTGGGGGATAATAAAGAACATTATAAACTGATGAACAAAAGGATAGATACAGAGACAGTAAAGCTTCAAACAGACTGTGAAATTACAGCAGGAAGATTAAAGTTAGGTGAGGTAGATAAGTGATCAATCAAAGGACTTGTATGCATGCATATAAGCATAACCAATGAACATAGACACTGAGGGGTTGGGGTATGCCTGGGAGGGAGGGGGGGCAATGGGAAGATATGTATAAAAAATTAATAAAAATTAAAAAAAAAGTTTTCACAAATACAAATGTTTGAAACTCACCCAACAGCCACTGAGGCACACTCCAGAGGTAGCCCAGGAACCTACATTCTTAAACCACTTCCCAGGTAACATTGTTATGGGGAAATCCTGGGTTGGGCTCGTACTGCCTGTCTCTGTGTCCAATAATGAAGGCAAGGTTGAATCATATCAGGCATTTATTGAGAAGGCTAGCCAACCAAGAAGACAGGGTGCTTACAAGCATTCAAATCCTGTCTTACAGCAAGATGATGTGGATAAGATGATGTTTTAACTTCTGGTGGGTCAGCCTAGCCACGCTTATCAGTTCTGCTTGCTGAATTCATAGTTGAGTCACTTCCTCAATCACTTTGCACAGGCCTTGAAAAGGAAACTTAAGAAAAACTCTCTTCACATATAATAAACTTAACCCCCTATTCACATAATAATATGTGCTCTAAGATTTAAAATATGATTGCTTTTTAGATCAATTCAGGTGCTCTATTTATAATGTATCAGATTACAAATCCTCCCTATCAGTATTGAGGCAGTTGGGCTACCATCCTGGCATTGGAAACTCCTGCACTTGGCCTTAAATCTTAACTCCTAGAATGTAATTGGGAAGAGCACCTGAGAGGTGACAGTACAACAGCCCATTTGCAGATGATGTCCTGAGAAGGAAATGGTTTGACCCAGATAGTCAGGGACAGCACTGGGGCCAGAGTCCAGATGTTTTGATCCTGGGCTATAGCTGTGTCCACTACCCAGGTTCACTCCTCTGGAAAGCACCACCTTGCTGACTGCATCACTCCTTGTGCAAGGATAGACAAAGGGCCCTGAATGACCTCTACACTATACTTGGAGTTAGAAGATGTGAGTTCAGGCCCAAACTCTGCTTTTGACCAGCTGATTGATCCTGGGAAAGTCACTTTACTTCAATGTTCTCACTTTTAAAAGCAGGACTCTAGGTCCTCATGCTTCTTGCTGTTTGATTCAATGATCTAATTCATGTGAAACCCTTAGCAAAACCTTATGGTTACTTACTCTTTGTGGTTTTATTATCATTCTTCCAGATTTCCTGCCTTCTAATGCAGTTTATTTTCCTACAGCGTTTTCATTAGGATTTTGACATCTTTGTGTCTCCAAGATCAAATTCGGAAACTCCCGGAGGAAGGAGCAGCTCCATATGTTACAGCCAATGCCCTCCAGGGCCTGGGACCCAGGGACGCCCACACCAGCTTTATCACGGTACAGGGAGGAGTAATGAGGGGGGAGGGAACGAGGAGCCTCCTGCATTCGCAGGTGTGGCTGAACCACAATAACCATTCACTTCTGTGAAGCATCTTGCACCTCACAAAATGCTTTCACGAAATTATTTTAGAACTTGAGCCTCAAAAAAAGTCTATCAATTAGCCATTTTTACTGCTTCCTCCCTCTCCCCCCATTTTAGAAAAAAAAAATTGAGCTCTGGCTGGTTTTGCTCAGTGGTTAGAGCATCGACGTGTGGATTCAAGGGTCCTGAGTTCAATCCAGTCAAGGTTACATGCCTAGATTGCAGATTTAGTCCCCAGTAGGGGGCATGCGGGAAGTAGCCGATCAGTGATTCCCTCTCATCATTGATGTTTCTATTTCTCTCTTCCTTTCTGAAATCAATAAAAGTATTTTTTTTAAATTGAGGCTTAGTTAAGTCATTTGCCCAGATAACACACTTATAAGCAATAGATCTGATTTTAGATGCACAATCTAACTCCTGTCTAGACCAGTGCTATCCAATCCTATATAATGAGAGGAATATGCTAATTATCTGTTATGCCCTGAGGTGTAATGATTGAATCACAGATCTGCAGGAGGGTTGGGGGAGAGCTACAGGAGGGGGCAGGGCAGCAAGCTATGGGGGGGGGAGGGGTAAGGGAAGCTACAGGAGGGCGGGGCAGGGGGCAGAGAGCTACAGGATGGCATCAGTGACCTATTGGCGCATGGATTCCTGCGCAGGGCTACTAGTAGAAATATAATGAGCCACTTTGTGATTTTCAATTTTCTTATAGCCATATTTTAAATAAGAAACACATATAATTCATTTTAATCATACATTATACTTATGATATTTCAATATACCCAAAATGTCATTTTAATATGGAATCAACATAAAAATATTTATAGTGTTTTTTATTTATTAATTGATTTTAGAGAAAGAAAGGAAAGGAGAGCGATGGAGAAACATTGATTTTTTTGTTCCACTTATTTATGCATTCATAGCTGATTCTTTTCTGTGCCCTGACTGGGGAAACGAACCTGTATCCTTGGAATTTCGGGACAACACTGAGCTAACTAACTGATCTTCCCAGGGCTCAACATAAAAATATAAATGGAATATTTTTCAATCTTTTTTCATACCGTCTTTGAATGAAAGTATAAAAATGGATTTCAAGTATGAAAACATCTATTTTAAGGCTTAAAACATCTCAACTGACTAGCTACATTTCAAGTGCTCAGTCACCACATGTGACTGGTGACTGTCCCTGAACAGCTCTACACCTGGGTCAACAAAAACCCTTCTTTAAATACCGTGGCTGTACAGGCCATATCCATATTCTGTTGCATATTCAGGTTTTCTTTCCTCTTCCCCTCTTTTTTAACTATTGTTTAAAAATATAAAATCCATCCTAAGCTGACAGGCTGTCCAAAAACAGGTTTCAGACCAGACTTGGCCTGAGGGTCAGTTTCTCAACTCCTGCTCCAGCCCTTAAGCTCAATGAGGCAGGAACCAGGTCTAACTGTGTACTCTAGGGCTTGGAATATAGCAGGGCTTAATAAGTAGTTGGGAATTGAATGTAGCTGAGGTAGGTCAGGCAGAATTTATTATTCCCACTTGACAGATGATAAAAATGAAATCATAGAACCAAAGTAACTTGTCTCAAGTCAGGTAGTGAGATACAAACCCAAAGCTGCGCGACTTCCAGACGTCTGCTCTTCCATCCCGGTCAGGCTTCTCGTAACTAACTGCACGGGCGGTCTCTGGCTCCCAGTTCTGCCACCTCTCCTTGTCTCTGGATTTGATCCCAAGCTCCCAGAAGCCCGCCACATGTTAGGAATGCTGGCAGCGCTCCCAGCAGACCACGCTGTTCAAGATAAAGAGCCTGTGTCCATTCCAGGACCGCTCCGGAAATGAGTTCTCTTGTAAGGTTAGAGAGAAGATGCATTTCTCTTCTCCTTTTCAGGCTAAAAGCATTTGCCTCCTTAACAAAGAAGGTAGTGAACCAGTTACAATTATACACCATACACTGGGGAGCATGTAAGTGACATTAGAAATAGTTAAGCCTCGGGTATGTGGTGGCTACAGTAAACATTGCGTAATTGCTGCAGCATCGATCCCACAATTAACGCCAAGAAGCCCAGACGGAATGGAAGTTCTCCAAGAAACTGCCATGACCTGAGAGTAAAATGGAACCCAAAATCTTTCTTACAAACATCTCCTCCTCCTCCAAATGTTAAGACTTTTTTTTTTTTCTTGGTAGTTTCCTATCCAAACAATTTGTCTGCAGTTTTCCCAGGGCCCAGGAAGTAGGCAATTGGAGACAGACACCAGGAAGTTCTTTGATGGGTGCTCTGCTTCCTGATCCCCTCTAGTCTGGCCCATAAAATGGGTGAATTTGGGGAACTGCAAGCTTAGGGGGCTGGACCGCAGAAGGCAAGGAGCAGCCTGAAGAAGTTAAGGGTTAGTCTTGCCTCTAGGCAATGCTGAGTCACTAGAGCAGCGATTTACAAGCTTCTTCATCTCCTGGCACACATAAACTAATTCCTAAAATTCTACAGCACACCAAAAAATAGATTATTGCAGATGTCATATAGTGTAAACAATAGCAAATTTAAACTTTAAAAATATATTACTTTTTTTGCTGATTTGACAATAAATCATATCTATAATTTTGATTCATTCACACTGGACAGTCATTGTTGTGTTGGCTGTTGTTATTTTTTTTATTTAACAATCAAAGGGGAAAAGAGGTCAGTGTCCCTGACGAAAGTTAGGTATTGCATATTTTAAAAATTCTTGTGGCCACCAGTTGAAAACCACTGCACTAAAAAGATTTAAGATGAGAAGTTGCAGAGCCATTTTCATTTTGGAAGAAGCAGAGACTAGGAGAAAATGACGATGGCTGAACTGTGGCAGTAGAGATGGCGGGAGTGGACGGATCTAAGAGATATTTAAGAGGTGAAATCGACAGTACCTGATGAGTGATAGGATGTAGGAGTTAAGGATGGTTTCCAGGCAACTGGCTTATGGTGACAGGAGGGTGGTTGTACTAAACCCTGGAAAAAGGGAAGGCAGGTTTAAAGGAAAAAGACAATTGTGTCCAAGTGTCCAATATATTGATTATGGAAAGGATTCAGGTGAAAGGAGGAAAAGGAAATATGACTCAGAAGGAAGGCTGAGTGAAAATATAGAAAATGGAGGCACCTATATTCAGAAAGTGATTGACCACAAAGGCTTGTGAGCTACCTGAGAGAAAACAGGAGAAAAGATCATTGTCAAGGGGTGGAGAAAGAATGAGGGTTCAATAAAGGGGACTGAGAAGGAACAAGAAGCTGAAACCAGTTTGGTTCAGTGGATAGAGTGTCAGCCTGCGCACTGACTGAAAGGTCTCTTGTTCGATTCCGGTCAAGGGCATGTACCGTGGTTGCGGGCACATCCCCAGTATAGGGCGTGCAGGAGGCAGCTGATTGATGTCTCTCTCTCATCAATGTTTCTCATTCTCTATCCCTCTCCCTTCTGCTCTGTAAAAAAATCAATAAAATATATTAAAAAAAGAAAAGAAAAAGAAAGAAAGAACAAGAAGGCAGAGGAGAAACAAAGAAAGAAGCGGTCTTAGAAACCAATGAAGAGGAGTTTGAGCATCAAAGAGGTACAGTGCCATGTCTGATGCTGAAGGAAGGGGAAGTGAGATTCATTCACTCATTTAATAAAGATTTATTGAACACCTGCTATGTGCCTGACACATTCCAGGTATTAAAGAGAGAGCAGTGAAGTGGGCATAACAGACAAAACACCCTGTCCTCATGGACATTTCATACTAGTTGGAGCAAGATCTAATTTAAGCAAGTAAGTAAATGTATGTGGTATATGTAGTGGTTTGAGTGGTGCTCCCAAAAAAGATACGCTCAAGTCCTGGCAATGTGCTCTTATTTGGGAAAAGGGTATTCATAGGTGTAATTAAGTTAAGGATCTCAAGATAAAATCTTGAATTCAAGTTGAGCTATAATTTCTGACTGGTATTTGAGACAGACACACAGCAGGAAGACCATGAGAAGATGGAGGCAGAGATTGGAACGATGCATGTACAAGCCAAGAATTGAGAAGACAGTCTTGGAACAGATTTTCTTCTGTGTCTTCAAATCTCTCTCCCCTTACAAGGGCACCATTCACTGGATTCAAGTCCACCTTAATCCAGTATGACCTCCTTTTAACTTGTTTACCCCTGCAATGACCTTATTTTCTAGAAAGGTCACATTTTAAGAAACAAGGAGTTGGGACCTCAATATATATTTTCGGGGAACACAACTTGACCCAGAACAAATACCATATAATCCTATCTAATAAAAGAGTAGTATGCAAATTGACTGTACCTCTGCTACACCCACCAGCTATGCCCTCCAGACAATCAGGAGTGAGTATGCAAATTAACCCAAACAAGATGGCTATCACCACAGAGAGAGCAGGAGGGAGGCTTGGGTTGCCCCCCGGCAATGGAGGAAGCCAAGCTTTCCACACACCTTGGCAGGCTCAGGCCTCCACTTAAGGCAACAAAGTTTCAATGGCTGCCACCATTGAGTGAGCAAAAGGCTTGCCTCCGCTCCAGGCTACAAAGTTTCAATTGTAGAAGATAAATAAATCCCAGATACCAGGGCCTCCGCTTGGGTTGCTGGGGGGCATAGCCAGCCTGCAAACCACCACAGGCCCCTTACCCAGGCCACCTTATGCCCCAAGGGAACCCCCACCCTGATCTGGGACACCCTTCAAGGCAAACCAGCTGGCCCCCACCCATGCATCGGGCCTCTATCCTATCTAATAAAAGAGTAATATGCAGATTGACCATCACTCCAACACACAAGATGACTGCCCCCATGTGGACAGAAGATAGCCAGCACAAGATAGCCAGCAGGGAAGGGCAGTTGGGAGGGACCAATCCTGCAAGGGAGGGCAGTTAATGGGTGATCAGGCCAGCAGGGGAGGGCAATTAGGGGCGATCAAGCCTGCAGGGGAGGGTAGTTAGGGGTGACCAGGCTGGCAAAGGAGGGAAGTTGAAGGTGACCAGGCCTTCAGGGAAGAGCAGTTGGGGATGACAGGGGAGGGCAGTTAGGTGACCCTCCTGTCACCATAAGCCAGGCCTGCAGGGGAGGGCAGTTAGGGGCAAACAGGCTGGCAGGGGAGCAGTTAGGCATCAATCAGGCTGACAGGCAATCAGGAAGGCAGGCAGGTGAGTAGTTGGGAACCAGCAGTCCTGGATTGTGAGAGGGATCGGACCTAAATGGGCAGTTGGACATCCCTCAAGGGGTCCAAGATTGGAGAGGGTGCAGGCTGGGGTGAGGGACACACATCCTCCCATGCATGAATTTCATGCACCAGGCCTCTAGTAATCTTAATAAAGGCAGAAAAAGCATTTGGAAAGTTTAATACTAATGGCAAAAACTTTCAATCAATAGAAACAGAAGCAATTTTGCCACCTCATGAAGGACAACTGCAGAAAACCTCCAGCTAATATTCTACTGAATGGTGAAAGGCTGGATGAGTTTCTCCCAAAATGGGGAACAAAACAAGAATGTCCACTCTCATTATTTCTATTCATCATCACACTGGAAATCCTAACCAGCACAATGAATGAATGAATGGATGCAGATTGGAAAGAAGAATAAACTAATTCTATTTTTGCACATGATTGTTAATAGAGAAAAACCCAAATAATCTACAAAAAAAAATTACTACAATCAATATAAGTGAGTTTAGTAAAGTCACAAAATATAAAGTCAATATACAAAAGGCAATTGTATTTGTATTTACTAGCAATGAACAATTAGAAATTTAAACTTATAAAAACACGATCATACCACTCAAAAACCATGTAACATAAGACTAACAAAATATGTGTGAGATCAATGTACTGAAAGCTCAAAAACACTGGTGGAAATAATTTTAAATGATGTAAATACATAGAGAGTTATGCTGTTCATAGATTTGAAGACTTAACATAGCAGTTTTCCCTGCTACAGATCAATCCAATCCAATAAAAATCTCTGCAGAAATTTTTGTGGAAATCAATACTCTGATTCAAAAGTTTTTACAGAAAAACAAAGAAACTAGAATAGACAAAATAATGTGAAGAAGAACAAAGTTAGAGTAACTACACTACCTGATTTTGAGCCTCACAATAAAGCCACCTTGATCGAGAACACTGTGGTGCTGAACAGAAGACTGCCATAGTGCTGGAGACTGCTCACACAGCTCATGAGAGCCAATTGTCAAATTTTCAGCACTTTACAAGTTGGTTGATGTCAAATTGGTTGCTTGAAATTGTGTACTGTGAAAGTACTTAAAAAAAAATGCAACAAATACTGCAAATCAGGACTACCCCCTCCCCTGCCTCCACCCCTACCACTTCTCCCATTGCCAGTTCTTAAACATATACTAGCACATCTCTCCATCCAGATCAAGGGAGAACAGATAATTCAGGAACTGACCCACATATATTTGAGCAATTTATTTCCAACAAAGTTATAGAAACAATTTAATGGATAAAAGATAGTCTTTACCACAAATGGTGCTAGAATAATATAACATCGATATGCAAACACACACACACACCTCTATTCCTTTCTTGAAACATGCAAAAAATTAATTCAAAATGGATCATAGACCCAGATGTAAAATCTAAAACTATAAAACTATTACATTAAAACATAAAAGAAAGCCTCTGTGAACTTGGGCTAGGCAAATATTTCATATATGTGACACTAGATTGATACATTGGACTTCAGCAAAATTAGGAATTTCTGCTCTTCATAAGACACTGTTACAAGAATAAATAGACTTGGAGTAAATGTTTACAAATCACAAATCCTATAAAGACCTTGACACAGAATTTATAAGGATTCTCAAAACTCAATCATTAGGAAGCAAACAAATGGTTAAAGGAATTGAATAGATAGTTTGCATGGCAATAAATACATGAAAAGATGTTTGTCATTGGCCACGAGGGAAGTTCAAATTAAAACCACAATGAAAAGAAAAATAAACACAATGAGATGCCACTTACACATCTAGTAGAATGACTAAAATAATTGTTTTAAATTGATAATACTACCCTAACCTGATGTAAATATTTCTCTTTTTTCTGCATTCAATGTAGCTAGAAAGCAGGTTCAGTTCCTGAGTAAAGGAGCTATGGATTGAGAAATAAAAGAAAGAAAGAGACAAGACACAAAATGGAAAGAAAAAGCTGGGAACCGGGTGGGACTACTGCCCTCTTTGCTGGAGAGACAGTGACCCATAGCAAATGCAGTATGTTTATTTTATACCCCCACATACCAGGAAGTTTCACCAAAAGTCAAAACAAAGGAGATTATTTGCATTCCTGAGTAGGCCCGAGCATTTCTGGTGCTTGACTGGATTTACATATCAAAACATACTCCCTAACACCTAGGCTGAAATGAAGGTCGAGCTGATAAACACTCTTGCCTTTTTGGCAAAGCGTGTTCCCAGGGCATGGCTTTGCAAATGCCACTGGGTTCAGCTGACAATAATTAAAAAATGCCCATGTGCCTTCCCAGGTGCTCTCTACACTAACTGGTTTGGCTCAGTGGATAGAGCATCAGCCTGTGGACTGAAAGGTCCCAGGTTCAATTCTGGTCAAGAGCATGTACCTTGATTGCGGGCACATCCCCAATAGGAGGCAGCTGATTGATGTTTCCCTCATCAAAGTTTCTAACTCTCTATCTCTCTCCCTTCCTCTCTGTAAAAAATCAATAAAATATATTAAAAAAAAAAAGTGCCAAAACCGGTTTGGCTCAGTGGATAGTCAGCCTGCAGACTGAAGGGTCTCAAGCTCATTTCCGGTCAAGGGCATGTACCTTGGTTGCAGGCACATCCCCAGTGGCGGGTGCGCTGGAGGCAGCTGATTGATATTTCTCTCTCATCGATGTTTCTAACTCTCTATTTCTCTCCCTTCCTCTCTGTAAAAAATCAATAAAAAATATTTTTAAAAAATAAAAATAAAAAATAAAAAAAGATAAAAAGTAAAATAAATTGATAATACCACATGTTGGTGAGGATGCAGAACAACTGAAACTCTCATTTACTGCTGGCAAAAATGCAAAATAAAGAGTACAGTCACTTTGGAAAGCAGTGTAGCAGTTTCTTATAAAGTGAAACCTACTCCTCTTACAACCTATCAATCCTACTCCCAGGTATTTACCCAAATGAAATGGGAACTTACTCATATGAGAATTTTTAGACCAACTTTATTCATAGTTTCCCCAAATTGGGAAGTACCAAAGTCCCTCAAATGGGGAATGGATAAACAACTGTGGAATCTCCATAGGATGGAATCCTACTCAGTCAAAAAATAAAAGGAACTACTGACATATAGCAATGTGAATGAATCTCAAATGCATTGTGCTAAGTGAAAGAAGCTGACTCAGAGGCTACATACTATACAACACAACTTATATGACATTCTGAAAAGACAAAAGTATAGAGACAGAAACTAAATCAACAGTTAACAGGGTTGGGTAAGGAAAAGGATGGGTACCAGGGAATTTTTAGAGGTAATAGAACTATTCTCTATCTTGATTGCAGTGACAGCTAAACCACTGGTTGTAATTGTCAAAACCTCATAATCTTACCTAATAATAGAGAAACATGTAAATTGACAATACCTCTGCTATGCCCACAGCCAATCAGAGTGAGTATGCAAATTAACACAACAAAGATGGCGGTGGCTAATTTGCATACATACCTGGGTCCCAGGAACCTCCTTGGCACTCAGCTCACTTCCAGCCAGCCATGGGGGAAAGGGCTGAATCTGCAATAAGAGGGGTAGGGGGATGCCCACTTCCCAAGCCTAAAGTCTGGGGTGGAAGCTTTAGGCTTGGGAAGGGGCCAAGCCTGTGACCAAATGCAGATCCATCTGGAAGTCAGCACTGGATTGTCCAGCTGCAGCCTGGTGACCCAGCACTGACTACCCAGGTGGCTGAGACCCAGAAAGTAAGTTAGGGTCTGATCTGCAGCCTTAGTGGAAGCTGTTGATCAGTGTACTTACCTTCTCTTTCTCTCCCTCTTTCTTTCTGATCTTCACCAGCATTCAAGCTTTGCTTTCTCTCCTGGCCTCTGTGGGGACTGCTGTTAAGCCCCATCTCTTTGATCAGACCCAGAGATAGGCCTGGAGATGCTGACTAGCATAGGAATTGAGCAAAGGTAGGTGTTGTGAAGAGCCAATGGCTATCTAGGAGGCAGAGCTTTTGACACTGACTGGCATAGGAGCTGACCAATGAGAACCAAATCTGGGTACTGTGGGGAGCCAATGGCTGCCTAGAAGGTGAATCTTTTGATACTGGCATAAGAACTGACCAATCAGAACCAAATTGGCCAGCAGAGGAGGACAGTTGGGGGTGACATCAGGCTTGCAGGAGAGGGCAGTTAGGGGTGATTAGGCTGGCAGGCAGAGGCAGTTAGGGGCAATCAGGCAGGCAGGCAGGTGAGCAGTTAGGAGCAGTGGTCCCACATTGTGAGAGGGATGTCTGACTACCTAAAATGGCAGTTGGACATCCTGCAAGGAGTCCCCAATTGGAGAGGGTGCAGGCTGAGTTGAGGGAACCCCATTTCCGAGCACAAATTTCATGTACCAGGCCTCTAGTTGTATACTAATGCAAGTTAATTTTACTTAATGAAAAATAATGGGAAAAGGTCACCTGGGTGATTGGGTTGAGAAAAGATTGTTAGGGCAGGGCTAGAAGCAAGGAGACCATTAGGAGTTCAAGTGAGAGATACAGTTGCTGGGACTGAAAGTGACCTTAGAATCTGATGATACACAGGTCATCAATGAACCTTCTAGACACATTTTCGATGAAGGAGCAAAAGGAGGGACAGGATGCAAGAGTGAAGAGTAGAGGGAAACATGTGTAGATAGGCCTGGACCCTGGATCACTGAATACTCATTCAAGAAACCTGTTTGGACCTACCCCACTAAATGAGCCCCAGCTCAGAGATGGCCTGGGCCTATGGTGACTGATCCTCCTGGTTGGCCTGAGACTTTCCCAATGTTAACACTGAAAGTCCTAAATCCAGAAAAAGCCCTCAGTCCCTGGCACACCAGGTAAGTTGATTACCGAAGCCTAGTCCCTGACCTGCCCATCCAGCCCGTCTGATCACCCTTCAGTTTTGCTTTCCCTATGGGCTTGGTGATCCTGCCTTCCATTCCTTACAGGCCTCTGGGCTCCTTGCTGACATGGTTCTCACACAAGGCAATGCAGGAAAGCTGAAGAACGGTGACACTCTGCTGCTCTTTACATCACTCTCCTTCAGCCTCTGGTCTGAAGCTGTTAGACGCCTTTTGATATCAGGAAGAAATACAAGCGGAATTTTGTCACTCTACCACCAGGAAGTTAGGAGCACTAAGCTCAAACACACTTTTCCCTCTATCTCACTTTTAACATCCTCTCTTGGAACAGACTCAGCCTTTTGCCTTGGTCTTGTCCATTTTGGGATCTCCATAGCTGCAGACATGGAAAAGCACTCCCTCCTTTGTAGCCTCCCTCTCTCTTCTGGATCTTCTCCTACCTTCTTCTATATGTTTCTCAATCTCCTTATTGCCTAATGAGCATGTGCTTTCTTCATTCATGCTAGAGGAGCAGTCTAGAGCAATATTTGAGTGTCGGGATTTGGGCAATAAACAGGACCTGGGCTCGAATCCAAGCTTTGTAACTTTCTAGCAGCACAACCTTTGACATATTACTCCTTGGACCTTTACCTCTGTAAAATGGGTATGATGAATTCCACTTCATTGAATTTCTTTGAGAATTAAATTAAATGAGATTATGTGTAAAGGGAGGGGGAAACTCAGCACAATACTTGGAACAGAGAAAGCAACAAATAAACATAATTCCTGGTGTATAAAATGTCCCCAAAGGGAATGCTCAACAATAAGAAAGTGATTAATAAGTTAGGCCACACCATGACTTACTTATAGCATCTTGTATAGCGAAGCCATTAAAAATAATGCTTTGAAGAATATTTAATGGCACAGAAAACAGTTCACAATATAATTTTAAGAGAACAAAACCAGGCTATAAAAATGCAGGTCCCAAGTCTGTTCTTTAAAAAGTATGAGTATGTGTGTATGAATGAGTATGTGTGTATGTGTGTGTATGTGTGTGTGTTTGCATTTAGGAAAAATAAGAAACATAGAAAGTGTTGGCTGCCTTTTTCTTTTTTACCTCTTTATGTTATTCTGTATTTTCAAGTTTTCTCTAATGAACATGTATTACTCTCATAACAATAGAAATAGATGTTATTGTAAAAATTCAGTCACCAATTTGTTTTTTCATTCAACAGATTTTTCTAGCACACACTCTGTGCTGAGCAATATTCTAGACTCAAGACACTGATGGAAAAGTCAACAGGCAAGTTTCCCCCCAAGACATCATCTAGTTTGCATTTAATTCTACTTAATTGTTTTATGCACTAGTTTTGTCTCCACAAATAAACTGTTATCTCCTCAAGGAAGGAACCCTGTGGTCCTTCCAGTAACTCTACAGCACCATACTCCATGCCCAAGGGAAGAACTCAGTGATGTATTCCACTTTCATTCCTGGAACACAATGAGAAGGGGCTAGATCCTAACATCATTACAGGAAATAAGAAGAGGTACCTTTGTATTTGGGGCTGGTGTCTTCCCCCTTGCTCCCTTACCTTGAGTGTGACACGGCTGGACATTCATGCCTGCCTCCATCTCTGGGTTTTCCTGAGAACACAGGAGCCTTTTGGCTGGCCAAGCCTTATGTTATGTTTTCTTTATTTTTCCAGCCTCCATCTTAATACATGTCAAACCTGTCTTTTCCCACAGTTAAGCAACTTGAGAGCATGGCAGCCGACCTGTCCTCCTGGGTTGAGTTCTTTGTCGTTTTCACTCCATGGATCTCTTGGGCAGTCTGGTGAAGCCTGTGGGCCTTTCTTGGAATGCTTTCAATGAGTACAATAAATACCAAGGATCACAGAAAACTGAACATACCAAAATACAATTACCAAAGTATCCTTTCTAAAATGTTTGTTATATGTCTCCCTACATACCAAGACCTTATTTTCTACTAGAGGCCTGGTGCATGAAAATTCATGCACTGGAGGGGGCCATTCCCTCAACCCAGCCTGCCCCTCTCACAGTCCAGGAGCCCTCAGGGGTAGGAGGTAATGCCCCATCGCATCTCTGCTGCTGCCACTGCCAGCAATGCAAGCCTCAGCCAGTCCTGGTTACCAGAGCCTCAGGCGGCCCTGGGCAGCTGGGCAGCTGCCATCTGAGGCTTGCCTGTGCCTTGGGCCAGCCCTGGGCTGCTGGAGGGCTGAAGGGACTGGGGGCTCCGAAGGTAGTTGCATGGAGTGGCCTCCCCAGCAGGGCTGAGGGGACTGGGTGCTACCATTCTGTGGCTGTGGGCACCGCCATCTTGAGGGTGGGGCAGTCACTTAGCATATTCCCTCCTTATTGGCTGTGGGCATCACCATCTTTGCAATGGCATGAGTCAATTAGCATATTTCCTCTTTATTAGATAGGATAATTCTGAAAATTTTATAAAAGTAAAGATACTGCACATTTCTTGTTAAATTTAAATAATAAAATAAAATGTATTTGTCACATAGTAATAGATTTTTTATTTTTACTGCATTAGAAAAATAAAAAATAAAATACAGTCAAATAAAGTAAAATTTTAATTTTTAAAGACATACCCATAAAAGCTTTTTTTGCTTACCTTGAATAAGAACATAAAATGCTGGAATGGCCTTTGACAAGGTAATACACAGGAACTGTTCAAAATCTAATTGATTTATATATTTTTTATGGTAACATGTTGAAAATCCAATCTTCAAAGATAAGTGTTGAAAATGGAGTGAGAGCTTCCACAGCTCCTTCACAAAGTAAAAAATAAGTGTCTCCCAGGAGCACCCAAATTCTACAAGGATTTTTAGTGAAATTTCAGTGAGTGGATTTTTGGTTCTGATATCAATGAATTCATCTTTGGCTCAATCCACACCTTGGGTACAGTTTATGTAAGAAGAAAAAAGAATGAGACTCCAGGGTTCAATTTTGTTGCCATCAAGATAGAAACGACTTTTGCAAGAATTCTAAAGTGTTTCCAGGTGTTTGTAGATTACTCTTTTAGATAAATTGACAGAATTTTGTAACTCATCTCCTTGGAGGTAAAGCACTTCCTTCAGCATTTGAAAGTTTTCTATGTTGACCCCTTATCGGCAGTTTGGCCAAGAAAGTTGGTTATGTTTTCAGAAGCATCCATGATGGGGACATCAGGATGCTGAATTGAAGGTCATCTCAGATGGTTAAAAATATCTGCCCAGTAAGCCAATCAAACAGGCAAAATGCTTTCTTTCCAAGTGTTCCAACAAGGATTTTCTTTTTCTTTTAGAAAAAGTAAAACTTTCCTCTTAAAACTCAGTGAACTTCTCCATGATAGAGAAGCCCCTGTTTTTTTGCTACCATTTCTGGACAAAACCTATAAAAATGCTATGAATCAGAGACAGCTTTTGACGAAGCTGATGACTTTTATGGCTGTCCACAGTACTTCTCTCTCAGGAGCTTGGGAAAGCCAGACGTGCCTGTGTGAAGTGCAGCAGGTGAGTGCAGCGTGAAGTGCTTCCTTCCCATGGGTAGCACTGGCGCCGCCTCCCGCAGTGCAGGAGCTCCTGCCAAGGATCTGAAGATGTAAAAGAAATGTTACACCATTTCCAAATGTCAGCAGTCTATTGTTTTCAAAGGGGTCCACAAAACAAGAATTCCTCTTTGTTAGCTTTTGATGGTCATCATGGGCAGACCACAGACGTGGCTAATTGAAAGGCGTCTGTGGTTCTGGGTGACAGCTCTTCCATGACCCACTGGCAAACATGTCCACTGTTGTTGAAAGCACTTGGTCTGACCCGGCAGCCACCCTAGCCTGCTGGCCTCCCCGCTGCACGTGGCTCCAGGGAAGGTCTCCAGTGGTGTGAGCCTTCTTTTGTTTGACACTTAGTAGAAAATCTGAAGGGTGTTTTCAGAAAAGGTTTTCAGGATATAGAGAATCCACATTTTTGAAGTATCCCAACTTTTTAAAACTGAGCTTTCTTGTCTAAATACACACAAGCCCTGCATTTTCTTTGGTTATGTTTTCTAAAAGGTATGCTGAAGTGTACTTTCATTCTCCCTGACTTCCAAAGTCCATTCTTGAGAATTTCTCTACAGAAGAAATGGCTCTTCTGTTCCATTGTCATTAATGCATATGGCCCAGTATGCAGTTTTCACCAGACCTTCCTCTTCTTTGCCGGCTCAAGACAAATTAGGTCTGTGAAACATAATATTAAATAAAGCCATAATAAAATATCGTGTTCCATTGATACTCTTTAAAATGTAATTTTTTTGTTTGTGTTTCCTAAGTAATTTGTTTGATAAATCTACACAGAATGGAATAACTTGTATATTAATTAAGTAAAGTATAAATTATTCATCAAGTTGTATGACAAATAAGTAAAACAAGGCAGGTTTATGATTAGCCAAAGTTTTTTCATTATTAACATTTTTTAACCTTAGACGGGGCTAGGTGCGAGGCGTGGTTACAGCCGTTTCTCAGGAGTCATGTCCTCCCTGGAATTTAGCAATTGTTCCTAGTGACTCTTCATGACTTTCTAGAAACAATGGTTCTCATTTCTCATATTGTCACCGTTTCCCACAAAGGTATTTTTTTAGTGTTTGGCATTTCACAGGGTAATAATACAAGTACAATGTGTGCATAACCTACTGTGCACATAAGACTACATCATAACGCAGGCATGTGGAAAGGGAAAAACAGGTCAAAGACAGGATTGTCTCACATAGCTTCCTGCCCTGTGAATGGCCAATGTCCCTATGCACCCTGTTAGCAATCACAGGAAGTCCCTTTAAAAAAACAAAACAAAACAAAACAAAACAAAACAAAACAAAACAAAACTTCACCTGAGGATATGCTTTTCATTGATTCTAGAGAGAGGAAGGGGGAAATGGATTGAGAGAAGGAAGAGAGAGGAAACATGAATTGGTTCCCTCCTATCCTACACCAAGAATGGAACCTGAAATCTAGGCATGTGCCCTGACTGGAAATTGAACCCTGTGGCCTTTTATGTAAGGGATGACACTTTAAACAACTGAGCCACACTGGTCTGGGCATAAGAAATCACTTTAAATATCACACTTGGACAGTTCACTCAGCAATTGGACGTTTGAATTTGTTTCTGACATCAAAGGCTGCATTGTGGATGGAGAGTGAAAAACGGACATGAGAGCAATTCAGACTTGCAAAACTAGCTAACTATGAACATGATTCATCTCCTTCTGTACTGACCCACAGATGGTTATAGTTGAGGAATGTTGAACTGTCTGGGCCACTCTGTGAGAACACTCCCGTTCACACCCAGTGGCCACCTGTCTGTGCAAAGTTGCAGGCAGCAGCCAGCTACCTCGCAGAGTCTGTGGGAAGGTTGCCAGTCTAACAGCTCTTTAGCTTCAAAGCAGTGTGGGCGTAGATATTTCCACATACCTACAACAACTGCAATGTGATATGAAAATATTTGTGATTTCTTTTGATGACAAAATCACAGGTCATGTTAACAATGCCAATTTGTTGTCACATTCGTAATTGAAAAAAATGCTACATTTCAGAGAGAGGGTAGTCGGGTAGTCATACTATCTGCTGTCTTGCTATCTTTGCAAACAGTTCTTTTGGACAAGGTTGCTTTAGATCCAGTCCACAAGTTATTCTCCCCTATTTTAATATTCCAAAGGTTTGAGGTATAGACATGCAAGGCAGTTTCTCTGGGGGTGGGAGGGACAGCTCTAGCTCCATTTTAAAGCATATTCCTTTATTATTTTTTAAAAACTGCACAAAGTTGCCATGAAGATGAAATGAGATCACGTATGTAAAGCTGTTAGCAGAGTGCCTAGTACATGGTGTAAACATTTGGCAACGGTGTCTATTCTTGTCTGAATCACTATTGTCAAGCTGAGACAGAGACTTGGAGATCAGCTTGGGAGCAATCTGGTTTTGCAGATGAGGAAATGTGCTTCAAAGAGGATCCAGTGGCAGAACCAGCAGAAGCAGCCAGACTGAGGGCCCCTACTGGGTACCATTTGCATCACAGCCTGCATTGGCCTGGTTCTCCTGTGCTTCAACAGCTCAGTGCCCTCCCAAGGATGAGAAAGTATGGAAAGGAAGCAGCCATGGGATCTTCTCTTCTGGCTCAGGGTGTGTTGGGCTATTGGATGGATGCAGAAAAAAACTGAAGGGTGCTCCTCTACCCAGGAGAACAACCATTCCCCGGCAGCACAAAGGGACACAGCCCAGCCCAATGTTCTAACTAGGCCTGTACTGTCCATCTCTTTCACAGGCCCTCCTGGAAAGGACATTCAGACTGTTTACTGGGCTTCCTTTCAACACTGTAGTAACTCCCCCCTCACCCATACCCCTGGAACCAACACAGATGAATTTCCTCCTAATGGCATCCTCATCATACCGATAGCCAAGTGTTATTCTGTGAAGATGCAGTTCAGAAACAGCCTCACACGTACACACATATGAACAAAAAGTATATTCCTGAGGCTGCCTAATGTTGAAACTGAGCAGCTTCTTGACAATACCTGGAAAGGGGCTTGTGAGGGGGGGGGAGTTGCGGGGGGGAGAGAGAGAGAGAGAGAGAGAGATTGTATGTGGAAGGGCAACATAATCCATCACTTTGAAAGGGTATACTTTCCCTGGAGAAAAGGTTTAAAGAAATAGGCAAGCAGATTTAATGAAAAACTCGAAGTCTATTGATTGAAATCTGTTGTAATTTTCTCACTATTTGAGAGGACATCATCTTTGCATTAGGCAAACATTATATACCTTATATACATAGAAACAAAAACTTTCCAAGATGGGTGAGTTAGCAGGGATGCCTCAACATATTGCACCAGGAATCCACATCTCCTTCCCTGTTGTTTTTAAGATGAAACTCCCCCAGGCCCCTCCAGAATGACGGCCCCCTCTGTCCCTCCCTGACAATAGCACTCCATAACAGGCAGCTGCTTCAGGATGCATTGCCCTCCTCTGGCCTCTTACCCACCCTGGTCCACCACTGTCCTCCAGAAGGCGGCCTTCCAGCACCATGTCCTGCGGAAGCCACAGCTGGTGTCCCCAGGCAGCTTTAAGGGCTCCCTCCAGTAGGCTCCTGGAAGACAGTGATCACACTGCTGTAACTATGACTTCTAAGACACATTTTCCCCACATTTTTATGTTCTGATTGGTCATTATGCTCATTCCTATTGTAATCATGATTATTCAGCTCATGTTGGTCAATTCAAAAACACTTTTTTTTTCACATTTGAATGTTTGTACAATTGGGATGTTTTATAGCAACGTGTACATTTAGGGTGGCAGTGTTTCTGATGTTTTTCTTCTGAAAAGCTGTAATTATATTGAGGGTGCATCATAAAATCAAATAATGTTGCCTATTCATGTGTGTGACCTCCCCCTCCACTATAAACTATGAAGAGCAAGACCTGTGCTCTGATCCTCTTGTTATTGCTCAATAGAAGTTGGTGGGAGTGAAGTGGGAGGTGGAAAGGAAGAAAAGGAAGGAAGGGAACTCTCTAACATTCTGCAATTTAGAAGCACCTTCACATCTTGCTCTCCTCATTTTGATTTCCCATTGGAGGGCACTGAAATTACTCCCCGAAAGAGACTTTCCTTGGAGCATGCCTCCTTACCTGCTATCTGGCCCTCAGTCTGCTGAAGATCGCCAGCACAGCACAAGGGTCACCAGCCACCTAGACAACACTGCAAAGGGAGAAACCAATCAGGAGGAAACCAGAGATTCAGAGTCATCCTCCAAGTCATCTTCTCTAGCCAGGGAACTCTTCTGTGGACTCTGCATCCCACAGGCGAGGGCTCACCTCAGCGACCTCCATCACATCTCAGTTCCTTGTCTGGCCTACTGAGCCTACCGAGCCCTCGCCTTACCCTTGCCTATCCCACCTTTTCCCCCAAGACTCCAGTTAGCTGATTTTCTCATTGTCTTCAAATCTTGCCTTACCAGTGACATCTTCCCTGGCCCCCAGCTCTCCAATGTCCATGACGTCTTCCTTGATCCTCCGGTCCTCACAGACCTCACCATCCCTGAATAGCACTTGCGTTATGAGCTGGACCAGTTAACACTGTTTATAATGAGCCTAATGTTTCAGAGCATTTTCCACAGCAGAGGGCTAAGCACATATCAGCATTCAAACATGTGATGAAACAAATCAATATAGTGATTGGCTTTTGGGAGCTCCTCCTCTCTTTATCATTTCCTTGGTCCACCTGTTTTTCTACTCCCAGCCCAAACAAATCCCTCTCTCTAAGCCCCCTGATGGGTTTAGAATTATGCTGGGTTAGCCTGGTTTTTCCAGGCATTCTGTTGGAGATGTGCCTGGACCACCCTCCAAACAGCTCCTTGAAGCTCAGACTCTCTGTCTGGCATCTCTCTGAACTGGCCTCTCTCCTTGACTGCTGCACTTTCCTTGTAGGTGCTTCTCTGTTCCAGTTGGATAACCAGCTTCATGGGTTCTTCTGCATGAGTTTAAGCTTCAAGGTGGCATTTAAATGGGGAAGAGGCAGCCGTGTGACACTGTTGACTTATACAGAATTCACAGCCAACTGACTCTATTAGTTCCTATTGACCTGCTGTTAAGTCAGGTTTTTCATCCTTTATATGAACAACTGATCTTGTAACTCAAAAAGGTGCCACTTAATATTTGCCGCTGTTAAATTCCATCATGTTGGGCCTTTTCATTCCACCTGGTGGTGATCATTTCAAGACTTCATTCTGTCCTTCCATTTTCTCAGCAGAGTGGAAACTAATAGTGTACATGGGCTTTATGGATGGTTCTATATCAGGGCTTTAATTCACTTTTTAAACCACTTCAATGGCCCTCCCTTGATGGAGAGGTTGATGATATGGAGCTATCATGAGGCCTGGCCAACTATACAGCTTTTCTGGGCCTCATTGTTATTAGAGTGGGACAAGCCCAACAATTACCACCTCTACTCTTGGGCTCCTCCCACAGTGCTCCCTGTCTCAGAAATTGGCACCATCACCCCCCTACCTGGTGGTCAAGCCAGGAACCAAAAAGGCATGACTAATTCCTCTTTCCCTTTCTGCCCACATGATGAAATCAGTTCCTTAGTTCTATCATTTGGAGCTTCCTCCTAAATAAATAAAGTGGTTCAGTCACCATTCCCTCTGCTATTGCAGACATATCCTTTATACTCTTCGCCCTCCTTCATCTTTTTAGTGTCCACATTTTGGGCCTCAGTTTACATCTCATTTCTTCCAGGAAGGTTTCTTGTCCCTTAGATTAGATTGGGGCTCCTGCTACCAGCTTTCCCAACATGATGTTTTCTTTATCACATGACCTAACTCACTGCTTGTTGTAGCTTATTTAATTCTTCCCAGTTACATCTGAGTTCTATGAGAATGGACAAGGAGTCTGTTTTGCTCATCATCATATTCCCAGAACACAGTAGATTCTCAAGAAATGTTTCTTTAATTATGGCCTTGGTTGGGCAAGTTTTAAATCACTGGCAAGTGACTTGGCTCAATACTTATGAGTCATCCTGGCGTAAAGGAAAGAATACCAGCTTTGGCCTCTAAGGTGCAGTGGGGATTATGTCACCTAAACTCCACAAGCTTCAGTTTCCTCATCTGAAAAGTGGGAATAAAAAGTAATCATATGGGGTTTTCACATTCCCAAAGGAAATTATGTATATGAATATGCTCCCAAACTAAAAAGTGCATGGTTCAAGTGCAACTATGGTCATGGGCACCCAAGCCCACTGTCTTGTCCTGATTTCAGAGATTGTACCAACGACTCATGTGGGCTCACCCTTGGGCACTAGCACTCATCAATTTGGGTTTGGTACTAAGTCTATCAGGTCTTTGTTATTCCCTCTCTACTTTTTCTGCTGTCCTCATTCCCCTACACTCCTGGGCCACTTCCAGCAGCTTTCATAACCACTTCTATTGCACTTCCTTGCTGGAGAGTTTAATGATCCTGAAGGCCCTAGAAATACATTAAATTAAAACACAAAATGGATAGCATTGTGCATTTTAGTGAAACAGCAATTAGGAGCAGCAGTCACCATGTACTCAGGAGGGCAAGAGAGCTGAGGAGAAAAGGAATAAAGTGACCTCATAAAAGACACTTAATTTCATTACCACCAGACACAGTTTCCCATTATTGCTCTTGGTATTTAATAGTTTTATGATTCCATCTATTGATGCTTAGCTAGTTCATTAACTGTGCTGCTAAAAATACAATGATCTCCAACAAAACCTTTATCACTAATAAAAGGGAGGGGGGGAACCTCCATCATTACCAGAAAGCAGTGGGGTGGACACACCTCTGTGTAGTAACTCCTCGGCCCCAAAGTTTTCATGGAGACTGAAACTATAACTGCACAAGTTTTATGCAACCAATTAAAAAATTCAATCAAGCAACTGTTCTATTACTTAGCTGATTCCAACTAACAAATTGGAAGGATTCTGGGCACCCAACTGACAATGGCTTTGAGTCAGCAGAGTCAACCTATCACAATGCTGGTGACATGAGAGAGATGAAGTCTGCTTGACCATTCATTCAGTGTTATTTACTAAACCACTACTAGGTGCCAAGCAGTGGTTATAAGGAGAGAGGCAACATAGGTAGGGGCCCTGTTTTCAGGAAGTCAAACATCTAGTAGACAATGTAGATCTGTTGGTATCAGAGAAATGAGAATCCCGCTTACTAAGCTGAGCTCCAGGTGGACCTCTCCTGATCTGGAGCAGAGATGAGAGAGTGGGTCCTGAGCATGGCAGGAAGTGAAAACAGCTTTGCATGCCACTTCACATAAAAGCCTTTCTATGGTCTCCCAGGTGCTACAGAGTCTGTCTTTAATCCCCACCCTTTTGACCTCTCTTCTGAGCCTACCAGAGATGGGAGGGAGGCCATGCAAGAGCCCAGGTCTGCAGTCAGGAGGATGCAAAGCCTAATAAAAACTTGAGCAAAAAAAATTTTAGGTGGTTTGCTTGCCCTAAGGGATTTTCTTTTTTTTTCCTTCTGGAACCTAAACTGCTCTTGGAAGCTCGTTCTCTGGCTTCATTTCCTATTACTTCTCTCCTTACATACTCTGCTCTGGCCTCTGTATTATTCCTTGAATGTGACAGGCCCCAGGGCCTTTGCATTTGTGTGTCACCACTTGTAATGACTCTTCCCCCAGAGAGAGTCAGGACTCACAGCCTCCCTTCTCAGTAAAATACCACTTCTCAGCAAAGCCTTTCCTGCCCACCCAGCTGCTCTCACCATTCCCTGTCCCCTTCCCTGTTGTGTTTTTCTCTATAACTCTTATCACAACCTGAGGTACTGTATACTTGACTTTTTGTGTTTGTTAGTTTTTTATTCACTAAAATGTGGGCTCTTGGAGCTCAGGGACTTTTCTGCTTTGTTCTCTGATGACTCCCTAGCACTACAACACCCCTAGCATTTAGCAGGCACTTAAGTATTTGTTAACTGCCTGAATGTATTTATTTTCTGCCTACTGCCTCTCATCCGAAGCCCACCCCTGTGTGCTACCCTGTAAGACCTTGGCCCCTTCAGCAGCTGACTTCCATAAAGCTTACCCATAAAGATGCTGGGGAGACCAGAAGGCAAGGGAAAGGGACAAGCTATTGTTCTTCCTCTATCTCTCACTCTTTCTCTCTTTGCTTCTCCTTTTGGTAATGACTCTATAGTACTGTGTTGTTTCCATGACCCCAAATGCAGCTGCAACAGCCACTCCTTCTCAGTGGCTGGCTGCTGCTCCCAGTGGTTCCCCAGCCCCAGTGGTGGTAGCTCCTCCCAGCAGTTCATAAGCTCTGCAGTGCCTCCATTTCCCTTGCTGTGCCAGGCTCCCACACCTGTGCATCCTACAGCCTGTATTAAATCCCCTCTGATATACTTAATGTGGCTTCTGTTTTCCTGACTAAATCCTGACAGATACAAGGAACTGGGAAAGGGGAATCAATACAGACTGTGCAGTGAAAAGGGGGGCAGTTCTGACACAAGCAGCTGCCCCAGTTCCTCACTCTGAGAGGAGTAAAGAAGCTCTCATAACAAAGAGGAAGCCCAGCAGTGGGGAATGGTCTGTCAAATGCCAGATGAAGACTGACGGCACTTGGTGGATATGCCCAGCCTCCATCAGACTTGGCTCCGGAGGCCTGAACCACATGTAGAGCCCAGTGGATCCAGCCAAGGGTCCCCACTCCCTCCACCCCAGGCCTGAGAGAGCTGCAGTGCAGTCTTTGTATCTACCAGCATCACAACGATCATCCAGGTGATCACGGGGTGGTCACCAAGGTGGTCATCTGGGCCCACTGGTGATTATTGCTTCTTACCTCACGTCCTTCTCTCTCAGCAATTCATTCCTGTGACTTAGTGGAAACAATTCACAGCTTGTTAATACACATTTTAATGGTTGAGATGTATTAATTTAGTTGGTAGTTGACCCTCAAACTGTTCCTGAAAAGCTGGGATTTGTAGTCATCTCATAATCAATGGCATTTTGAAATCGAAAGACTGTAGTATTAACCAAAACCCCAACTACCTTAACATGTGCCAGGCTCTGTTCCATTTAAATTTCCCACTACCTTATCACTTCTTCCTGGAAGTAGATCTGTGAGGGGAAGGTTAGTATTCTCATTTTTATGGTGAGGATGCAGAGGCCAGAGGATTGGGGCTCACCAGTGGAGGAGTTGGCAGTGAAGCCGTGTTCTGTCTGGCCGTCCATGCTGCCCATGTGCACACCTTTGACCAGGAGATAGAGCTGAGAGCAGCTTCTGAAATGACCTTTGGATGGAGGGCCCTCCAGCAATCCGGCAGTCAGAGTCTGAAGTGAGACCTAGAAGCAGAGCAGAAAAGACTCCATGGGGATGCAGACTCTCCCTGGGATCTCTGGCCATCTACCCAGTGAGCATATCCCAGCAAGGTCTCTGCAAGGCAGAAGGACATGTTAGAGCCGGCCCTGCCTGCCAGGTGGTGCAGTGTAGTCAAGAATACGATAGGTAGGTGCACAGGAAATGATAAGTGACAATTGGCAGTTCTGTCTAATGCCACAAGAATGGCACAGGTGTCTGCGGAAAGCTTCAGCAGAGTGAGAGCTTTCCAAGCACAGCAGTGCATTCAGTACTTGGACTGCCTCTGGGGAGAGAGTTTCTGAGTGTCAGGAGCTACACTGGCTTTTGGCTCTCTTTGGTCCTCACAGTGAGCTCCCAGTGGAGGTCTTGTCATCCCCATTTCCAGATGCCCTAGGTCCTACAACCAGTCAGCCTGGTTGTGATACTCTGTGTGCCTGGCCTTCAAAACCACAGCCCTCAAACATGCTAGCATTGTGTGTGCCTGCATGCTACCCCATGCACACACACATACACACACACACCTTGGTCCTGTCTGCACAGGCAATTATTTTTTGGAAAAAGCAACATAGGACACATTGCCAAATGCATTCAAAGAAGCCACATCTTCCATAATCCTCCCTGCGTGTTTTATTGTTTGCAAAGGAGAATTAATTTTTAGTTTTCTTTTGTTTTGCTGAGAAGTCTGGTTAGAAAGTCAAGCCAACAAGTTGTAAAACTTGACATTTATTCTTTACCTGACATGAGGAGATGGAGCTGCACTGAAAACTGGTTTGATTCTCAGCCCTGGCCTCTGCCCCAGGAGCCTGCTCTGTTTGGTGCTGGGCTGGGGCACCTAGGGGACAACAGGTTAATAAATGCCAACCCACAGGGACTCCCTGCCTCCCCTCCAGAGGCTTCCTGCATAGCTCTTCATTCACCAACAGACATGCATCCAACACCTATCGGGTACCAGGCACCAGAGATAATAAAACAGCTCTAGAGATGCTCAGGCTGATGAAAGAGAATGAGCAAAGCGTAATTATGATGCAATATAAGAAGTGATATAACACAGTCTGGGAGCATCCAGGAAGGAGCAGCTAATTCTGCAGGAGTCGGGGGGAGCATAAAAAGGTGTTAAGAAAACTATAGCAAAATTGGAGATATATCAACAGGGCTTTGAAGATTAAGGAAGATTTTCTTTCACAGATAGATAAAGGAGGGAGGATTCCTGACAGAGGGCATAATAATATGAGCGAAATCAGGGAGAATTGAGGGTGCAGAATACAGTTGGCAGTGTGATGAAGTGGGGACAAAATTAAGGTGGAGGGGAGGTAGGTTGTGGATCCAACCTGAGGAATTAGTTCTACTTGATGGGTTACTTTTTTGTTTTCTTGTTTGTTTGTTTTCTTGTTTTAATTTGTGTGTAAACCCAGACTGATTTATTTCAAAACCTGGATTAATTAATATTTTAATTATATGCTTTCACTGTGCAACAATTTCCAATGAGTGCAGGTACATGAAATGAGATCATGTATATGAAAGCACTTACAGAACTGTGAAGTGTTATACAAACTATTGTAAATGTTATTTGTATTATTCTAAGATTCTCAAGGCAAAGTATTCACAGAGCCTATTACACACAGCTGAGCCAGGTGCTGAGAGGGCTGGGGGTACAAAGACAATCAATACCTCCTCAAACGCCCATCTGTTGGCCATGATTGCTCACCAGCCATCAACATAGGATGTCAGTACTTCTGAGGAGGAGGCATTTAGATCTAAACCTTTCCAGGGTAGGCCCCTCATTGAACTACAACACTGGTTTGGCAGTGTTGTGTGGCTGAAAAGTAATGGACTTCATTTCTCACCCCAACTCCTACCTGAGTGGCTCTGGGCAGCCTCATCGGAACATTCAGAGATAATGATGATGTTCCCACAGTTTTCTCAGCTCTCTGGGGCCTCTCCACGGAATTCAGAGGAAAGCTTTTCACATCTGCCTCATGTGGTTGTGCTGGCCCCACCAGGACAAGATGGTGCAGGCACATGAGGAGAACAAGGAGAGGGGAGTGAGAGCGCCAAGACTCTGAGTTCCAATCTGGACTTTGCCCCCATGGCCTTAGGGGTATTATTAACTGGCTTAGCTTCCTCCCTTACCAAAAACAGACTGTTGGAAAAAGCCAGCTTATTCAATAGTCAATACCAATGTTGTATCTGTTTATTCATACAGTGCACACGTATTGAGTACCTACTGTTTGCTGGCAACGTGCAATGTACTAGGCTATAAAGATTATTTTTAATAATTTTTAAATAAAATATTTTAAAAATAATAATAAGACATGGCCTGTCAGAATTCATGCAGAATTCTAGCCCTGCTGAAAATATGGATATTTCCTTTTTAAAGTAAGTGATTTGCCTCATATCTGTTGGAGTAGGCAATTATGAAACAGCAAGATAAGTGCTATCAGAGAGTGTAGATTTTAGAACAAGGTCCCAGAAGAGAACCAAGCACATAATCTATGTTGAATAAACATTTTGTGATCTAATAGAAGTTGTAAGAACAGAGCACTGTGAAAGCACGTGGGAGAGCTACCAGGTGGCAAGGAAAGCTTACTAGGGGCACAACTCCTGATGTCACTTAAAAGGAAGCCCAGCCTATGTGGCTCGGTGGTTGAGCATCAACCTATGAACCAGGAGGTCATGGTTCCATTCCTGGTCAGGGCACATGCCCAGGTTGTGGGCTTCATCCCCAGTGTGGGGTATATAGGAGTCAACCAATCAATGATTCTCTCTCATCATTGATGTTTCTATCTCTCTCCTCCTCCCTTTCTCTCTGAAATAAATTTTTTAAATTCTACAATTTTTTTTTTTAAAAGGAAACCCAGGCTGAGGGCCTGGGGAGAGACCTGCCCTCTGGGAAGTATGCGTCAAGAGAGCAATAGATACCTTTCCCCCTGTTCCAATATTCAAAGGCATGCTCCGGTGAAGCCTGTATTTGCCAAGAGATGCTCAGATGACTGTAAGATATTTGCAAGCTGGGATGAGGGGGTCAGGAAGGGGGCTGGTTACAGGAACAGAAACAGCCTCCACTCAGCAGAAGTGTTTTCAAACATGGCCACTTGGCCTTCTTGCCTGCCTGCTGAGGGGACTTATTGCTAGCACCTTGTCTTCATTGAGTTACTGACAGTCTTGTTCAGCAGAAGCCAGCAGAATCCAGACCTGAATTACTTGTTATATCCCCTTTCTATAACTTCCTGGTGGAATCACCTTGTCAGGCATTTGTCTTCATGCTAGAAGGTCAAATCATCAATGCACTCTTATCCATGCAGAATTCTAGTTGGACTGAAAACTAGAACGGTTTCATTGTTTAAACAATGGGAATGCAAGCTCCCAGAGGGCAGAGCATAGCTCCGATGAGTTCACTCTGTACTCAAGCTGATACATCACGTACAAACTATTGTAAATGTTTGTGTGTGTAAGCCAAAAGACATATGAATATATTTATCCCACTCACTATCTCTGGGGCACTAGGCCAATCATGGAATGTCTTTAATTCTCCCTATCTATCCAAATCACTATCTCTGGGGCACTAGGCCAATCATGGAATGTCTTTAAGCCTCAATTTCCTACTCCAGTAATGCATGTGGAGAGAAGATGTGACCTCCAACACAGGGCCAGACCACAGGATGTGCAGGGGCTGAGGGGTGAACTGAAGTTAGTGCAGCAGATGCATCACCTACATCACCAGAACTACGCCCTGCTGGATGCTTCTGCTGAGCATCTTCAGAGAGCTCACAGTCCTAGTCAGGACCTGGCAGGAGAACAGGTACCACTTAAGTTAGATAATTTGAGGTCAGTTTAATAAAGAGATTATTAATGAAGTTGTGGGCAGGGTAGAAGGAGACCTTGTGGGACAGTCAGTGCTCTGGAACCGAGAAGAGTCTGATCCTGAAAGAGCGAGGGGCAGAAGGGTTGCTGGAGCCCAGATACAGAGGGCAGTGTGTTGAGAGAGTTTTACAACAGGAGTGTGACCTTCAACAGTGAGATGCAGCCAGACAGTGCAACCCCACAGAGAGGGAACCAGGAGAATAAATAACCCGGCCTTTGTCTCCTACCTCTCTCCATTCTCCTTCCAGTGCTCCCCATTGGCCAAACTCAAGTAGATGCTAAAAGATAAAGGAGACCTTTAATATAGTCTATCTAAGTCAGATTTCTATGGGGGCCAGAGCACATTGAAGGGGTGAAAGATTAGATCTGGAGAGACAAACAGAAGACATCTAGAACACCCCATGAAAGCAATCCACAAGAGAAAGAGTCAACTTGGAATATGTACTATAACAGCAAAAACAGCCAGAAGTGATAGCCCCAGTCAGGTAAGATCTGTCCTGCCTCTGCCTTCTCCTTGGTGTTTCTACCAACTCCAAAGGGGTCAGAAACTAAAGATGGTCAGCAGAGGTGAAGGAGGGGAAAGAGGCCCAAAACAGGGAGAGAGTGTAGAAACCCTTTCCTACTGCAGGCATTTAGCCCGACATCCACCTGAGCTGGAGAATGTGCTAGAGCAGGCTAGGTGCAGTGACAAACAGACCCAAACATTTAGTGACTAAACACAATAGAGTTTTATTTCTTGCACATATAACAGTACAGTAAGTTAAAGTTATAGGTTGAGATAATGAGGAAGACAGGAAGTTTTCCACCACACAATTATTCAAGGACCCTGCCTGATGACCCTTTTTTTAGATTTTTTATTATTATTTAAAGTATTATAGTAGTACACATATCTCATTTTTTCCCCATTGACCTTCCCCCAGCCTCCCCTACTCCCTGTTGCATGCCCTTATCTTACCCCCCTTCCAGTTGTCTTGTGTCCAGTGGTTGTGCTTATATGCATGCATACAAGTCCTTTGATTAACTTCTTCCACCCGCCACCCCCCACCCTCGCTCCCCAACACTCCCCAGACTTTTTGCTATAATTTGACAGTCTGCTGGGTGCTTTACTGCATCTGTATCTATCTTTTGGTTCTTGTGGTTATAATGTTCTTTATTTTCCATAAATGAGTGAGATCACGTGGTATTTTTCTTTCATTGACTGGCTTATTTCATTTAACATAATGCTATCCAAGTCCATCCACACTGTGGCAAATGGCAAGAGTTCCTTCTTGTAGATAGCAGCGTAGTATTCCATTGTGTAAATTTATCATTGTTTTCTAATCCACTCATCTGCTGATGGGCATTTAAGCTGTTTCCAAATTTTAGCTATGGTGAATTGTACTGCTATGAACATAGGGTACATATATTTTTTCTGATTGGTGTTTCTAGTTTCTTGGGATATATTCCTAGAAGTGGAATTACTGGGTCAAATGGCAGTTCCATTTCTAATTTTTTTGAGGAAACTCCATACTGTTCTCCACAGTGGCTGTACCAGTCTGCATTCCCACCAGCAGTGCACAAAGGTTCCTTTTTCTCTGAATCCTCACCAGTACTTGTCTTTTGTTGATTTGTTGATGATTGCCATTCTGACAGGTGCGAGGCTGACTGAAAGCCAAGGCTATCTGCTCAGCCCTGAGACTCCATTCCATCCAAGACAGAAGCTCCCAACTGCACTGAAATACAGGTTGAACTACACTGAACCCCAGTTTAGGGCGAGACCCTGGGGACCCAGATTCACCACAGCACACAGAAATGCAGAGATCTGGAGGCCTCAAATGCCTATGCACAGAGTGGGCTGCAACAATTGCCAAGGGACACTGAGACCAGGGGCTGATGGGAAGCCAAGGCTGTCTGATCAGCACCGAGACTCAGCTCCATCCAAGCCTAACACAGAGGCTTTGCAGGCTTGCAAGTCTTAAGGCAGAGTCCAGCACAGAAGTTCTCCTGGCATTGACACAGCTGATCCTCACAACCAATTGGCTTGGTGGTCAATTCCCCGCTGAATACCTACAACAATCAAGACTTAACTACAACAAGGCTGTACACAGAGTCCACAAAGGAGTACACCAAGAGAGTCCACCTCAGGTAACTGGGGAGGCAGAGCTACTGGGCCATATAGGACACCTAGCACACAATGCTACTCTACCAACTTAGGGAAGCAGTGAAAATGCAAAGACAAAAGAAAGATCACACACACACACACACACACACACACACACACACACAAAGAAATGGAGGAAAATAAATGACTGGATATAGAGTTCAAAACCACAGTTATAAGGTTTTTCAAGAATTTCCTAGAAAAAATGGATAAATTTAGCAAGGCCCAAGAGGAGATGAAAAAGGACCAATTAGAAATTAAACATACACTGACTGAAATAAAAAAATATTATACAGAGACCTAACAGCAGACTAGAGGAAACCAAGAATTAAGTCAAAGATCTGAAATATAAAGAAGCAGAAAACACTCAACTGGAAAAGAAAAAAGAATCCAAAAATGTGAAGATAGTGTAAGGGGCCTCTGGACAACTTCAAGTGTGCCAACATCAGAATTATGGGGGTGCCAGAAGAAGAGAGAGAGCAAGATACTGAAAACCTATTTGAAGAAATAATGACTGAAAAATTCCCCTACCTGCTGAAAGAAACAGAACCCCAAACAAAAGAAATCCAAAAAGGACCACACCAAGATACATCATAATTAAAATGCCAAGAGCAAAAGACAAAGAGAGAATATTGAAAGCAGCAAGAGAAAAACAGTTAATTACCTACAAGGGAGCACCCATATGATTGTCAGCTGATTTTTCAACAGAAACTATGCAGGTCAGACGGGAGTGGCAAGAAATATTCAAAGTAATGAATACCAAGAACCTACAACCAAGATTACTCTACCTAGCAAAGCTATCATTCAGAATTGAAGGGCAGATAAAGAGCTTCACAAATAAGAAAAATCTAAAGGAGTTCATCAACACCAAACCAGGATTATTTGAAATGCTGAAAGGTACTCTTTAAGAAGAGGAAGAAGAAGAAAAAGGTAAAGATGGAAATTATGAACAACAAATACATATCTATCAACAAGTGAATCTAAAAATGAAGTGAATTCAAAATCGATGAACAGAATAAACTGGTGAATATAATAGAATCAGGGGCATAGAAAGAGAATGTACTAACAATTCTCAGGGGGAAAGGAGTGAGGGGGTTGCAGGTAGAGACTGGACAAAAATCATACACTTATGGATGAGGGCAATGGGAGGGAGGTAAGGTTAGAGGGAGGGTTGGGAGCCGGGTGGAGGGGAGCTAGCTATGGGGAGAAACAAAAGGAACAACTGTAATCATCTGAACAATAAAGATTTATTTTTAAAAAAGATTATTACTTTGTTGTTGGTGTTTGCCAATTTAATTATAATGAGCCTTGGTGTCAGTCTTTTGGGGTTTATTTTGCTCGGGACTCTGTGAGCTTCTTGGATTTGTGTGAGTTTTTTCTTCCTTATATCAGGGAATTTTTCTGTCATTATTTCTTTAAACAGGTTTTCTAGTTCTTGCTCAGTTTCCTCTCCTTCTGTAACCCCTATTATGCAGATGTTATTTTGTTTGGTATTGTCCCAAAGTTTCCTTAGGCTCTCCTCATGCTTTTTAAATTTTTTTTCTAGAAGATGCTGTAATTGGGTATTTTTTCCTACCTTGTCTTATAGCTCACTGATGTGGTCCTCTGCTTCTTCTAATCTACTCTGCTGCTTTCTATTGAGTGCTTTACAACAGCAATATCATTTTTCATTTCTTCTTGAATCTTCTTCATTTCCTCTTGGTTCTTACACATATTGTCAAAATTTTCCTCCATTCTTTGAGTCACCTTATGACCATTTCTTTGAATTCTTTCTCTGGCAGGTTGCTTGCCTCCATTTTGTTTACTTCCTTTTCTGGTGATGCCTGCTTTTCTTTCATATGAGGTCTGTTTCTTTGTCTCCCCACGTTCTCTCTTCTCCATGTGTCTTGTTATGTAGTTTTCTCTCTCCTTCTCCCAGTCAAAATCTTACCTTTCCAAGGTGGAATGTAGAGTTCCTCTGAATCCACATGCTTGCACCACTTGGGAACCAGTGTTCTCAGGTTCACAACTGTTCTGTGGGTAGATTCCCCGGGCTTTTCAAGCTCCTAATAATATCCACGTTTCCTTCAAGATGGTATAGTTTCTGCATCCGAGCCAGTTGCTCCAGGAGGGAACCCAGAAGCAGTGGGGGCTGCCCAGTCAGGGGAGCCCCATCCGACAGTATAGCTGTCCTTCAACTCACCAACAAATACTCCCCATGCAACCACACACTCTCCCTTTGTTTTCTCACTCACACACTATCTTGCAGTCTGCCTTCCTGTCAGCTGCCATCTTCCTTCTCCCCACCTGATGATCTTTAACGCCCAGCTTCCAATGATACCCCAGGGTCATTTTCATCTCAGTCAACTGGAAAAAAGAAACTATAAAGAGGGGCAATATAGGAGGTTTTTGAGGGACAGACTAAAAAATAAAACATAGCTTTTCTATTCAGATTCCACTGGCTAGAATCCAGTCATATAATTATGCCTAACTGCGAGGGAGACTGGGAAATGCAGTTAGGCAATGCAACTGGTCAGAACTCTTATTGTAATGAAAATGGATTTTGACAGTTTCCAGTCTCTGTTACAGAAAGTCTATAAATTAAATCCTGAAATTTGCTATTGCACAGAATGGGCATTTAAGTTATTGAAAGTTCTCTTTTGTGATTAGAAGTCTCAAAAAACTTTATTAGACAGTGGCAGAAAGAGTCATGAAATCTTCCATAGAGGTTATCAAAGAAACAGAAAACTACCATCAGATAGCAGGTTTGAACAGGCCGAAACAACTGTTTGAACAATAGTTTGGAAGGTGTTTGCATTTATTCTACGGTAATTTTCTCAATATACTGATTTCTTTGTTTTCCTTACATAATCAGAATATTTTATTATTTTTCCTCTCTTTTTATTTCCATGAGAGAATGTTTTTATTATAATAAATGTAATGTATAAGTGGAGAAAAATATAAAATGTACTTTTTTAAAGCCTCTAATGTTACTGTATCTTCTTATTCTGATTATGTTTAGTTCTTTACTAACTACTAGAACCTCCTGCTTTAAAAAACTAGATTCATCCCAATACCCAGTTGACAGCTGTCTTAGATCAGGCTGCTGTAACAAATCACCATAGACTAGGTGGTTTAAAAAATAAGCATTTAGCCGAGACCGGTTTGGCTCAGTGGATAGAGCGTCGGCCCGCGGACTGAAAGGTCCCAGTTTCGATTCCGGTCAAGGGCATGTACCTTGCTTGCGGGCACATCTCCAGTGTGGGGCGTACAGGAGGTGGCTGATCGATGTCTCTCTCTCATCGATGTTTCTGACTTTCTATCCCTCTCCCTTCCTCTCTGTAGGAAAATCAATAAAATATATTTTTTTTAAAAAAGCATTTATTCCTCGCCATTTGCAGAGGATCAGGTTTCAATGAGAGCCCTCTTCTAGGTTGCAGACTGCCAACTTCTCTCTGAGCCCTCACCTGTTAGAAAGAGGGCAGAGAGCCCTCTGTGGTCCCCTTTATAAGACAGCAATCTCCTTTATGAGGACTCCACACTCCTACCTAATCATATCCCAAGGACCACCTCCTAAAACCATCACATTGGAGGTTAGGATTTCAATATATGAATTAAGACACAAGGAATATGGTCAGGGCAGCTACGGAAGGGAGCTGAGGGCAGCAGAACAGAGAACACAAGCTACATCAAGGGCACATCAGGGTGCATCCATCATAAGCAGGCTCTAGTTGGAAGCAAGAACACTTCTATGGCAAATTACAGGAGACCTCTAGATCAATAACCAGATAAAACTGGCAAAGTATTTGCCAGCAGCTATAGAGCTCATAGATACCCTCCCAACAGGGCTCAACAAGTCCAGGGAACAGCACTTTGGATTGTGTGTGGCTCAGTCTTGCTCAGGTGCTGAGGAAAGCCCCCACCACTCATACCTCTGCCAATCCCAATTCCACTGTTATTATCATCTGCATTTGGTGTCCAACCTATAAATGGGGGAGCCAGAATTTGAAAGCAAATTGTCACCCCCAGGTTGTCAACATACCGTGGTGAAAACACAGCCTTTGACTATTGACAAAATAATACATGTGGAGTGCTTACCCTGGCTGTATTCATTTGCTGGGCAGTTATAACAAGATAGAAGGGTGAGTTAAACAACCAAAATTTACTCTCTCCCAGTTCTGAAGACTAGAAGTCTGAGATCAAAATGTCGAGAGGGTCATCCTTCTGAGGACTCTGAGGAAAGACCTGCTCCAGGCTTTCTCCTTAGCTTACAGATGGCCGTCCCTCTGTGTGTGTCTGCCTAAATCTTCTCTACTTATACAGACACCAATCATATTGGATTAGGGCCTACCCTAAAGACCTCACTTTACCTTATTACCTCTAAAATGAGGTAATTTCCACAATCGGTCACATTTTGAAGTACTGGGGGTTAGGATGTCAACATATGAATTTGGAGGAAGACATAATTCAGCCCATAACACTAGCTAAGTGGTCATAGTTATTACTATGATCCTGGAATTCAAGGACTTCCACAATCTTAAGCTTCAGCTCACCTTTCTATCCATCTTCATGTTCCTTATCCTTATACTAATCAAGCTCTTTCAGGCACTGTTAACCAAAACACCTTGAACTTTCCTCCAAGCTTGCACACCAAATCCTCCAAACAGTGTAAAACTCAGTTCAAACCCCATTGCCCTTGACTATTCTCACCACCCCAACTATTTAAAAGAAAGAAAGAACATTAACAATTACGAAACAGTATGTTTTCACCACTGCAATACTTAATTCTCTCATATTCTCATACCCCTGACAGGTTAGCTGATTGAAGTTCAGAGTGGTTAAGTACTGTGTCCATGTTGACTCCACAAGTGAAGGTAGGAATGTGATTCTGTCTCCACCTACCTGATTCCACGTCTAGTCATCTCCCTATCCTGAACTTCTGCAGCAATTCTGACTGAAGCATTCATCTGGCAGTTAAAAATGCAATGCCAGGTTTTGGTGCTAGGTCTTCATTATATGTGGAGCTTTTACTTTGAGCTTTTAGTAAGTCTTTATTATCCACTTTCTATTTGCATGCCTTTTCTCACCAATTATATTCTCAGCATCTTAATAAGAGGAATGGGTGGGTTTTTCACTTGTACCAATCCATTCATGGACACTACAAGGCTTGATAGAGATGGTTGATATTGTTTTAGGGCCAGGTTGGGCATTATTCTCTGCATTACCTAAAAGATACACCCATACTCCTCCCGGGGAATACCCACATAGGCTCCAGCCAGTAGGAGAGATGGGCCTCTTTCTCCTCCCCAAATATAGTGGTTTCATGAACTAATTAATGCCAGAGATGGGTGTTCAATCATCCCCTCCCAGTCCCAGACCCCTGGCAGACTTTATGCTTGGGCAGAGCACTTCCAGAGCTCAGCTCCTACCACCAAGTCTGGATATCCACACTGACACATTTTCATCTGCTTGTGCTATATCCCCCTTCCTTTCATGCCCCAGTTTCATCTCTCTCATCCTTCCAGATCCTCCAGGTTGCCTGAAGCTAACCCTTACTATTTAGTGGTTATTGTAGGCCAGCACTGTTGTAAGCACTTTGTAGCTATAACCACTGCACTGAACAAGCAGGACTCAGAAAATGGTATCAGAAATGTATTTTTATTTTGAGTCGCACTGTTTATTTTCATCTCCTCAGTGGGGGCAGCCCTTCTTGGATGAAAACTCAGTCTACATGGCTCTTCTGCTCACTCTTCTGTAACAAAAAGTACTACAGTGACTTAAATTGCAAACTGTTCAACAATTACAATGGTCAGATCCCATGCGATATCCAAAACTTGAAACTTGACGTAGTTCACTTGTTTTCCCCTTTCCAGCTGGGCTCTGCAGCATGTAACGACTGTTGAGGAACATGCAAGGAGGGTGTGGAGAGTGTGGGTGAGACCTATGGTGACCTTGGGGGTGATCACTCAAATCTCCTTCAGGAGAACCTGCTGTGGAAAGCAGACCGAATTGACAGTCTTGCTATCATCCTGGGTGCCCACCTTCACTTCTGCAACAAGGCCACACTTCAAAGTTCAAGGCCAAGTGGCACAGGGTGCTAGAATTGGGCCATTCCTGCTTGCCAGGGGACTCTTTTGATGGGCAATCTTTGCTAAAAGACTAGCTGAGTCCTAACTAGGAAACTAGCTGGAAATGCTTACGGGACTAGCTAAGGCACTAGCTAGCTAACCCAGACTTGCTCAACAGTGCCCTGAGGTCTGAGATTTTTCCTACCCAATTCTCCTTCCTTTCCCCTCCTACATCATGCCCAAAACCCCTCCTTCTGCCTAACCTGCTTCCTTCCTCTTAACTCTTCATAGATATTTCCCCTTATAAACCTCTACTTCTCAGGGACCTGAACTGGTACAAGGCCTTCATTCTTCCTGTCTGGAGTTTCTACTTTTCCCCAAGCCAAGGGTCCAGTGGCAACTTGGGAAACAGGTAAAGACAGCTTCTCCTTGTATCTATCAAACGCTCTCATCTTATTTGGATGCTCCTTTGCAGATGAAGAAGCAAGTAAGTGTGTAGGAAGGTAAGTCATTACTTGATAGGCTCTAACTTAAGATGATCTCTGACTCTCTGGATCTGCCAGGGGTTTAAAGCTGACAGTGTTTCTCATGTGGCACTTTCATAGGTTTTTCAATGTGAGCAATGCTTCTTCTTCTAGCCTTCCCTAGCCTTCCCTTCAACTCCAGGACATTAGTCTAGTTTTCCAGAGAAACAGAACCAAGAGGATGTAGATTGATGGATAAGTAGATGATAGATAGATAGATAGATAGATACACAGATAGATAGATAGATGATAGACAGATTTACTATAAGGAACTGACTCATGTGATTATGGAGGCTGAGAAGTTCCAACATCAAGATCCAGGACAGCCAACCGTGTAGCTCCTCAGGCAATTCATGTGTTCAAACCATACTGTCTTCTAGTTAGGCATATCCAGCCCACAGTAGGTCTCTGTTTGATGGGTACTTAATTTGGTCCCTTTTCACTGCCTTATCTGTCTTCTCCCTTCAGGGCCTCAGTTTTCCCATTTATAATATGGAGATAATATCAGATTCACCTCACACGGCCAAGGTGAGGATTAGTCATCATCTATGTCATGATATATGGCTTTGGCTTTGCTGACTGGCACCTTAGGTTAAGAAGTCAATACCCCAGGTTAAGAAGTCTACCTCTCACCTAGCCAGCATGGCTCAGTGCTTGAGAGTAGACTATGAACCAGGAGGTCACAGTTTGGTTCCCCGTCAGGGCCCATGCCTGGGTTGCAGACTTGATCCCTAGTGTGGGTGTGCAGGAAGTACACAATCAATGATTCTCTCATCATTGATGATTCTCTTTCTCTCCCTCTTTCTCTCCCTACCCCCCCTCCTTTCCTTACTGAAATCAATAAAAATATATTTTTTGTTTTAAAGAAAGAAGTCCAGCTCTGACATCAGCAGCTTAGATTCCCATGTGGCTCCCCAAATCACCAAGTCCTACTTTTAAAGCAGGAAGCAGCAGCCCTAGCCAGTCTGGCTCAGTTGTTAGAACATCAGCCTGTAGACCAAAGGGTCCTGGGTTTAATTCTGGTCAAGGGCACATACCTTGATTGCAGGCTTCTCCTGGCCTGGGCCCTCAGAGCGCCTGCAGGAAGCAACCAATTGGTGTGTTTCACATTGATGTTTCTCTCTGTCTTTCTTCTCTCACCCACTGTCTTTAAAAATATCAATAGAAAAATATCCTCCAGTAAGGATTTAAAAAAATAAATAAATCAGGAAGCAGCAAAGAAGTGTCTGTGTTAGTGGCTGTCTGAAATACTTGTTCTTTTTTAAAAAATCTTTTCTGCTCCAGTTGGTGTGGCTCAGTTGCTTGGGGCATCATCCTATGCCCTGAAACATTACAGGTTTGATTCCTGGTCAGAGCACATACTCAAGTTCCAGGCTCAGTCCCCCGTAGGGGCGTGCAGAAGGCAGGCAATTGGTATTTCTCCTTCTCTCTTCCTCTCTCTCTATAAGAATCAATAAAATAAAAAATTGACACTGGTTATTATAAGTAGAATCAAACATAAATTCTAGAAATTTAAAACTTGGAAGAAACAGAAAGATAATCACTTATGATCTGGAAATGCTATTGGTGATTACCTAGAGCTAGCATATCCCTCAAATGAGTTAACCACGCTTATGATGGATCTCTCACGCACCACCAGAGGCTGGCTGGGAAGTCAGTGCACCTCCTAGGATTGACTACATTCTACCCTTGAGCAGGCTCAGCCACTAACTCGAGCTCTGAGCAGCTAGGTTTCCCTATCCAAAGGGGCTGGACACCAGCACTTGTACCAGCTGAGCTCCTGGGCATGCCTCTCTCCTCAGAGATGATGCTAAATTCGACAGGGCCTTTTGAGGAAAAACAGTTTCACAGGGCCTGCATTCTGCAATCCTCTGGCATGTAGAGATCACACACCTGCTGTGACCTCTGCCTCACTTCACTGTATTCTCCCCCACAACCTCCTGTGCAAGACAGAGCCTCTCACCCCCAGGCCTTCTATCCCCTCACCCCCAGGCCTCTGTACTGTGTCTAGTATCCTGATTTCACTTGCACTCCCACTGCCCCTGACCTTGTTTAGAGCTGCCACTTGACTCACCTGGACTATGGCAAGGTGTACCTAGCAGCAAGTGCCACCTTCACTGTCATTCTAGCAAACTCCAACTTGACTCCTAGGTCCCAGTGATCGTCAGCTCCAGCCAGGTTATCCCTTCTCAGAAATCTCCCCAGAGTCCCCTGCCCAGCAGAAGGGCAGACATGGTGTGCAGATAGGTTTTGTTCGACCTACACAGTGTTTGTTAAATTGTTAAACAATACTTTAAAATCAGGAGTTGCACATTAAAATCCAGATACCTGGTTTGTTTCAAACACCAGGTGGTCTGGCAAGCCCAGTGCAATGGTTAATTTTACATCAACTTGTCTGGGCTAAGGGATGCATAGGTAGAAAGTTAAACCTTGGTTCTGGATATGTCTTTGAGGAGGTTCATGAGATTAGCCCTTTAATTGGTGAACTGAGTAAAGAAGCTCTCCAACCCCAATTTGGGTGGGCTTCTCTTAACCCACTCAGGGCCTGAATGGTAACAGGTGGAGGAAGAGCAAATTCACTCTCCCCACTTGAGCTGAGACATGCCTCTTCTCCTGACTTTGACATTAGCCTTCCTGGTTCTCAGAGTTTCAGACTCAGACTGATATATACACCATCGCCCTGCTTCTCAACTCTCAAGCCTTCAGATTCAGGCTGAACTGCACTATCAGCTTGCCTGGGTTTCCAGTTTATAGAAGGCAGGTCATGAGACAGATGTATACAAGGTGGGGCAAAAGTAGGTTTACAGATGTGAGCATGTGAAACACAGTTTATTCCTGTGTTATCTGTAAACCTACTTTTGCCCCACCCTGTATATATGTCATACTGCTCTGTCTCTTGGGAGAACCCCGGGCCCACACATTTACATGAGGGTCGTTGGCTAGAGCTGTCACAGCAGCTGCCCACTCTGCCAGCATCACTCATTCACTCACATTGTGACCTCCTGGACACTGAAATTTGATACCTGAGCCAAGAGACTAAAGCCCAAACTCTTTGGCCTTCTTTCCTTAAGACTGCACTAAGCCTCACCTCTCACCATCGATGGAGTGAGCATATGATGTAGATCCCAAACCAAGACACTTCTGAAAGTAAAATGTAGCACTAAAAATAATGAACAGGTGTTCATTGATCCACACTAGGCATAAGCTGGGACTTTTTCTGGCACCCTGCATATATGGCTGTCCAAATATTGACACCAGCCTGGGCATTATGCATCCGAATCTTCAGACAGCCCACATCACGCATGCATGCATCATTAATATGGCCTCCACGTGCAAGTTGGTGTTTTTGCCCTTTTTGTCTTTGCTGCTGGGAATACCTCCCTCTCCTGAGCCTGTCAAGACCCAATTGTCCTTTCCAAGCCAATACCAAACATGACCTCTTTCTTGAAGCATTCCCCATGTCTCCTGCCAGAACTCCTCTCCCCACTTCTGAATTCCCAGAGGACTTTGTAAACCCCTGTCTTGCATTAGAATCATGTCATTCATTTATTCAACAAACAATTTATAGAGCATTGGGGATACACCAGTGGAAAAACAGCCAAAGTGCTTCCCCTCATTGAATTGTTTTACTGACCATGTCAGTCTTGCTCAGTAGCTTATATACTTCTCAAGGATTAGAATTGCAGATGGAAGGTGTAATACTCTGAACACAACAGACAATCAAGAGTATTTTCTAAATTAAGTTGTCAAAACCTCTCTGTGCCTTACTCGTCCCATGTGCTAAAGAGAAATAATAGTCTTCTTCCCTTGTAGATTTCACCTGAGGATTAGGAAGATGCAAAGTCATAGAATTTATGAAATTAAAAACATTTTAGCCCTGTAGAATTCTAAAAATAGTAGCTAGAAAACAAGGTAAACTGTGGTCAGCACATTCTATGTCACTTCCTTTTAAAATCTCTACCATTGCCCAGCTGGTGTGTCTCAATAGTTGAATGCTGACCTATGAACCAGGAGGTCATAGTTCGATTCCCCATGGAGCATATGCTCAGGTTGCACACTTGATCCTAAGTAGGGGGCAGGCAGGAGGCAGCCCATCAATGATTCTTTCTCATCATTGATGTTTCTCTCTCTCCCCCTCTCCCTTCAACTCTGAAATCAATAAAATACATGTATATATAAATTAAATAAAATCCCTGTCATTTGGAGAGAGGTGTTATCATTCCTTTTGACAGAGGAGACTGATTGGCTGTTGGTACCCAACAGGTTGTGGAGGGAAAGACAGGCTCAAGGAGATGTCTGGTTCTGAACTCTGCATGTTAAAAACTACCAGGCTAAAAACTAACTGGATTCCAACATGGTCCAGCTCTTCTTAGAGACAAGGCTAGTACTGCATTGAGAGGAATCCAACTTTGGCAACCCCCTGGTTTGTCTTTGCAGAAACTCTTTGGGCCCTAAATGACAGTGGAAGAGATAAACCAGCAACTAGCACAAAGAAGCAGAGATGTGGAATCACCTGGTCAGCCCCGGGCATGAACCTGTCTCCTTGCATCCCTCTCCCTGCCTTCAGTACCCATGGACATTGTGCCCTTGGCTTCTCTGGGCAGCAAGGACCTTCAGAAGCCACAGCAGCCCCATCTGTGGCTTTGACAGGTGACTGATCTCCTGGGAAGGGCAACACTTGCCAACGTCTCCTGTATCCCCCAGCCACACACATATACAAAGGCCTCCGCTCAGCATAGGAGCAGAGGGAGGGACTGAGCCACACTGATGCTCTTGGTTCACCTAGTATCACTGTGCATGTCTCTCACCTGCGGTGCTTTCCAGGCCTGGGGTAGGTGCCCAGCTCTCTACAGGGAGAAGCACAAATTGGGTGAAAGGCCCCACTGCCATGATTCTGAAACCTCCAGCCTCTGGGCTGTCCATGAACTCTTTCTAAATGTCTGCTGGCTTCCCTAATTACTTGGGGAAATGTTCTATTTGCCAACGTGCTATTAGAGTGGCGTACAGGCCAGGATGCAAACAGTTCCACACCAGATCAGTATTTCCAGCGGTGTCCTTCCTGCTCTCTGGTGCCTCCGCCTCCACGTGCACACAGGAGAGAAGCACAGGAGGGCCATCTGCTCAAGATGCAGTCATCACAGACCGCTGCTGAAGACAGAGCAGCAGTTGGCTGCAAAGTGCGGTTTCCTCCCTGCTCTTGAAGCTACACTCATTCTCTCTTGGGTGTCTGCCTGAGGCCAGGTAAGTGCTTCTGCCCACAAACCAGCAGGCTGCCCTTGGGCAAGTCACCGACCATTCTAAGCTTCAGTTGCCCCATCTGTAAAATAACTTCCCAAAGTGAGGTGACCTTGTACTTCCTTCAAGCCCTGACACCCATCATAAATTGAAGGCCTACAACCTCATACCAAAGTTATGCAAATAAGTGCCAAATGCCCTGAGTTCCTGCTGACCAAGATGTGCTCAGGCCTGCTGACATTTGCAGGACACAGGACGTGTGGTCAGGGCAGGATTACAAATGGAGGCCACATAGCATATGTCATAATACTTAAAGTTATAAATCAAACTAATAAAATATGTTGTGTTCTCTTATTTTGATAAATATACCTTCAAAATGACCTGGCAAGCAAGGCTGAACTTTAGAAGCCCTGTACTCCTACATGACATGGCAGCAGGAAGAGCCAGCCCAGCCTCCCCCTTTCCTTCACTGCTGGCTCCATCTCACAGTGCAAGGGGCCTTGCACTCATGCTCATGAACAACCCAGGCTGCCTGTACACACACACACACACACACACACACACACACACACACACACACACGTGACAATGGGCCCAGGGTGTGTTCACCAGCAATCCAGCCTACTCTCCAGAGCTCTAGAAGTAGGACCTGAGAAAGAGGCCTGGCATTGGGCTTGGGACAATTTGGGCAGGAACTCAGGGTCCTGTGTACCCATACAAGGTAGAAGATAGAACACTTCCCTCAGTGCTTCCCCATGGATTTCTCAACCTGTGGGGAAGCACACATCTACAGGAGGCCAGAGAGGAGCCAGGCACGGACCCCTCTCACCTGGGTCTAAAAGAGTACTAGTGGCAGTGCAAGTGACATGACTTCGGACAGTGGGCTAATTACCTTAATAAATAAAGAACTCTTTCAAATCAATGAGAAAAAATAAACCCCCCTATAGAAAAAGAAATCGTTTATTTAAAAGAATATGAATAGCTCCTGAAGAGAGACAGAGCCTCAGTCTCAAAGATCAGAAGCCTGGTAGTACACTGTGTTGGCTGGGTGTGCGAGGCAGTACTCTCATACATTGCTGGTAGGAGTGAAAGTGGCACAACCTCTGGAAAACAGGATTTGGCAGCGGCTATAGAAACTACAAATGCACATACTCCTTGTCCCAAGAATTCCACATCCAGTTTTTCAACCTTGAAAATGCTTTAACAAGAAATTATATTTATTGCAGCACTTTTTTCTCATAGCAAAATATTGGTAGACACCTAAAAGTCGCAAAGCCAGTTTAACTCAGCAATATCTTCTCACAGAACAGAATGGCATGGGGCAGGTCAATATGAACCAGTGCACAGAATAGACTCCAACATACACTGCTAAGAGAAACAAATATAAAAAGCTATGTGGGACAGCAGTGACATGCCACTATTTGTGTGAAAAGAAAGAGCACATAGTCACACAAGAGACTGTCACAGTGGCTGGATCCAGAGAGGGAATCTGAGGGGTGGGGGACAGCTGTGGGCAAGACAATTACTCTTATACTTCTTTTTGTGCCTTTTGAATTTGCACCATGTGTGACTTACTTATTACAAAATATTCCAATGATTTTATAAAAGGTTAGTTTAACACTTTATATGTATCTTGCTTAACACTCCATCTGTACCTTTCTTTTTTTTTCGTTTGTTTGTTTGTTAATCCTCACCCAAGGATTTTTTTTCCATTGTTTTTGTTTTAGAGCAAGTGGAAGGGGGGTGGGAGAGAGAGAGAGAGAGAGAGAGAGAGAGAGAGAGAGAGAGAGAGAGAGAGAGAGAGGGAGAGGGAGGGAGAGAAACATTGACATGAGAGAGACGTACATCAATTGGTTGCCTCCCAAACATGCCACAATCAGGGCCCAAGGCCTGGGATCAAACATGCAACCCAGGTACATTCCCTTAACTAGGAATTAAACCCTTGACCCTTTGGTTCACGGCCAATGCTCTAACCACTGAACAAACTGGTCAGAGCCATCTATATCTTTCTTAATAGAATATATAGTTTTCTATATTATGTCATCATTACTTATATGTTTTGCAAATCTTCTATGTTTTACTGTTTGAGAGGGCAGAATTCATCTCAAAGAAAAACATTTTTGAGCATTTATTTTTTTTATTTAATAAATCTTTTTTTAAATTTAAATTATTTATTTTCAGATTATTACATTTGTTTCCTTTTTTCCCCTCCATAGCTCCCCTCCACACAGCCCCCACTCTTCCCTCTACCCTTACATCTCTCCTTTGACCTCATCCATAAGTGTACAATTTTTGTCCAGCCTCTGCCTGTATACCCCTCACCTCTTCCCCCCTGAGAATTATCAGTCCACTCCCTTTCTGTGCTCCCGATTCTATTATATTCACCAGTTTATTCTGTTGATCAAATTTTTAATTCACTTAATTTTTAGATTCACTTATTGATAGATATGTATTTGTTCTTCATAACTTTTTATCTTTTACCTTTTTCTTCTTCCTCTTCTAAAAGAGTACCTTTCAGCATTTCATATAATACTGGCTTGGAGTTGATGAACTCCTTTAGATTTTTCTTATCTGTGAAGCTCTTTATCTGCCCTTCAATTCTGAATGATAGCTTTGCTGGATAGAGTATTCTTGGTTGTGGGTTCTTGCTGTTCATCACATTGAATATTTCTTGCCACTCCCATCTGGCCTGCATCGTTTCTGTTGACATTTCTATGTGTGCTCCCTTTTAGGTAATGAACTGTTTTTCTCTTGCTGATTTTAATATTCTCTATTTGTCTTTTGCTCTTGTATTTTAATTATGATGTGTCTTGGTGTAGTCCTCTTTGGATTCCTTTTATATGGGGTTCTGTGTGCTTCCTGGACTTGTAAGTCTATTTCTTTTACCAGATGTGGGAAGTTTTCAGTCATTATTTCTTTAAGTATGTTTTTAGTATCTTGCTCTCTCTCTTTCTCTGGCACCCCCACAATTCTGATGTTGGTATGCTTGAAGCTGTCCCAGAGTCTCCTTACATTATCTTCACATTTTTGGATCCTTTTCTCTTCTTGCTTTTCCAGTTGAGTATTTTCTGATTCTTTATATTTCAAATTTTTGACTTGATTCTTGCTTTTCTCTAGACTGCTGTTAGGTCTCTGTATAATATGTTTTATTTCAGTCAGTGTATATTTAATTTCTAGTTGGTCTTTTTTCATCTCCACTTGAGTCTCGCTAACTTTATCCAACTTTTCTAGGATAGTCTTGAAAAACCTTATAAGTGTGGTTTTGAACTCTATATCCAGTTGTTTGTTTTCCTCCATTTCTTTTGTTTGTGATCCCTTCCCTTGTCTCAGCATTTTCACAATGCCGGGAGAACTTCTGTGTTGGATTCAGCCTTATGATAACAAGACTTGCAAAACTGCAAAAGCCTCTCTGTTGAGCTTGGGATGGGTGGAGTCTCAGGGCTTAACGGACCACTTTGCCTTCCAGTCGGCCCTGCCCTACACGGCCTCTGAGTCTCATGTGACTGGGTAATCGCTGGAGCTGTCCCTGTGAGCACGTACTCTCCTGCAGTTCCTCTAGACCTTGGCCTTTCCGGCTCCCCTGCGCTGCAGGACCATATGAGTCTGGGTCCCCAGGGTTTCGCCTGAAACTGGGGTTTAATAGAGTTAGAAGTGGCATAGTTGGGAGGGTCTGTCTCCTGCCCACTCGTGAAAACTGGCAGCACAATCAGTAGTCGGTTCTCTGCACACAGTGCCGTTCTGTTCACCAGACTTCCGATCTTTTGCGCCCCCCCTAAATTTTCATGCATTTCTCCCTTTTCACAGTCCAAACTCCCCCCGTATGAGTTTTGGCTGGACCTGGGGCTTAGTGTTGTAGAATAAGAGGTTCAATGCTGTTGAGAGTCTCTGTCTCCCTCCTGACAGAGAAAGCCAGCTAGGTTCTCCGGCACTCACTCTCTCCACGTTTGCATCTCCTTACCTCAGCTTTTTGCAGCTCCTCTGGGTCTCTGTGAGCCCCTCTCTTTCCTTCTAGTTGTAGAATTTCCACTCAGCCAGCTTTCCTGTGGTTCTGGATGATGTCCGTTCTGTCTTTTAGTTGAGTTGTAGTTTTGAAATTGTTGTGCAAGGCAGCAGTGTAGGTGTTTACCTATGCCACCATCTTGGATTCTATTTAATAAATCTTTATTGTTAAGATTATTACAATTGCATAATTGTAATATTATTACAATCTTTCTCTCCATCCTCCCATAATTCCCCTCCACCCAGCTTCCATCCCACCTTCTGCCCTTATCTCCCCCACATTGTCCTTATCCATAGGTGTATGATTTTTTCCAGTTTCTCCTTGAACCCCCCTCACCCCTTTTCCCCTGAGAATTGTCAATATACTCCCTTTCTATGCCCCTGATTCTATTATATTTACCAGTTTATTCTGTTCATCGATTTTTAATTCACTTGATTTTTAGATTCAATTGTTGATAAATATGTATTTGTTATTCATAATTTTTATCTTTATATTTTTCTTCTGCCTCTTCCTAAAAAGTACCTTTCAGCATTTCATACAATACTGGTTTGGTGTTGATGAACTCCTTTAGATTTTTTTTTTTGATTTAGATTTTTCTTATCTGTGAAGCTCTTTATCTGCCCTTCAATTCTGAATAATAGCTTTGCTGGGTAGAGTAATCTTGGTTGTAGGTTCTTGGTATTCATCACTTTGAATATTTCTTGCCACTCCCATCTGGCCTGCATAGTTTCTGTTGAAAAATCAGCTGACAATCATATGGGTGCTTCCTTGTAGGTAATTAACTGTTTTTCTCTTGCTTGCTGATTTTAATATCCTCTCTTTGTCTTTTGCTCTTGGTTTTTTAATTATGATGTGTCTTGGTGTGATCCTCTCTGGATTCCTTTTGTTTGGGGTTCTGTGTGCTTCCTGTACTTGTAAGTCTATTTCTTTCACCAGGTGGGGGAAGTTGTCAGTCATTATTTCTTCAAATAGGTTTTCAGTATCTTGCTCTCTCTCTTTTTCGGGCACTCACATAATTCTAATATTGGCACACTTGAAGTTGTTCAGAGGCTCCTTACACTATCTTCACATTTTTTATTCTTCTTCCTTTTTGCTTTTCCAGTTGAGTGTTTTCTGCTTCTTTGACTTGATTCTTGCCTTCCTCTAGTCTGCTGTTAGATCTCTGTATAATATTTTTTATTTCTGTCAATGTATGTTTAATTTATGTTGGTCTTTTTTTATCTCTAGTTGGTCCTTTTTCATCTCCTCTTGGGTCTCACTAAATTTATCCATCTTTTCTAGCAAATTCTTGAAAAACCTTATAACTGTGGTTTTGAACTCTATATCCAGTCATTTTTTCCCTCCATTTCTTTCATTTGTGATCTGTTCCTTTGTCTCTGCATTTTTGCTGCTTCCCTGAGTTGGTAGAGTAGCTTTGTATGCTAGGTTTCCTATATGGCCCCATAGCTTTGCCTCCCCAGTTACCTGAGGTGTACTCTCTTGGTGCACCCCTTTGTGAAATGTGTGTACAGCCTTGTTTTAGTTAAGCCTTGATTGTTGTTGGTATTCCTAGGGGAAATTGACCTCCAAGCCAATTGGTTGTGAGAATCAGCTGTGTCTACGTCGGGAGAACTTCTGTGCTGGTATCAGCCTTATGATACAAGACTTGCACAATTGCAAAAGCCTCTGTGTTCACCTTGGATGCGGCAGAGTCCCAGGGCTGAGCAGACAGCCTTAGTTCCCGTCAGCCCTGCCCTACATGCCCCCTGGGTCTCAGTATCCCTCGGTAATTGCTGCAGCCCTCCCTGTGCACAGTCATGTTCACTTGTCTCCAGACCTCTGCCTTTCTAGCTCCCCTGAGTATCTGTGCACTTTGGGGACCCATATGAGTCTGAGTCCCCAAGTTCTCACTCAAAACTGGGGTTCACTGCAGTCTGACCTGGATTTCAGTGCAGTTAGGAGGTTCTGTCTTCCTCCTGCTAGAGAAAGCCATCAGTCAGTTCTCTCTGCATGCATTTTCTCACACACCTCCAGAACTCTGTCTTTCATGGCTCCCCTAAGTTTCCCTGTACTCCTCCCTTTTCACAACAATCCAGATTCCTCCATATGAGTCTCGCCCTGAATTGGGGTGCAGTGCATTCGGAAGTGAGGTTCAGTGCAGTTGGGAGTTTCTGTCTCCCTCCTGCTAGAGGAAGCCAGGCAGGCCCTCCACCACCTGTCTTCTCCACAAGCGTGTCTCTGTATCTCAGCTTTTTGCAGCTCTTCTGAGTCTCTGTGAGCCCCTCTCTTTCCTTCTATTTGTACAATTTCCACTCAGCCAGCTTTCCTGTAGTTCTGGATGATGTACGTTCTGTCTTTTAGTTGTAGTTTTGAAATTGTTGTGCAAGGCAGCAGTAGGTGTTCACCTATGCAACCATCTTGGTTTCTTTCTCCATTTTGAGCATTTATTATCTCCTAAACCATAATGTCACTTATTTCTCCATAATGGCCTCTGATGATAGGTACTGTTATTATCCTCATGTTACAATTCAGGGACTTAAGGGTCCTGCAGGGGTTACACACTTTCCTAAGACCACCAGCTGTGTGTGGGGAAGCTGTCTGATTCTAAGACCATTCCACTTCAGTCCTGGCTTACTTCAAGACATCCTGCATGGTCCTGCACCCTCTCTTCTCCTCCTTTCTCCTCTTCCTCTCCTCCTGCCACATTCACATTTCTTCTGAAACTATACTTCTAGATCATGAGCATCCTGTTCCCACATCTGGGCAGGGGTAGAGAAGAATAGGCCTCCTTCAGATATCCATAGGTTTCCTTTCCCCACGGCTGCCTGGAGGGGAAATTCAGAGGAGAAACTGACTAAGAAGATGAAGAGGCAGGGAGTCTCCTATGAGAGTGGATATATTTTAAGCAAAGGCGCCTGGACTCAGACAAGACCCTGAGGGCCCACCCATTCTGTCACTTCTGCATGAAGCATGGCTCACTTCTGAAGCTTGGAAATGTCAGCGCACTGGGCACACAGAGCCCACGGGCCCCTCTGAAAGCAAGCCTGCTTGCACACAGGTCACCCTACCGACCAAGTGCAGAGCGACAGTGAATCCCACAGAGATTGGCACTGTTTGATCAAAGAAACAAAGGTTGCTGATATGCCCCTTCTGCCCTCAAATAATCAATATGTTTGTGTATCTGTTTGTTTTCCATCCTGAAAACAAAGCCCACTTTGGGCTTCCCTACGGCCATCAGAACCAAGCCCCTGACCCTGACATACAGTTCGATCTCCTCCTCTTGGGTGATTTATGCATGGCTTAAATAATAACTCACATGGATGTTGTAGTATTTATAGGGCTCCAAGTAGGTCATTATATTATATAAATCACTCTATAATTTATATAAATGAACCAAAATCATACAGTAGAAGGACTTCATTAGGAAGTCATTCTGGAAGGACTGGCAGAAACACAGTTGTTTTTGAAAAGTCCCTGTGTCTGTGACCAAACGTGAAGGTGTTCAGGTCTCCATCCCCGACTTCCATTCTGCATGCAGGTTCCGAGAGCTGGGTTCAGGCCCCAGTGGAGACCTGCCTCACCTGTGGGTTTCCTGGCTCTTCTAGTGGGGAATCAACACTCGGCAGGGACTGGGATCACCTCAAAGCCAGTTGGACTCTTACTGTCTCCACAGCAGAACCAGCATGAAAGAGAAGGCATTGTGCATGCTGAGCAAGAGAACCCTTAGGCACTCTTGCCAACTGCAAGCCAGTTTTGAACACAAACCAAAGACAAGCCGAGTGTCTGGCTGGCAGAAGCACTCACCTTGCTTCAGGCAGATGTCTGCCTGTGCCACTGTCTTCACCCATGCCCCCCAGCCTCCATGCAGAATCCATCCAGCCTCTGTTAGGAGCCCACACTGGGGGAGACGTCAAGGACAGATTGACCCAAGAGCAAGTCCAACTGGGGCAGCTTAAATAAACCTCCTGAGCTCTTATCCCAGCCCCTCCAGGATAGGCATGTGGGGGAGCAGCCAAGCCCTGGAACCACTTCCTGGCAAAGATGTGCACATCATTAGCAGCAGCACTGCTAATAGGTGGTGGGCCAGAGGGTGGCTCTGTTAAGAGACTTAGGAGAAGGGAATTTAAGCATGAGGAGGTCCTATGTTTTTAAAGCTGCTGCTTGAGAAAAATCAGTGAGACAAGGTTAAACCAGATGTAGGATAAACCAAATGCTCTGACAAGTTCTCCTGGGGGCATTGCAGGCTCTGGGAGGCTTCCTAGACCCTTTGGGAAGCTAACAGAGTCATGAGATGGCAGAGCAGGAGGATATGGCACTACTCCATCATTCTAAGGATGTGAGTTTAAAGATGCTGATCCCCCAGCACTCAATCATACTAATCTTTTGGCTTGCACAACCTGATGTGCTTTAGGTCCAGGGCTCAAGGGTAGCCCTTTGCTCTGGATTGAGATGGCAGCCAGAGACAGGGCCCTAGGAAGTATATTCAGTCTCTCAGTTTTAGTGATCTGAAATCAACAGCTATAGAAAAAGATCCCTCCCCTGAATAGCCCACTTTTCATCAGATTCCCCACTGAACTGTCAAGATCACCAAGGATCCAAGGGGATGAGCTAAACCCATACTTCTAAGATCTCCTTTACAATCATAACTCAGATTCCCCCATTCTGAAAGCTGAAAGAGTTGGGGGTGTCTTGGCTCTTTGGCCTGCTATAAAAAATACCCCCAGGCTGAGTAGCTCAGACAACAGAGACTTAGCTCTCACAGTTTTGAAGGGTGGAAGTCCCCAAACACAGCACCAGCAGACTCAGTCTGGTGAGAGCCCCCATCCTAGTTCATAGATGGCCTTTTGCTTGCTGTGCCCTCACCTGGCAGAGGGGTGAGGAAATTCTCTGGAGTCTCTTTTGCAAGGGCACTACCTCCCAAAGGCACCACCTCCTACTACTATCACATTGTGGGTTAGAATTTCAATATATGAACTTTGAGAGGACACAAACATTCAATCTAAATCAGAGGAGAAGCAAGAAAAGGAAGGAGGGAGTGAGAAGAAAGAGACATTTCTCTTGAATCCACTGACTCCCATGGTTCCTCAAGCTACTATACTATTTTTATTTCTTGTCTTCATTATCCAACTCATTTTTTTCAAATATAGGCTGCCTATTCTGCCTCAGTGCTACTTGTTCCTAAACTCTTTTTTTATTCATTTTTTATACATATCTCCCCATTGCCCCCCCTCCCTCCCAGGCATACCCCAACCCCCCAGTGTCTATGTTCATTAGTTATGCTTATATGCATGCATACAAGTCCTTTGATTGATCTCTTATCTACCTCACCTAACTTTAATCTTCCTGCTGTAATTTCACAGTCTGTTTGAAGCTTTACTGTCTCTGATCTATCTTTTTGTTCATCAGTTTATAATGTTCTTTATTATCCCCCAATGAGTGCGATCATGTGATGCTTCTCCTTCATTGACTGGCTTATTTCACTAAGCATAAGGCTCTCCAGTTCCAACCAGGTTGCTGCAAATGGTAAGAATTCCTTCTTTTTAATGGCAGCATAGAATTCCATTGTGTAGATGTACCACAGTTTTCTGATCCACTCATCTGCTGACGGGCACCTAGGCTGTTTCCAAATTGTGGCTATTGTAAATTGTGCTGCTATGAACATAGGGGTGCATAAATCCTTTCTGATTGGTGTTTGTAATTTCTTAGGATAAATTCCTAAGAGTGGGATTACAGGGTCAAATGGGAGATCCATTTTTAGTTTTTTGAGGAAACTCCATACTGTTCTCCACAGTGGCTGCACCAGTCTGCATTCCCACCAACAGTGCACAAGGGTTCCTTTTTCTCCGCATCCTCGCCAACACTTGTCTCTTGTTGATTTGTGGATGATTGCCATTCTGACAGGTGTAAGATGGTATCACATTGTCGTTTTGATTTGCATCTCTCGGATGATTAATGACTTTGAACATGTTTTCATGTGTCTCTTGGCCTTCCTTCTGTCGTCTTTTGAAAAGGTTCTATTTAGGTCTGTTGCCCATTTTTTTTATTGGATCCTTCATCTCCCTTTTATTAAGTTGTATAAGTTGGCTGTAGATTTTGGAGATTAAACCTTTATCAGTGATAGCATTTGCAAATATGTTCTCCCATGCATTGATCTTTCTTGTTGTTTTGTTGATGGTTTCTTTTGCTGTGCAAAAGCTTTTTATTTTGATGTAGTCCCATTTGTTTATTTTTTCTTTAGCTTCCATTGCTTTTGGAGCAGTATCAGTGAAGAAGTTCTTTCGGCATATATCTGAGATTGTGCTGCCTGTGGATTCCTCTAGTATTTTTATGGTTTCCCTTCTAATGTTTAAGTCCTGTATCCATTTTGAGTTTATTTTTGTATTTGGTGTAAGTTGGTGGTCCAGTTTCAATTTTTTGCATGTATCTGTCCAATTTTCCCAACACCATTTATTGAAGAGGCTATCTTGACTCCACTGAATGTTCATGCCTCCTTTGTCAAATATTAATTGAGCATAGTGGTTTGGGTGGATATCTGGGTTCTCTATTCTATTCCATTGATCTATATGTCTGTTCTTGTGTCAGTACCAGGCTGTTTTGAGAACAGTTGCTTTGTAGTATAGCTTAAAGTCTGGTATTGAGATCCCACCTACTTTATTCTTTTTTCTCAGAATTGCTGTAGCTATCCGTGGTCTTTTTTTCTTCCAGATGAATCTATGAAGAATTCTTTGTAGGTCTGTGAAATATGTCATTGGTATTTTAATGGGTAGTGCGTTGAATCTGTAGATTGCTTTGGATAGTATGGACATTTTAATGATGTTGATTCTCCCAATCCATGAGCATGGTATGCTCTTCCATCTGTTAACATCTTCCTCTATCTCTGTTTTCAGTGTCCTGTAGTTTTCTGCATAAAGGTCTTATACCTCTTTAGTTAGGTTTATTCCTAGGTATCTTAATTTTTTTGGTGCGATGGTAAATGGGATTACTTTTTTAGTTTCTCTTTCTATAATTTCATTGTTAGTGCATAGAAATGCTACAGACTTCTTAGCATTAATTTTGTATCCTGCTACATTGCCGAATTCATTAATTAAGTCAATTAGTTTTGGAATGGAGTCCTTTGGGTGTTTTATGTACAATATCATGTCATCTGCAAATAGGGACAGCTTTACTTCTTCTTTTCCAATTTGGATGCATTTTATTTCTTTTTCTTGTCTAATTGCAATGGCTAATACTTCCAGTATTATGTCAAACAAGAGAGGTGAGAGTGGGCATCCCTGTCTTGTTCCTGTCTTAGGGGAAATGGTTTTAGTTTTTGCCCATTGAGTATGATGTTAGCTGTGGGTTTATCATATATGGCTTTTACGATGTTGAGGTATGCTCCTTCTATTCCCACTTTACTGAGAGATTTTATCAAGAAAGGATGTAGGGTTTTGTCAAATGATTTTTCTGCATCAATTGATATGACTATGTGATTTTTATCTCTCAATTTGTTTATGTGATGTATCACATTTATTGATTTGCGGATATTGAACCATCCCTGCATTCCTGGGATGAATCCTGCTTGGTCATGGTGTATGATCTTTCTGATGTATTGCTGGATCCGGTTTGCTAGAATTTTGTTGAGGATTTTGGCATCTATGTTCATGAGAGATATTGGCCTATAATTCTCTTTCATTGTGTTGTCTTTATCTGGTTTTGGTATTAGGGTGATGCTGGCTTCATAGAAGGTGTTTGGTAGTATTCCTTCTTCTTGAATGTTTTTGAATAGTCTGAGGAGGATAGGTTTTAATTCTTCCTTGAATGTTTGGTAAAACTCTCCTGTGTAGCCATCTGGACCCGGGCTTTTATTTGCTGGAAGCTTTTTGGTTACTGCTTCAATTTCTTCCATAGTTATTGGACTATTGAGATATTTGGCTTCCTCCTCATTGAGTTTTGGGAGGTTATATTTTTCTAGGAAAATGTCCATTTCTGGCAGGTTGTCCAATTTGTTGGAATAGAGTTGTTCATAGTATTTTTTAACAATCCTTTGTATTTCCACAGGGTCTGTTGTTATTTCTCCTCTTTCATTTCTGATTTTATTTGGGTCTTCTCTCTTTGCTTCTTGGTGAGCCTGGCTAGGGGTCCATCAATCTTGTTTATACTTTCAAAGAACCAGGTCTTTGTTTTGTTGATTTTTTGAATTGTTTCTTTGGTCTCCAGGTTATTTATCTCCGCTCAGATCTTCGCTATTTCCTTCCTTCAGAGTACACTGGGCTTTTCTTGTTGCTCTCGTTCTAGCTCTTTGAGTTGTAGGTTTAGGTAATTTATTACCATTGATTCCTGTTTTTTGCAGTAGGCTTGTAGGGCTATGAACTTCCCTTTCAAGACTGCTTTCACTGTGTCCCATAAATTTTGTATTGTGTTGTCATAGTCATTTGTTGCCATGATGTTTTTTATTTCTTCCTTGATCTCTCTGGTTACCCAGTCGTTGTTTAATAGCATGCTGTTTAGTCTCCATGTGTTGGATTTCTTTCTATTGTTTTTATTATAGTTGATTTCTAGTTTTATGCCACTGTTGTCTGAGAAAATGCTTGATATGATTTCTATCTTCTTGAATTTGAAGAGACACTTCTTATGACCCAACATATAATCTATCTTTCAAAATGACCCATGTGCAGTGGAGAAGAATGCATATTCTGTGGCTTTGGGGTGAAATGTTCTGAAGATGTCAATTAATTCCATCTGGTCTAGTGAGTCATTTAGGGTTGATGTTTCTTTGCTGATTTTTTGTTTAGAGGATTTGTCCAATGGTGACAGTGGGGTATTAAAGTCTCCTACTCTGATTGTATTGCTGTCAATCTCTCCCTTAATATCCTCCAAGAGTTTTTTTTTAATGTATTTAGGTGCTCCTATATTGGGTGCATATATGTTTACCAGAGTTATTTCTTCTTGTTGGATTGTTCTGTTTAGTATTATGAAGTGCCCTTCTCTATCTCTTGTTATGTCCTTCACTTTGAGATCTAATTTGTCAGATATAAGTATTGCAACTCCAGCTTTTTTTTCATTTCCAGTTGCCTGAAATACCATGTTCCATCCCTTCGCCCTCAATCTGTGTGCATCTCTTTTCCTAAGGTGGGTGTCTTGCAGACAGCAGATGTATGGATCATGTTTTCTTATCCAATCGGTTACCCTATGTCTTTTGATTGGAGCATTTAATCTGTTTACATTTAAAGTTATTATTGATAAGTACTTATCTGTTGCCATTTTTAGTCCTTACCCCTGAGTTCCTTCTTCGCTTCCTCTTTCTATTTATTACAGCAGACCTTTTAACATTTCTTGCATTGCTGGTTTGGTGGTAATATATTCCCTTAGTCCTTTTTTGTCTGTGAAGCTTTTGATTTCACCTTCAATTTTGATTGAGAGTCTTGCAGGGTACAGTATTCTTGGATTCAAACCCTTCCTTTGCATGACTTTGTATATTTCATTCCATTCCCTTCTGGCCTGACGAGTTTCTGTTGAGAAGTCAGTAGCTAGTCTTATGGGGGTTCCTTTGTAGGTAATTTTCTGTTTCTCTCTGGCTGCTTTTAAGATTTTTATTTTGTCGTCGGTGTTTGCCAATTTAATTATAATGTGCCTCGGTGTCGGTTTGTTGGGATTCATTTTGCTTGGGACTCTGTGAGCTTCTTGGATTTGTGTGGGTTTTTTCTTTTCTATATTGGGGAAATTTTCTGTCATTATTTCTTCAAACACGTTCTCTAATCCTTGTTCAGTTTCCACTCTTTCTGGAACCCCAATTATGCAGATGTTATTTTGTTTCATGTTATCCCAAAGTTCCCTTAGACTCTCCTCTTGCTTTTTAACTTTTTTTTCTAGAAGCTGCTGTACTTGGGTATTTTTTTCTACCGTGTCTTCTAGCTCACTGATGCGGTCCTCTGCTTCTTCTAGTCTACTTTTGATGCTTTCTATTGAATTCTTTATAGCAGTGATGTCATTTTTCATTTCTTCTTGTTTATTCTGTACCTCCTCTAGGTTCTTCTGCATTTCTTCTTGCTGATTCTTCACCTCCTCTAGGTTCTTCTTCATTTCCTCTTGGCTCTTACTCATATTGTCAAATTTGTCTTCCATTCTTTTCAACCACATTATGATAATTTCTCTGAACTCTTTCTCTGGTAGGCTTATTTTTGGTTCTATTTCGTTTACTTCCTTTTCTGGTGAAACCTGCCTTTCTGTCTTATGTGGGCTGTTTCTTTTTCTGCCCATGGTCTTTCTTCTCTGGGTGTCTGGTTATGTAGTTCTCTCTCCTACGTTGATTGAAAGGCACAAACTACAACACGACCAGGTACAGCACACAAGGCACTGAGTAGAAATGTATTCAAGATGTTAATAATCACAAATAAGGTGGCCACCAATGAAGGACAAATTAGGGGTAAATAGAGAAAGAAGAAGAGGAAAATGAGGAAAAAAGAAAAGAAAGAAGTGCCAAAATCAAATTGGGAGAGTGAGAAAAAAAAAGATAAATAAATGAACAATAAAATAAAATAAAATAAGAAAATGAAAAGGAGAAAAAGGAGAAGGAAAGAGGAAGAGAAAAAAGTCAGAGAGAAAATAAAGTGTATAAGAGAGAAAAGAGGAACAAAATATAGATGTCAGGAGACAACTCCAATAGAACAGTCACTAATCCCAATAAAGGCCAGCAACCAGTACCTAGAGATTAAGGCAAATTGCAAATAGCAACTGGTATCGAGGGAGGTGAGGGAAAAGAGAGGTAGAAAACAGAGCAAGCAAAAAGCAAAATAAAACAAGTAGAATAAACTAAAACAATCTCACAAAAAAATTTCAAAAAATCGATATAATCACTTTTCAGGCAAATAGCAACAAAAGGACATAGAGAAAAAACAAATTTTTGGCTGTGAAGACAAGAGGAGAGAGGTTTGTGTGGACTTGTAGTAGGGGATTTGAAATTATATATATATACATGGGGTGAAATTTTAACCAGGTAAAGAGAAAAATAGGGAGAATCTAAAGTTGGAAAAGGGAAAGAGAAACAAGACAACCAAATGGGGAAAGTTAGGAGGAAAGTATTGGCATAAAGGTAGAGTTGAGTTGGAGTAAAATTATGCTAAAGGAAAGATGAAAATAGAATGTAGAACTCTAATCCCGAAATAAAATAAAAAGAAAACAAAATGACACTTTTTTTTTCCAAAAACGGTAAAGTACTAGTGGTAATTAATAATACTAGTTTAAAACAAAAATGTAATAATTATAAAGGTAAAATCAATTGAGGCAGAAAGAAAAAAAATATTCTTTTAATTAAAATATGTGAAAATGAAAAATAAAAAATTAAAAATTAAAAAAAAAGAAAAAAGAAAAAAAGGAAAAATAAAAAAAAAAAAGAAGAAAAATAGAATGGTCCTTCACTTCCACTATTATTCTGCTTGGCACTCCTGTTTCCCAGTAGGGGAGGTATTGCAGTTCCCTGTGTTCCCCTCTTGGTGTTTTAATCTCTTTATTCTTTTGTGGTTATGCGCCTCCATTGGGTGGCAGTGTTTCAGAATTGATCTCTGAGACAAAGCACAGGTCCTCTCTAGGCTGTGCTCAGATCCTGCTACTCTGTGGTTCTCAAAACCAGTTTGTCGGGGTTTTGCAGCCGGGACACTGTAATAACTCCCAGGCTGTCCCTCTGCCCCAGAAAAAAAAAAAAAAGAGTCGTTTTCCAGAGCTCCCCTCTGTCAACAGCTCAGACGGTTTGCCTTCACTCTCAGGGATCACGTCTTGACCACCTCTGTGGACCTCTCCAGAGGCAGCTTTCCCGCAGCCCGGCTCTCACAGTGCGTGTCTCTGCCCTGCGGGGGTAGGAGACCTCACCCTGGCCCAGGCAAAATCTGACCCTTCCGCACGCCGTGTGGATCTCTGAATCCTCAGCCTGCTTGTCTGTGCCGCCTGGGAAGCCGCGCTCTGGGTCCTGGCTGCTCTGTGGGTGCCTCCGTCAGCCGCAGCTTTCAGACCTCGGCAGACATCCACCTCCCCCTTAAGTCAGGCTCAATCTGACCTTTCCATGTGCTCTGTGGATCTCTGATTCCGCCGTGTGTCTGCACCGGTTGGAGAGCAGAGTTCTGTGTCCCCGGGTCCCTGGCTGCTCGATGGGTGCCCCAGCCGAAGGCTTCAGACCGCCGCAGACATCCACCTCCCTCTGCAAGATGGCTTGGTCTCCAAGTTCGCTCTGGTGGCTCAGGCGGACAAAAACCCTGTGGCAGTGGGGCTGCCTGGCCGGGAGAGCCCCTTCCAGCAGTTCCCCGCCTTCCCCTGGAGGACAACTGACTCCTAGCTTGCCAACAAACACTCCCAATGCAACTCTCAGCCGCTCTCTCTCTCTCTCTGCCCAGCGACAAAGATCCAGACACGTCCGTCTACTCCGCTGCCATTTTCTGTCTTCCTAAACTCTTTTTTAATATGCTTTTATTGATTTCTTTTTTCTTAGGGAGAGAGAAAGAAAGGAAAAGAAAGGGAGAGAGAGAGAAACGTCAATGTGACAGAAACATCAAAGGGCTGCCTCCTGCACAACACTTACTGAGGATCAAGCCCACAATCTGGGCATGTTCCCTGACCAGGAATTGAACCAGTGATCTCTTGGTCATCAGTCAAGGGTCAAACCACAGTGCTCACATGCTGAGCCATACCAGCCAAGCTGTTCCTAAACTCTTTTTTTTAAATTAAATCTTTATTATTCAGATGATTACATTTCTCTCTCTTTTTTCCCCTCCATAGCTCCCCTCCACCTGGCTCTCACCCCTCCCTCCACCCTTACCTCCCTCCTGTTGACCTCATCCATAGGTGTATGATTTTTGTCCAGTCCCTGCCTGTACACCCCTCACCCGAAAAGGGGAAAAGCCCTGAGAATTATCAGTCCACTCCCTTTCTGTGCTCCTGATTCTATTATATTCACCAGTTTATTCTGTTGATCAAATTTTTAATTGACTTAATTTTTAGATTCACTTATTGATAGATATGTATTTGTTGTTCATAATTTTTTATTTTTTACCTTTTTCTTCTTCCTCTTCTAAAAGAGTACCTTTCAGCATTTCATATAATACTGGTTTGGTGTTGATGAACTCCTTTAGATTTTTCTTATCTGTGAAGCTCTTTATCTGCCCTTCAATTCTGAATGATATCTTTGCTGGATAGAGTATTCTTGGTTTTGGTTCTTGCTATTCATCACGTTGAATATTTTTTGCCACTCCTGTCTGGCCTGCATCATTTCTGTTGAGAAATCAGCTGACATTCGTATGGGTGCTCCCTTGAAGGTAATTAACTGTTTTTCTCTTGCTGATTTTGATATTCTCTATTTGTCTTTTGCTCTTGGTATTTTAATTATGATGTGTCTTGGTGTAGTCCTCTTTGGATTCCTTTTATATGGGGTTCTGTGTGCTTCCTGGACTTGTAAGTCTATTTCTTTTACCAGATGTGGGAAGTTTTCAGTCATTATTTCTTTAAGTATGTTTTCAGTATCTTACTCTCTCTCTTCCTCTGGCACCCCCACAATTCTGATGTTGTATGTTTGAAACTGTCCCAGAGGCTCCTTACATTATGTTCACATTTTTGGATTCTTTTTTTTCTTGCTTTTCCAGTTGAGTGTTTTCTGATTCTTTATATTTCAATTTTTTTACTTGATTCTTGCCTTCCTCTAGTCTGCTGTTATGTCTCTGTATAATATATTTTTATTTCAGTCAGTGTATATTTAATTTCTAGTTGGTCCTTTTCCATCTCTAGTTGGTCCTTTTCCATCTCTAGTTGGTCCTTTTCCATCTCTAGTTGGTTCTTTTTAATCTCCTCTTGGGTCTCACTAACTTTATCCATCTTTTCTAGGAAATTCTTGAAAAACCTTATAACTGTGGTTTTGAACTCTATATCCAGTCGTTTGTTTTCCTCCATTTCTTTTGTTTGTGATCTCTTCCTTTGTCTTGGCATTTTCACTATGCCAAGAGAACTTATGTGTTGGATTCAGCCTTGTTGGATACTAGACTTGCAAAACCGCAAAAGCCTCTCTGTTGAGCTTGGGATGAGTGGAGTCTCAAGGCTTAACAGACCGCCTTGCCTTCCAGTCGGCCCCTCTCTCTATGGCCCCTGAGTCTCAGGTGACTGGGTAATTGTTGGAGTGGTCCCTGTGTGGGCACCCACTTGCGTTCTTGCAGTGCCTCTAGACTGCTGCCTTTCCAGCTCCCCTATGCTTTGGGACAATATGAATCTGAGTCCCCAGGGTTTCACCCGAATCTGGGGTTTAGTGGAGTTAGATGTGTCTCAGTTGGGATGCTTTGTCTTCCACCCACTTGTGAAAGCCAGCGGCACAATCAGCAGTCAGTCTTCCTACACACAGTGCTGCGTGCGCTGCCCGACTTCTGCCCTTTTGCAACTTCCCTAAATTTCCATGTATTTTTCCCTTTTCATAGTCCAAACTCCCCCCATATGAGTTTCGGCTGGACCTCGTGTTCAGTGTTGTAGGATAAGGGGTTCAATGCCGTTGGGAGTCTCCGTCTCCCTCCCACCAGAGAAAGCCAGCCAGGTTCTCCGGCACCCGCTCTCTCCACGCTTGCATCTCCTTACCTCAGCTTTTTGCAGCTCCTCTGGGTCTCTGTGAACCCCTCTTTTTTCTTCTAGTTGTAGAATTTTCACTCAGCCAACTTTCCTGTGGTTCTGGATGATGTCCATTCCGTCTTTTAGTTGTAGTTTTGAAATTGTTGTGCGAGGCAGTAGTGTATGTGTTTACCTATGCCACCATCTTGGTTACTCCTGTTCCTAAACTTTTGCCATTGGCATCTCCACACACTGCTCTCTCAGAAGTGGCCAGTGCACTCCTCCTGCCTGAGTCTGGGCAGCCACACTGCACTTGGCCCAGCTAAGGCCACGTCCAGATTAAATCCCTTTTCCCAAGTGCACATCTCACATGGTTCTTTCTCTATCTCCTAGTCATCTTTGACTCTTCCTCCTTTTTTCCCTCCCTCAACAACACTATCTGATCCTCTGGTTTCAGAGCGACTCTCGACTTTATGTGTCTAACTCTGATCATGTGGTTTTTGATAAGTGACTTCCTCTGGTTTCTCACATCAGATGCTCCACCACTTCAAACTGCAAATGGGTCTTCTTCCCTGGTGTCACTACCTTCATGAGGAGAACTGTATTGCATAGCATCTATGTCCCTTGGAATCTTATCATTATTTTACATTCCACAGCCAACTCCTGCCAATTATTCCTATATTTCTCTTATCACCACTTCATTTCCACTGCCATCACTTCAAATCAGGCCCACATCATCTCATACATGAGCAAAAGAAACAGGCTTTCCAAGCTGGGAAGGTTTGGTTAGTCCAGTATTCTATGTGACAGATGAGAAAACAAAGGCTCAGAGCAGAGGGACATGTGCCTGAGATCACAAGATCTTTGAAGTCAGAGTTTGCTTGAATCCTTTCCACTGCTCCACAGGAAACCTAACTCTTCATTTCCCTTGACAATCACTTGCCAGGATACTTTTTAGGGTGTTTGCCCAGTTTACAATGACCCTCTCCCTGACCATCTCACCCACAAGGTGGATCAGAGGTCACCTGTGCCTGTGAACTGGAAGAGGGGTTTACTGAATAAGGGATAGCTATCAGACTCACCAGACCAATCAGATTTTGTTCTCTCAACATCTATAATTAGGGATAAGGAAATTCTAACTTAGTGTGAATTAGTCTCATTAGGTGGCCTGCCATCTACCCTCTGGTCTAATGTGAAAAGGAAGGTAGGCTGCAGAGTGATGCAAATGTATGAAAGAAGAAGAGATGACAGAGGGAGAAAAAGAGGTTTAATGGCTTTCTGTAACTTTTCCAGGCCTTCCCTAAATCCCTAGCCCCTTCTGGGGGTCAAAGGGTGGGTTGGAAGGGCGTGTCAAGACTGGTAGCTTTTTCTCTGCAATTATCCTCATCAGTGTCCTTAATTCACCACCAAAGAAACATACTATCTGAGCAAAAACTGGGCTTGTGATGCAAAGAGCTTCCAAAGTCTCTGAGATTTTGCTTTAAATAACTTCACTTGGATTTATGTTGTCTGCACTCAAAGAGTCCTAAGTTTACCACCCACACCAATCAAACCACGCACCCACACCACAAACCTATACAGGGGAAAGAACACATGACCTCAAACCCCTGTAAGGTTTGCCTGGGCCAGATGTGCATGAATGTTCTACTCATCTATCATGACACTTGCTCCCATACTCCCCATCTGCCCACTACTCCTCCCCAAGGCAGTTTCATAGACATCTCCTCTCCGTTTGCCTCCAGGACAACCTGCTCCAGCCACATCCAAGAACTTATTTCTGTCTACAGGTCCTGCTTCCATATCTTTGTAAATGCCATTGTCCCTTCCACGCCTTCTCCAGCATTCTGTGTACCTGGGTGGCTTTGAGCTCAAATTAATTTTCCTTGGAAAGCCTTTCCTGATGAGCCTCTTCCAACTCTAATCCACACCTTCCAGCCCAGCTTTTCCTTCCTGTAGCTATGGCTCATAAAAACATACTCAGTAACATGAATTCTGTGTGATATTCTTACTGATGTGTGCTCTAACTTCCAGGTGTTCTGAAAGCTCTCCTGCAAGGAAGATTGAACATTTTCTGGTTCCCATCCTCACCCTACAGCATTTGCACATTATCGACAATTAATAAACTGTCTGCTTGCCTGAAACAGGAAAAGTAATAAGCAATGTCCAAACTTGCTCCCTGCAGGCCTCTGTCTCCCTGTAAGGGCAGGCATCAGGAACTCTGGGCCCTCCATGCACTCCAACCCCAAATTAAAATGTGTTGCTGCATGAATGACTTTAAGCCCTTTGAAAGGCTTTGAATGAGATTGGGTGGAAGGCAGAGCTGAAGGCCTCAGGCCCAGATCTTGGAAAGTGAGACCTGTCAGGGGACCAGTGGGAGTGAATGCACACAACCAAATCCCCAGACCAGAAGAGGAACTCCCCAGGTCACCCCAGAAGCACACTGTGGTGAAGACCACCAGCCCAACTCCAAAACCCTCCCCACAGTCTTCCTCTTCCAAAGCCCACTGTTAGCATCAGTAATGAGTTAATTCAGGGCTTTTTCCCTTCTTGTGGCTTATGTCCCTTTCACCAGTCTTCACTATTCTTTGCAGATGGCAGAACAAGAAAAACCCAAATGACTTTTTAGTAAAATCTGTTCACAAAATGTATGTTCACTGACTAAGCTCCTACTTCAGGCAAGACACTGAATACCTCTTATTTCATTTAATTCTCACTGTAAGTCTATTAGGTGTTATGATTATTTCTAGTTGACAGCAAGACTGCATGCTAAGGAAAACTTAGCCCAACTATAAACTGAGTATTTCTGGGCCAATAGTAGGTCAGGGAAGTCAGTAGGGGACGCATGTCACATTGAAGGTCAAAATGAGCATCAAGGGAGAGTAAGATGTTAATAGCCATGCTGAGACCCTGTCCACTCAGAAAGAGAAAGCATTATGGAGAGCAGGTGGTCAGGTAACAAAGCTCCATCTGTGTCCACGAAGAAGGGGAGAAGGAGCCAACAGATTTCTTCTTTCTCGCCATCACACATCCATCTATTTGATTTATCTATTTGGTTTAAAATTTAAGGGCTTCTTTTATGCTACTACTTTACTACTTTATCTCAATTAACTTTCAAAACAATCCAGTGAGATGGGTGTTATCACCCTCCCTGCAAAGACAAGGAAACTAAGGCACAGAAGGCTGAATCACCTTGTTCAAGCTGCTCAGCAAGATAATACTGGGAAGAGCCATGACAAAATCCATTACCTTTAGAACCTGAGCCCATAGCCATGCCCACAGCAGGTGAGTGCCACCCTAAGAGGCACTGGGTTTTGGCTCTGAGGTCTCAGTGTGGGCCCAAGACATTGGGTTGTGAGATGTAAGGGAGGAGGAGGGGCCAGCACCCTAGGGAGGCTAGAAGAACAGGCCTATGTGAACAGAAGGAGTGGTCATCCTGGTTCCACAAGGCTTTAGAGTGGTCCATGCCCCTTCCATAAGGAAGACCCCCTTGAATGGGTGTTAATATGTGTGACCAGAGCCTTCTAAGAGCTGGGCATCTGCACTGGGCCTGTGTGTGAGTCCATCCTGCTGCTGTGTAAAATACTGCATCTGCATTGGTTTTTGTTTTGGGTTATTTGGTAGGGAATCTGAAAACAGACAAAGGGAAAGGTATAAGACTTGCATCCTTTTTCACTGCTTAAGAATTGTCACTGCCCATCTGACTGCATTGCTGGGGCTGCTAGGTTTGCCAATGCAGTCCTTGTGCATCAGGAAATGAGCCTGTTGACCAAGGTGGGCACTGATGATGGCAGCAAGTAAAATTTCAGTCTAGATATGAGTGTAATTGATCTCCATTTTCATATTTCATTGGATATTAATGTAATATAATTATCATTCAGAATTCCACAAATACATATAGGTAATCTATGTGTCACATAATTGTGCTAATGTCTTAAAATCAAGCCAGATGTATGGCCTGAGGTAAGTCACTGGGTCCATGCAGACAGGTACATGGTGCAAAAGATATGCATGGCCCTTCCCAATTCCCTGTCTTGGCCTCAGAAATGATAAGCTGAACTGCTTGGTCCCCAACAGTTCAATTGAAGCAAGTTTGCTTACCAAATAATTAAGTTTGTTCGTGTTCTCCCAGGTGCCTGATCAGGCTGACTTTGGGGTGTCTCATGGTCTATGGGGGAGCATATGGAAAGTTTATAAGGAGGACATTCTGAAAATAGAAGTGTGCTGAAGGCAGCCCACTATGTTTATCAGAATTCTGACTTAGAGGGGAGTGCCAAAGGCGACATCCCTAATTATTCCTTAACCTTTCCAAATAAGTTTGTGCATGTGCAGACCCTCAGGTGTTTACTAAAATCCTTATGCTTAATCTTTAGGTGTCCTTGTTTAAAGGATACTGCAGACACAAGATTGCAACACAAGGTGTCCTTCCAAGATTACTTACCCTACTGATTATATCTAAAAGATAAACTTTATCTCAAACTGCTGCTATAATAAAAGCCTGAAGAGGCAGGCAAACAAAGCTATCTGGTTCCTTTAGCTAGGCAGTCCCTTAGCTCTCTCTTTCACAGCTAACCTGTGTCAGAGTAATCATTCATCCATTGCTCAGGGTCTGCTGGTCAGCCCAGGCAATGGTCTGATCACTGTCCTGTTCACTTTATTTCCATATTCTCACACTGGGTTCTCTCCAGAATTATTTATTTCTCTCTATAAAATAAAAACTCCTTTTCCTAACCTTTGAGACACTTGTCGATAATATGGTCAGATCTTCTCCCTATTGTAATAGTCTCTCCTCCCCCCACTGCTTGAAATAATCCTTTCAAATAAAGTCTTAAACCCAGATTTGAGAAAGAAAGAGAGAAAAGCATCAATGTGAAAGAAACATCAATCAGTGCCTCCCATTCACCCCAGGAATTGAAGCCAAAACCTAGGTATATGCCCTGACTGGGAATTAAACCCAAAACCTTTTTGGTATACAAGATGATGCTCAACCAACTGAGCCACCAGCCAGGGCTCCAGATTTGCTTTTTATCTGACAATTGCAGACAATGATGACTGACAATAGCCATGGGAAGACTCTAAGGAGCTCTCAGACTCAACAATTGTTTTCTAAAACTGATCGCCAGTCTTAAAAGTACCCACGCTGATGTCCTGTGTTCAGGGCCAAAGACTTGAAAATCTCCCGTGCTGGTTTATGAGGAGAGAGGCAAGGCCAATAACACCACCAATATTACACATGATGAGGAAGAGAGCCTAGCATTAGGCAGTAGGTGAAATGATGAATGGTTATGATATCTTTCTTTCCAGAATCCAGATTTTTTTTAGACGGAGGGGTGCAGATTTGAGGCTTGCTGTTGCTAAATTCTCATTCTAAAACTTGCTTAATCATACTATGTGAAACAATATGAAGTTTCCTAAAAAAAATGGAACTTCTGTTTGTCCTAGTGACCCAATACACCTCTGGGAATATATCCTAAAAAAACCCAAAACACCAGTGAGAAAGAATATATGTACCCCTATGTTTATAGTAGCATTATTTATAATTGCTAATATTTGAAAACAGCCCAAGTGCCCATCAGTAGATGAATGGATTAAAAAAAAACCAACTGGGACATTTACACTGTGGAATACTATGCAGCTATAAAAAGGGATATCTTACCCCTTTGGGACAGCATAGATGGACCTGGAAAATATTATGCCAGAGAAATAAGCCAAACTGAGAAAGACAAATATCACCTACTCTCACTTATTTGTGGAACCTAATTAATAAAATTAATTGACCAACAAAATAAGACCCAAAGCATGGAGGCCAGAAACGGACTGACATACCTCAATATGGGATTGGGTGGGACAAAGAAGAGATAAATCAAAGAACTTCTATACTTATATGCATAGTCATGGACACAGGCAATAAAGTAATAATGAAGACCTGGGGAGTTGGGTAGGAGCTGGGAGGAGGGGGAGGAAGAGGGAGGATGGGAGATATTTGTAACTATCAACAATAAAAAATATATTAAAAAAATAATAATAAATAAAATAAATAAAATTTTCTCAATCAGTAAAGTTGGTATAAAACCCTAAAATGATGATGTATGTCTCAGGGTGCACAAAGCCAGGCGTGGCCCTCCTTCCCTCACACTGCCCCTGCCCACAGCTTTGGCTTTGATTGGTCTGCCCAGATGCTGAGGTGAAGGAGTGCTTGCCAGCAGCCATAACAGCAGCTCCTGACACTTATCCTAAGCCTGAGTCACTTCCACTGAAGGGGATCCTAAGCCTGCATGACAAGGGGCAGAGAAGGTGTTAGCATTAACCGCTATCTGCTTCAGCTGGGGCCTCTGCCAAGTGTCGGTGGGGGTTGCAATCAGTTGTGGGGCAACATGCCAACCTCACAGCTGGTGACCAGCCATTAGAGTAACCCACCAGACATGGGAATTTCAATAACTCCTCAACACACATAGCAAATGAGACTTATTGCAAAACCAGGTGTTGCAGTCTAATTACACAAACCAGTTTGAAATGTCAATCTGCTCCCTCAAACTGTATTTTGCATGTGAGGCGCTGGGAGGGAGACTCCTAGCAAGCTAAATAAGGGAAAGCAGATATTTTGTTCCCTCATTTATTTATTCCTTGGAGGTTGTTTTCAAGTCTTAGAGCAACAGAAGCACAGAGAAATTTGGCTAAGTTGACTTTTTTTTTTTTCTAAGTTGATCTTGAGGGCATTGGCTCACCGTGGCCCTCAGCAAGGCAAGCCCACCTTCCCTACAAGCCAGCCTGATTTGTCCTCAGAGTGACAGCAGCCAGACCTGCTCCAGCTCACCCAGGGACTCCCATTGCTGCAGCATCAGCCAACTGCACCTATTCTGGGAGGCAGTAAAAGCTGGACATTAGGAGTACCTCAGAGGCAGACACACCTTGCTTCAAGTGCTGTTCTGCCCTGGCCAGCTGTGTGACCTGGAGCATGTTTCTTAACCTCTCTGAGTTTCTTGGAGCCTCTGAAACAGGGATAATATAATTTACAAACTGAGGTTTGGATTAGCTCAGTGGATGTCTATAAAGCATTTAGCAAAATTTATGGCTCATGGTGAAGACTCAATAGAATAACTATTATTATTAATTCATCATATTAATCCATCCATCTTCAGGAATCTCAGAAATCTTCATCACAGCTTATACTTAAAGTCAGCACAACTTTCCCATTAATCAATCCCTTTAACCTCTTCTTTCCCATCTCTCTGATGTTTAGGGTTTGCTATAATCTGGTCTTGGCTTCTTCAAGTTGACCTGCCACAGGTCTGCCACACTCATTCTTCACCTTCACCTACATGACATTCCCCATCCTGTTTCTCCTGCTCCCAAAAGTTCCCCACCTCCAGATCTAACATTCCTCAAAAGCCCAGTTCAAATCTTGCCTTCTCCACTAAATCTCTTCTGGTTGCTCCTACTCATTCATTCAAGAGCAGATACTGACTGAGCACCAACACTAGGTGAAGCCCTGTGTCTTACAGAGCTGGGGCAGATGGTGTACAGAACAGACTCCTTTCCATCACTCTGTCTCTGAACCTCAGTGGTGCTTACAGTATACTACATTAGTGTTCATGGCTGAGCCATGATTCTTGCCTTTTTTGTGCTAATCTCTTTAGAGAAATAATACAAGGCATTGTTATGGAAGAAAAACATGGGCTTTAAAGTCAGAAAGTTTTGGGTTCAAATCTCAGCTCTACCTCTTTCTGGCTGTGATATCCAGATACATACTGAAGCTCATTACAAGAGAAGATGCAGTATCCAGGCAGAACCAGTACTCTATCACTGCTGGCTCTTGTTGGAGCAAACTGCAGACACTACTTGACATCTTAGGGTCACTGTCCCAGCTTCTGTCAGGGTGGAATCTGAGGAATAGGCTAGGCAAGTGACAGACAGCCATTCTCCAGATTGGACATCAGGCAATAATTTCTACTCTCTTCTCACAATTTGTGCAGAATACAGTATACAGAAATTACATCTAGTTCTTCTTTTTTTAACCAGTTCATAAAATGATCAAGCCAGCTTTTTTGCAATACTTTTTTACCCCTTCTCAGCAAAATTGCTTATGAGTATATCATTGAATTGTTTTGTGAAATATTTCCAAAGCTAGGTTACCATAACTTTGACCTCTGCTAGAGAAAGAATCTATATGAGGATGCAATAGATTCTAGGTGCCCCTTTTGGCAAATTCTACCAGTTCTGCACAATGTTATTTGACCACCCTCAGAATGGTGAAAACATAACAGAACCCAGCAAATCTCCAGGTGTGCTTCCACAGGGCTTGCCATTTACCCCAGGTAAACGGAAAAGAGCAAAAGGACTCCCACCTTTGTTATTGGTTCTTTATATCACATTCTCTGTTTCTTTGTGGTTTGGAGGGCGCTTTGGAGTGATGGCAATAAGTATAAGATTGAATTGATTTTCCTTTGGTCAGAACTTTTGTTTTAACTACCTTAGTCCTAAGTCTAAACAAAAAAGAAAACCAAAGAGTCCATTCAAAGGTAGTTAAAAAAAAAAAGCAGAACACTCCTAAATCCAAACAAAATGACCATTGAAAATGTAAAAAGGATGATCAATTTATTAAAATGTTCAGGAAGAAAGGCAAGATAGGAAAAAACTCAAGAAGTCACAGATGAACTAAGTCACACTGATTGCAAACAACAGGGACAGAGAGCTGCAATACAAGAGCCGTATTTCCAGACCAAGACCCCTCCTTACCATCTCCCATCCACAAATCAGCAATTGGATACCTAGAGTGGGAGGAAGAGCTGCCAGTGGAGGCCACAGGCTGAAGCCACAAACAATAGGCTGCTAGGAGAACCAAGATGGTGATGCCTGTATTCACCGCCTCCCAAAACCACATCAAAGGGTCTTCAAGGGTTTAGGTACTTTCCAGCATCCCCCAAACCCCCAGACAGAAACTGAAAGAAAAAACAACAGAAGAAATTTGGAATTAGTTCTTCCTGGAAATGGGTAAGATTTCACAGCAAAATCGTCATCCTGAAGTAGGGGCATCCCAATTTTGCCTACTGCTCTCCCCACTCATAAACCCTAAAATGAAGCCAGCCTGTACAAAGGATCCACCCACAAGTATTCAGACATTTCCTTCAGGGGGAGGACAATAGCAAGTAACTTTACTACCTATGGTAATCACATGTCCTTCACCTCATTACTCTGCAGGGACAAGACCCTAACGAGAACACCAAGAAACGAACATACAAGCCCCTGAAGAAACAAAATAGAAGGAATACACAGAACTCAGACTTCCATTTGAGAAGAAACTGCAGCCACAAACAATAGGCTGCTAGGAGAACCAAGATGGTGATGCCTGT
>JAAGEH010000005.1:37098317-37193178 GCA_011751065.1 Lasiurus cinereus | reverse complement strand
CCCCATCACCCTCATCATACACCCTCACACACCACTCCCCATCACATACCCTCACACCACTCCCCATCATCCACATCATACACCACTCCCTATCACCGTCATCACACACCACTCCCCATCACCCACATCGCACACCACTCACAGGGGGAACCATCTTTTAGCTTCTCCTGCATAAAAAAAGAGCTGTCCTTGGGACCTACTATTTTGGCAGAGAAGTTTAGGAGAGAAAGAAAACTGTTACTGGGGAAAAGTAGCACATCAAAGGTCATGATTGTCATATCCTTCAGTCTCCACAACACTTTTATTTTGAGCAGAGAGTGGAGTTTGGGTAATACGAAGAGCTGCTGATTCTCCAGCAGTAGCCTAAAGCTCCCCCCCACCCCCCGCCCCCTGCAAATGACAAATTCTGCTGCTCCTCCAGCCCTATGGTGTGCAGGCAGTCACCTGAAACCTCACCTGGCTTTGCTGCCCTCCACAGGCATCATCACTGGCAACTCAGCTGTGTTCTGCCTGACATCCATAGCCACTCTGCTCAAACCACATCAGGGAGTTGCACATGGATGCAAAGTAGAAGGTGGGAATGCACATGGATGCAAAGTAGAAGGTAGAGGAACAGGCGACTGTCTACCAGGGGTAATTGGGGCATGAAAAATCCTCTTCCCTTTAGAATGTTCTTTCCCACTGGCTGTTAAAGGCCTCACATTTTAGAGTAAGAGTTTTATTTCTTTGGCTGAAAGCAGAGACAACAAGAGGGAAGGAGGGACACGGTATGTCCCACCATTAGACGTCTGCATTGGTGCAGGCATCCTGAGCAACCCCAGACTTCTTTCATGACTCTGCACCTCATTCCTATTCAACACACTGCCCCACTAAACTTACCATTAAATATACCGTCCATTCCCATATGTGTGATTTAAATGAAAACATTTGAAGTAATGTAGAGTAACCAGGGTTGGGGAGAGGGGGCAGGAGGGAAATATACTGGAGGAAGGAATAGATGGAAGCAAAAATAGCAGATTGTTGAAAAATGTTGAAGTTAATGGATTTGGGTGGGTTTATTACACCTTTCTCTCTACTATGTATTTCTGAGTTAAAAATTTTAATGAATACAGGGAGGAATCCAAGATGGCGGCATAGGTAAACACCTACACTGCTGCTTCGCACAACAATTTCAAAACTACAACTAAAAGACAGAACGGACATCATCCAGAACCACAGGAAAGCTGGCTGAGTGGAAGTTCTACAACTAGAGGGAAAGAGAGGGGCTCACGGAGACCCAGAGGAGCGGCAAAAAGCTGAGGTACCGGAGTACCTGGCTGGCTTTCTCTGGCGGGAGGGAAACAGAGACTCTCAAAGGCATTGAACCCCTATCTTACAACACTAAACCCCAGATCCAGCCGAAACTCATACGGGGGAGTTTGGACTGTGAAAAGGGAGAAGTGCACGGAAATTTAGGGGAGTCGCAAAAGATCAAAGGCCTGGTGGCGTGCAGGACAGACTACTGATTGTGCCGTTGGCTTTCGCGAGTGGGCGGGAGACAGACCCTCCCAACTGTGCCACTTCTAACTTCACTAAACCCCTGTTTCGGACGAAACCCTGGAGACCTAGACTCGTGTGGTCCTGGTGCGCAGGGGAGCCGAAAGGCAGCGGTTAGAGGCACTGCGGGCACTTGCACAAGGACCGCTCCAGCGATTACCCAGTCACGTGAGACTCAGGGGCAGTGGAGGGCGGGGCCGACTGGAAGGCAAGGCGGTCCCTTAAGCCCTGAGACTCCACCCCGCCCAAGCTCAACAGAGGCTTCTGTGGCTTTGCACATCTGGTATCATAAAGCTGAATTCAACACAGAAGTTTTCCCGGCATAGTGAAAATGCCGAGACAAGGGAAGGGATTACAAATAAAAGAAATGGAGGAAAAAAAAACGACTGGATATAGAGTTCAAAACCACGCTTATAAGGTTTTTCAAGAATATGCTAGAAAAGTTGGATAAATTTAGTGAGACCCAAGAGGAGATGAAAAAGGACCAACTAGAGATGCAAAAGATTCAACTAGAGATGGGAAAGGTCCAACTAAAGATGAAAAAAGACCAACTAGAAATTAAACATACACTGACTGAAGTAAAAACTATTATACAGAGTCCGAACAGCAGACTAGAGAAAGGCAAGGATCAAGTCAAAAATTTGAAATATAAGAAGCAGAAAACATTCAACTGGAAAAGCAAGAAGAGAAAAGAATCCAAAAATGTGAAGATAATGTAAGGAGTCTCTGGGACAGCTTCAAGCGTACCAACATCAGAATTGTGGGTGTGCCAGAAGAAGAGAGAGAGCAAGATACTGAAAACCTATTTGAAGATATAATGACAGAAAACTTCCCACATCTGGTAAAAGAAATAGACTTACAAGTCCAGGAAGCACACAGAACTCCAAATAAAAGGAATCCAAAGAGGACCACACCAAGCCACATAATAATTAAAATACCAAGAGCAAAAGAGAAAGAGAGAATATTAAAAGCAGCAAGAGAAAAACAGTTCATTACCTACAAGGGAGCACCCATTCGACTGTCAGCTGATTTCTCAACAGAAATGATGCAGGCCAGATGGGAGTGGCAAGAAATATTCAACGTGATGAATAGCAAGAATCTACAACCAAGAATACTCTATCCAGCAAAACTATCATTCAGAATTGAAGGGCAGATAAAGAGCTTCACAGATAAGAAAAAGCTAAAGGAGTTAATCAACTCCAAACCAGTATTATATGAAATGCTGAAAGGTACTCTTTTAGAAGAGGAAGAAGAAAAAGGTAAAAGACAAAAAATTATGAACAACAAATACATATCTGTCAATAAGTGAATCTAAAAATTAAGTCAATTAAAAATTTGATCAACAGAATAAACTGGTGAATATAATAGAATCAGGAGCACAGAAAGGGAGTAGACTGATAATTCTCAGGAGGACAAAAATCATAAAGCATCAAACACACTGTGAAATTACAGCAGAAAGATTAAAGTTAGGTTAGGTAGATAAGTGATCAATCAAAGGACTTGTATGCATGCATATAAGCATAACCAATGATCACAGACACTGGGGGGTCAGGGTATGCCTGGGAGGGAGGGGGGGCAATGGGGAGATATGTATAAAAATTAATAAAAATTAATAAAAAAATTAAAAAAAAGAAAATGCTAACTCAAAAAAAATTTTAATGAATACATGTTTGAATACATACACACTTCCCAATTTACCTCCCTGCCTAATATCACTTCATACAGTTACTGGCAATTTCAGTTGTATTGTGAATGAGTTTTCATTTTTGTATCTTTTTTGAGAGCACATTTTGATAGTAAAAGAATGCTCATTGGGCAGGAAACAGCCAATGTTGGGGGTTGGAGGATAACAGAGAGGAAAGGCAAACATATATGGGAGGCTGGGGTCCCTAAAAACATGGAAGACTGCTCACTTTACAAACTGCCCAGTGTGGTACTACTTGAGAACAGTCACAATGGGGTTGGGAAATTCTGTAGAGAAACTGAGCTGCCATTTGTTTTTGGCACCATTGATTGTTGGAGCATTCAACTTTGCTGTCATCCACCTCTGCTTTTTATATCAACCAGCTTGGTCTTAGATACCAAGGTGGTTTTGCTTTGAGGTATGAACTTTAGAAGTTTGTGGGCCAGCCCACCTGCCATATCAGTGGACCCAGTCTTCAAGTTCATAGTTCTATTCTTTTCTCTGATCCCAAGGACCTGGTCTCAGCCTCCAACAGATTTAGAAGACTTCACTTCTTATCCATAATGTATTGAACTCTTCTAGTTCAAGCTTCTCAGATAAGGCCACCTTTAAAAACATTGTGAAGTGGGGGGAGTTGGTCTTCCTAGCCCCTCAACCCATTAGCTTCTTTTTTTCCTTCCCATTACATGCCCCCAACCCTCTGAATCCAAGCTATTCCCCTGTACAAAAAAAAGTATCAATTGAAAAGCAATTCTGCTATGAAAACATCAATTCTTAAAGCATTCAGCAATCAGTGTCTAGTTAAATAAATTGGAGTTAGCCACACCACAGAATATCTATGCAACTGTCAAAAAAGGGTGCATTGGATCCAAGGGGGCTGATGTGAAAAGATCTCTAGGAGTGTGGAGAAAGCCCAGATGCCCTAAAGGACAAATACCTCCCTGCAGAGAGAGGAAGAGTCTTACCAGTTAGTCACCAGAAGTGATCTAACAAGGCCTGCCCCTCAACAAAAAGGCCAAATAGTTGGGCCCTGTGAAATGGTAGAGTTTGAAAATGATATTGTGCCTTGTTCCAAGAAAAACTAAAGCTATTCTCCTCTACACGAAGACCTGACAGCAGCTAAAAGGAATAAAGACAGGCTTGATTACTGCATATTTATGCCTACCTTTTCGGGAGGGAAAGCAATTACCTTGAGACACAAACATATACGTTGAAAGTTTCTGAGCATTGGGCATTCTCTTTGTTTATTTCTTCTTTTTACACCTGAATATGCAATAAAGATCTTTGAAAATGCGAGGAGACCCCATTCATATGAGGGACAAAAATGGAGAGAGGGTGTTGTGTTTCCTAAGTCTAAATTTCAAAGGGGAATGTCTTTGCCCTCTGGCAGGGTAAGGCAAATAAGAATGATAACACGTAACAGAAGGAGAACCTCCAGGTAGCAAGATCTTTCTGTACACACCCATCTGGATAATTTCTTTTTATAACTCTTCTCTAGTGGAAGTTTTGAGGTTACCTTAACAGGGTGTAACAGAGACTGCCACTTTCTCCCCTTAGTCCTTGGCTGGGCAGGTGGCTATAAGAAATAAAGACTACATTTTCCAACCTCCCTTGCCAATTATGGCTAATTGACTAACTCCTGGCCAAATGAAAGTAAGAGGATATGGTAAGTGCCATGGTAAGTGTGATTTCTGGGCAGAGCCCTTAAAGAGAAAGATTTCTACTCATCCACCTTCATTTTCCTGCTGGATGAATGTGAATGCAATGGTTGTAGATTCAGCAGCCATTTTTGGACTATTAGGTAGAAGCTTCACATTGAAGATAGATGGCACCTAGTAAGGGATTTGGGTACCCAGTACTCTGGACTGCCCATATTTACATGAGAAACAAACCTCAATTAGTTTAAGCTACTGTTGGGTTGGATTTTCTATAACTCATAGCCATGCTTAAACTTATTGAAGCGATTTTTAAAAATATTCTAAGTTCTTATTTCTTAAAAGAGTCCTAGACCTTTATCAGATGTATCTGTGGAAATCTAAAGTTCACAGGGTCCTGAAACAGCTCATCATTTTCCAGTGATGGGTTAAGTGCCTCCTCTATTTCCACAGAAAAATCTCTAGTCCTCAAAGTGTCCTAGACACTCCACTCCCTTTTCCTCCAGCCCATCCCTGGGATCACTGGCAGAGTCTATAGATAGTAGGCATGAAGGAGGCTCTCTCAAAGTCTTCTGCTTCATTTCAGAAGAGCTTCAATTAATTCCTTTAACATCCCAAGTGACTAGGTCAGGATGGTTCATCCAGTCATAGTTACCAGTGTTCCTCTGAGTTTTTAGGTCAGAACTGATTGTGATACTATACTCCTTATTCCTTCCCCTCCTCTCTGCCCCTCCCCCCACCTCACATAACCCAGATTTAACCCAGCCAAAGCTAAATCTGAGCACCTTTCAATGATAACTGACCCTTTCAGACCTGCTATCTAAGGTAGACTCACTGTCAAAATGCAGATTTTCATGAAAGGCATAAAGGGAAAGACCATCGTTGAACCCATGGATACAATAAAAACTGAGGAAGGCAAGATTCCTTCCAATCAGCAGGAGAAGATTTTGCTGGAAAAGCAACTAGAAGATGGATGCACCAATGTCTGATTACAACATTCAAAAAGAGAGCACTTTGCTGTTGAGACTTCACAGTGGTGTTGAGAAAAAGATGTCATCTTACATAGTCCAAATAAGAATCACCATAAGAGAAAGAGGAGAGGAAAAAAATGGGGGTGGAATAGAAGGACATGTCCTGAGCCTTGTCTCTGAGCAGACAGAAAGAACAGCTGATGGTCGCACCGTGAATGTTTGTTGGTGAGTTAAGGGACAGTTATCTTCCAGGAGAAGGTGGCAGACTGCTGGACTGGGCTCCCCTGACCGGGCAGCCCCACTGCTGCGGGGTTTTTTCTTCTGGAACCAGGAGATCAGATGTAGAGACCATGCCATCTTGAAGGGGACAGTGGATGTTTACGGAAATCTAAAAATCTACAGCTCTGGCACCCAACAAACAGCTGTGAGTCCCAGAACACCGGTCCCCAATTGGCGCAAACACTCAGATTCAGAGGAGCTCTACATGCCACACGGAAAGGTCAGATTTCACCTGGGATAAGGAAAGAGAGAACTATATAACCAGACATGTGGAGAAGAGAGACCATGGGCAGAGAAAAAAACAGCTCACATATGAAAGAAAAGCAGGCATCACAAGAAAAGAAAGGAATTGAAATGGAGGCAAGCAACCTGCTAGAGAAAGAATTCAGAGAAATGATCATAAGGTGGCTGATAATGGAGGACAAATTTGACAACAGGAGTAAGAACCAAGAAGAAATGAAGAAGAACCAAAAGGAAATGAAGAAGAACCAAGAAGAAATGAAAAATGACATCGCTGCTGTAAAGAACTCAATACAAAGCATCAAAAGTAGATTAGAAGAAGTAGAGAACCCCATCAGCGAGCTAGAAGACAAGGTAAGAAAAAATACTCAAGTAGAGCAGCTTCCAGAAAAAAAAAATTAAAAAGCAGGAGAAGAGCCAAAGGGAACTTTGGGATAATAAAAACAAAACAACATCCAGAGAATCCAAGATGGCGGCATAGGTAAACACCTATACTGCTGCCTCGCACAACAATTTCAAAACTACAACTAAAAGACAGAACGGACATCATCCAGAACCACACGAAAGCTGGCTGAGTGGAAGTTCTACAACTAGAGGGAAAGAGAGGGGCTCGTGGAGACCCAGAGGAGCTGCAAAAAGCTGAGGTACGGAGATGCGCACTGAGAGAGCGGGTGCCGGAGTACCTGGCTGGCTTTCTCTGGCGGGAGGGAAACGGAGACTCCCAACGGCGTTGAACCTCTTATCTTACGACACTAAACCCCAGATCCAGCCAAAACTCATACGGGGGGAGTTTGGACTGTGAAAAGGGAGAGGTGCACGGAAATTTAGGGGAGTTGCAAAGGATCGGAGGTCTGGTCGCGCACGGCACCACGCGGAGGACGGATTGCTGATTGTGCTGCTGGCTTTCGCGAGTGGGCGGGAGACAGACCCTCCCAACTGCGCCACTTCTGACTCCACTGGGCCCCTGTTTTGGGCGAAACCCTGGGGACCTAGACTCCTGTGGTCCTGGTTCGCAGGGGAGCCGGAAAGGCAGCGGTCAGAGGTGCTGCGGGTGCGTGCACAAGGACCGCTCCAGCCATTACCCAGTCACGTGAGACTCAGGGGCCGTGGAGGGTGGGGCCGACTGGAAGGCAAGGCGGTCCCTTAAGTCCTGAGACTCCACCCTCCCAAGCTCAACAGAGGCTTCTTCGGCTGAATCCAGCACAGAAGTTTCCCCGGCACAGTGAAAATGCCGAGACAAGGGAAGGGATTACAAGCAAAAGAAATGGAGGAAAAAAAACGACTGGATATAGAGTTCAAAACCACGCTTATAAGGTTTTGCAAGAATATGCTAGAAAAGATGGATAAATTTAGTGAGACCCAAGAGAAGATGATAAAGACACTGACTGAAATGAAAACTATTATGCAGAGTACTAACAGCAGACTAGAGAAAGGCAAGGATCAAGTAAAAAATTTGAAATATAAAGAAGCAGAAAACATTCAACTGGAAAAGCAAGAAGAGAAAAGAATCCAAAAATGTGAAGATAATGTAAGGAGCCTCTGGGACAGCTTCAAGCGTACCAACATCAGAATTGTGGGGGTGCCAGAAGAAGAGAGAGAGCAAGATACTGAAAACCTGTTTAAAGAAATAATGACTGAAAACTTCCCACATCTGGTAAAAGAAATAGACTTACAAGTCGAGGAAGCACACAGAACCCCAAAGAAAAGGAACCCAAAGAGGACTACACCAAGACACATGATAATTAAAATGCCAAGAGCAAAAGAGAAAGAGAGAATATTAAAAGCAGCAAGAGAAAAACAGTTTATTACCTACAAGGGAGCACCCATACGACTGTCAGCTGATTTCTCAACAGAAACGATGCAGGCCAGACGGTAGTGGCAAGAAATATTCAACGTGATGAACAACAAGAACCTACAACCAAAAATAATCTATCCAGCAAAGCTATCATTCAGAATTAAAGGGCAGATAAAGACCTTCACAGAGAAGAAAAAGCTAAAGGAGTTCATCAACTCCAAACCAGTATTATATGAAATGCTGAAAGGTACCCTTTTAGAAGAGGAAGAAGAAAAAGGTAAAAGACAAAAAATTATGAACAACAAATACACATCTGTCAACAAGTGAATCTAAAAATTAAGTGAATTAAAAATCTGATCAACAGAATAAACTGGTGAATATAATAGAATCAGGAGCACAGAAAGGGAGTAGACTGATAATTCTCAGGAGGACAAAAATCATAAAGCATCAAACAGACTGTGAAATTATAGCAGAAAGATTAAAGTTAGGTGAGGTAAAGAAGTGATCAATCAAAGGACTTGTATGCATGCTTATAAACATAACCAATGATCACAGACACTGGGGGGTCGGGGTACGCCTGGGAGGGAGGGGGGCAATGGGGAGATATGTATAAAAAATTAATAAAAATTAATAAAAAATAAATAAATAAATAAATATAACAAAAAAAAACATCCACATATTAGGGGTTCCAAAAGGAGAAGAAAGTGAGCAAGGATAAGAAAGCCTGTTTGAAGAAATAATGACAGAAAACTTCCCTGATATAGGGAAGAAAAAACCCCACACAAATCCAAGAAGCTCACAGAATTGTAAGCAAAATGAACCCCAAAAGATCAACACCAAGGCACATTATAATTAAATTGGCAAACACCAATGACAAAATAAGAATCTTAAACGCAGCCAGAGAGAGACAGAAAGTTACCTACAAAGGAACTCCCATCAGACTAGTGACTGATTTCTCAATTGAAACTCATCAGGCCAGAAGGGAATGGAATGAAATATACAAAGTCATGCAAAGGAAGGGTGTGAATCCAAGAATACTGTACCTAGCAAGGCTTTCAATCAAAATTGAAGGTGAAATCAGGAACTTCACTGACAAAAAAGGACTAAGGAACTTTATTACAACCAAACCAGCAATGCAAGAAATGCTAAAGGGTCTGCTAAAAAAAGAAAGAAAGAGAGAGAGAGAGAGAGAGAGAGAGAGAGAGAGAGAGAGAGAGAGAAGGGGAGGGAGGAAGGAAGGAAAGAGGAAGTGAAAAGTGAAGAAGGAACACAGGAGTAAGAATAAAAATGGGGACAAATAGGTATCTACCAGTAATAACTTTAAATGTAAATGGATTAAATATTCCAGTCAAAAGACATAGGGTAATGGATTGGATAAGAAAACATGACCCATATATCTGCTGTCTACAAGAAACACACCTCAGAAAAAAAGACACACACAGACTGAGGGTGAAAGGATGGAAGACAGTTTTTAGGCAAATGGAAATAAAAATAAAAGCTGGGGTAGAAATACTTATATCTGACAAATTAGGTCTCAAAGTGAAGGACATAACAAGAAATAAGGAAGCCCACTTCATAATACTAAATGGAGCAATCCAACAAGAGGAAATAATTCTGGTAAACATATATGCACCCAATACAGGAGCAATTAAATACATAAACAAAACTCCAAGAGGATATCAAAGGAGAGACTTTGACAGCAATATAATCATAGTAGGAGACTTTAATACCCCACTGTCACCACTGGACAAATCCTCTAAACAAAAAATCAACAAAGAAACATCAATCCTAAATGACTTCCTAGACCAGATGGAATTAATTGACATCTTCAGAACATTTCACTCCAAAGCCACAGAATATACATTCTTCTCAAGTGCACATGGGTCATTTTCAAAGATAGACCATATGCTGGGTCATAGGCAAAGTCTCTTCAAATTCAAGAAGATAGAAATCATATCAAGCATTTTCTCAGATCACAGTGGCATAAAACTGGAAATCAACTACAATAAAAATAATCCAAAGAAATCAAACACATAGAGACTAAACAGCATGCTATTAAACAATGACAAGGTTACCAAAGAGATCAAGGAAGAAATAAAAAACAACAACATTTCGACAACAAATGACAATGAAAACACAACAATCCACAATCTATGGGACACAGAGAAAGCAGTCTTAGAGAGAAGTTCATAGCCTACTGCAAAAAACAAGAAACAATGGTAATAAATTACCTAATCTTACAACTCAAAGACCTAGAAAGGGAGCGACAAGAAAAGGCCAGTGTAAGGAGAAGGAAGGAAATAGTAAAGATGACAGCAGAAATAAATGACATAAAGACCAAAGAAACAAGAACAATCCAAGATGGCGGCATAGGTAAACACCTGTACTGCTGCCTCGCACAACAATTTCAAAACTACAACTAAAAGACAGAACGGACATCATCCAGAACCACAGGAAAGCTGGCTGAGTGGAAATTCTACAAATAGAAGGAAAGAGAGGGGCTCACAGAGACTCAGAGAAGCTGCAAAAAAGCTGAGGTATAGAGACGCATGCGTGGAGAGAGAGCAGGTGCCAGAATACTGGGTTGGCGGGAGGGAGACAGAGACTCCCAACTGCATTGAACCCCTTATCCTACGACACTAAACCCCAGGTCCAGCCAAAACTCATATAGGGGAATTTTGGACTGTGAAAAGGGAGAAGTGCATGGAAATTTAGGGGATTAGCGAAAGGGCAGAAATCTGTTGGCGTACAGAGCACTGCGCACAGAAGGCCGACTGCTGATTGTGCCACTGGCTTTCATGAGTGGGCAGGAGACAGAGCCTCCCAACTGCGCCACTTCTAACTCCACTAAACCTCAGTTTCGGGAGAAACCCTGGGGACCCAGACTCATATGGTCCTGGAGCGCAGGGGAGCTGGAAAGGCAGCGGTGTACAGGCACTGCAAGAGAGTGCATACATGCACACAGGGACCACTTCAGCGATTATCCAGTCATGTGAGATTGAGGGGCCGTGAAAGGCGGGGCTGACTGGAAGGCAAGGAGGTTCATTAAGCTCTGAGACTCCACCCATCCCAAGCTCAACAGAGAGGCTTTTGCACTTTGCAAGTCTTGTATCATAAGGCTGAATCCAACACAGAATTTCTCCCGGCATACTAAAAATGTGGAGACAAAGGAAGAGATCACAAACAAAAGAAATGGAGAAAAACAAACAACTGGATATAGAGTTCAAAACCACAATTATAAGGTTTTTTAAGAATCTCCTAGAAAAGATGGATAAAGTTAGCGAGACCCAAGAGAAGATGAAAAAGGACCAACTAGAGATGGAAAAGGACCAGCTAGAGATGAAAAAGGAAAAACTAGAAATTAAACATACACTGACTAAAATAAAAAATATTAGACAGAGACCTAACAGCAGACTAGAGGAAGACAAGAATCAAGTAAAAAATTTGAAATATAAAGAATCAGAAAACACTCAACTGGAAAAGCAAGAAAAAAGAATCCAAAAATGTGAAGATAATGTAAGGAGCCTCTGGGACAGCTTCAATCATACCAACATCAGAATTGTGGGGGTGCCAGAAGAAGAGAGAGAGCAAGATACTGAAAACCTATATCAAGAAATAATGACTGAAAACTTCCCACATCTGGTAAAAGAAATAGACTTACAAGTCCAGGAAGCACACAGAACCCCAAATAAAAGGAATCCAAAGAGGACTCTACCAAGACACATCATAATTAAAATACAAGAGCAAAAGATAAATAGAGAATATTAAAATCAGCAAAAAAACCAAAACAGTTAATTACCTACAAGGGGGCACCCATATGATTGTGAACTGATTTCTCAACAGAAACTATGTAGGCTAGACGGGAGTGGCAAGAAATATTCAACGTGATGAATAGCAAGAACCTCTATCCAAGAATACTCTATCCAGCAAAGCTATCATTCAGAACTGAAGGGCAGATAAAGAGTTTCACAGATAAGAAAGAGCTAAAGGAGTTTCAGTATTATATGAAATGCTGAAAGGTACTCTTTTAGAAGAGGAAGAAGAAAAAGGTAAAAGATAAAAAAAATTATGAACAACAAATACATATCTATCAACAAGTGAATCTAAAAATTAAGTGAATTAAAAATTTGATCAACAGAATAAACTGGTGAATATATAGAATCAGGAGCACGGAAAGGGAGTGGACTGATAATTCTCAGGGGGAAAGAGGTGAGGGGTGTGTAGGGAGAGACTAGACAAAAATCATACACCTATGGATGAGGTCAATGGTAGGGAGGTAAGGGTGAGAGGGAGGGTTGGGAGCCAGGTGGAGGGGAGCTATGGAGGGGGAAAAAAGAGAAAGAAATGTAATAATCTAAATAATAAAGATTTAATTTAAAAAAAAAGACCAAAGAAACAATACAAAAGATCAACAAAAGCAAGAGCTGGTTCTTTCAAAGGATAAACAAGATTGATGAACCTTTAGCAAGGCTCACCAAGAAGCAGAGAGAGAGGAGTCAAATAAACAAAATCAGAAATGAAAGAGGAGAAATAACCACAGACCCTGTGGAAATACAAAGGATTGTTAAAAAATACTATGAACAACTCTATTACAACAAACTGGACAACCTGCAAGAATTGGACATTTTCCTAGAAAAATATAACCTTCCAAAACTCATTGAGGAGGAATCTAAACATCTCAATAGTCCAATAACTATGGAAGAAATTGAAGCAGTCATCAAAAAGCTTCCAGCAAATAAAAGCTCGGGACCAGATGGCTACACAGGAGAGTTTTACCAAACATTCAAGGAAGAATTAAAACCTATCCTCCTCAGACTATTCAAAAACATTCAAGAAGAAGGAACACTTCCAAACACCTTCTATGAAGCCAGCATCACCCTAATACCAAAACCAGATAATGACAACACAATGAAAGAGAATTATAGGCCAGTATCTCTCATGAACATAGATGCCAAAATCCTCAACAAAATTCTAGCAAATCGGATCCAGCAGTACATCAGAAAGATCATACACCATGACCAAGTAGGATTCATCCCAGGAATGCAGGGATGGTACAATATCCGCAAATCAATAAATGTGATACATCACATCAACAAATTGAGAGATAAAAATCACATAGTCATATCAATTGATGCAGAAAAAGCATTTGACAAAATCCAACACCCTTTCTTGATAAAAACTCTCAGCAAGGTGAGAGTAGAAGGAGCATACCTCAACATCATAAAAGCCATATATGATAAACCCACAGCTAGCATCATATTCAATGGGTAAAAACTAAAACCATTACCCTTAAGAACAGGAACAAGACACTCTTACCACTCCTATTTGACATTGTACTGGAAGTATTAGACATTGCAATTAGACAAGAAGAAATAAAAGAAATCTAAATTGGAAAAAAAGAAGTAAAGCTGTCCTTATATGCAGATGACATGACACTGTACATAAAAATCCCGAAAGACTCCATCAAAAAACTAATAGAATTAATAAGTGAATTTGGCAATGTAGCAGCATACAAAACTGATGCCAAGAAATCTATGGCATTTCTATGCACTAATCGTGAACTTACACAAAAGGAGACTAAAAAAGCAATCCCAATTACCATCATACCAAAAAAAAAGTAACATAGTTAGGCATAAACCTAACTAAGGAGGTAAAAGACCTTTATGTGGAAAACTACACAACACTGAAAAAAGAGAGAGAGGAAGACATAAACAGATGGAAGAGCATACCATGGTTATGAATTGGGAGAATCAACATCATTAAAATATCCATACTACCCAAAGCAATCTAGCGATTTCAATGCACTCCCCATTAAAATACCAATGGTATGTTTCATAGACCTAGAAAGAACTCTCCAAAGATTGATCTGGAACAAAAAAAGACCACAAATAGCCACAGTAATCCTGACAAAGAAGAATAAAGTAGGTGGGATCTCAATACCAGATTTCAAGCTGTATTACAAAGCCACTGTTGTCAAAGCAACCTGGTACTGGCACAAGAACAAACATATAGACCAATGAAATAAAATAGAGAATCCAGATATTGACCCAAACCATTATGCTCAATTAATATTTGACAAAGGACGCATGAACATACAACAGAATCAAGACAGTCTCCTCAATAAATGGTGTTGGAAAAATTGAACAGATTCATGCAAAAAAATGAAACTAGGCCACCAATTTACACTATACACAAAAATAAACTCAAAATGGATACAGGACTTAAACATAAGACGGGACACCATAAAAATACTAACATAATTGACAGGCAGCAAAATCTCAGACATATGCCAAAGGAACTTCTTCACTGATACTGCTCCTAGGGCAATGGAAGCTAAAGAGAAAATAAACAATTGGATTACATCAAAATAAAAGGCTTTTTCACAGCAAAAGAAACCACCAACAAAACAACCAAAAAGCCCACTGTATAGGAGAACATATTTGCAAATGTTATCACTGATAAAGGTTTAATCTCTAACATCTATAGGCAACATATACATCTTAATAAAAAGAAGATAAATGATCCAATTAAAAAAATAGAACTAAATAGAATCTTTTCTAAAGAAGACTGAAGGAAGGCCAAGAGACAGATGAAAACATGCTCAAAGTCATTAATTACCCGAGAGATGCAAATCAAAACGACAATGTGATACCATCTCACACCTGTCAGAATAGCAATCATCAACAAATCAACAAATGACAAGTGTTGGCGAGGATGGGGAGAAAAAGGAACCCTTGTGCACTGCTGCTGGGAATGCAAACTGTGCAGCCACTGTGGAGAACAGTATGGAGTTTCCTCATACTCCCATTTGACCCAGTAATCCCACTCCTAGGAATATATCCTAAGAAACTAGAAACACCAGTCAGAAAGGATACATGCAGCCCTATGTTCATAGCAGCAAAATTTATAATAGGTAAGTTTTGGAAACAGCCTAGATGCCCGTCAGCAGATGAGTGGATCAGAAAACTATGGTACATCTACACAATGGAATACTGTGCTGCCATAAAAAGAAGGAATTAGCATTTGCAGCAACTGGAAGGAATTGGAGAGCATTATGCTAAGTGAAATAAGCCAGTCAATGAAAGAAAAATACCACATCATCTCACTCATTGATGGATAATAAAGAACATTATAAACTGATGAACAAAAAGATAGATTCAGAGACAGTAAAGCATCAAACAGACTGTCAAATTACAGTGGGAAGGTTAGGGAGAGGTGGGGTAGATAATAGATCAAGGAAAACCAATGGACACAAGACACTGGGGGTTTAGGGCATGCATGGGAGTGGGTGAGGGGCAATGGGAAGATATGTACACATGTAATCATTAATTTTTAAAATATTTTTTAAATAAGAGAAACAGAAGGTGTTTGCAGCTGCCATTGCCCTAACCCTGCACCTCCTCCAGCTCACCAAGCTCCAGGGGAAAGAGAAGGGGGTATGTAAAGAGTTTTTTATTTCATGGCTCCTCCAAAGCAGACTGCCTGCAAATCCACCTGTGGCAAAGCACCAAAGTGCCTACCATAGTCATCTGAAAGAGTGTGCGTCTGTTCCGAGAAATTGCTCAGTATTTCAAAACAGATCTGCCCTTCCAAAGTGCTTTGCAGGAGGCAAGGGAAGCCTGACTGGTTGGCCTTTTTGAAGACATCAACTGTATGCTCTCCATGCCAACAATTATATCAGGAGACATTCGGCTAGCGTATGGAGAACATGCTTAAAAATCCACTATGATGGGAAACGTTTCATTCTTTTTTTAAAAAATTCTCTTTTCCCTGTTGTTGGTAGTTCTGAATGTTAGATATTTTTTTTCCCATGGGGTCAAAAGGTATCCAAGGATATGATTGCAAGTTGAAAATAGGGGACAGAAATCAAGTATTGGCAGTTTTTCCATTTTCATTTGTGCCTGAATGTTTTTAATATAAATGCAGGCACATAAAGCATTAATACAAGTCAAATGTTTCAGTGAACAAGTTTTAGCAGTCCCTGTTTATAACAATGCTAGAGGACTCTTGCACAAAGATTCATGCAATAAGCCTTCCTTCACTTGGCTGCCAGTACCGGTTTTCCTCCAGCACCCAAGACCCAGGCCTTCACTCTGGCCGCTGCCTTCTGCTTTCACTCAGGCTGGAGTCTGCAGGCATTTCCCTGACTCCAGACAGAGTCTACAGACTTGATTTTCTCCAGTGGATCGCCACTCCTGTAGCTCCCTCCGCTAACCTCCCTGTCCCTCATAGCAGGCGTTCTTCCCCGCCCAGCCGCTATCTTTGTTCTGCTAATTTTTATATTCCTTCCTGACTGGCTGGTGCATGTCGTGGAGGTATGGTCAACTTACATTTTTCTCTTTTATTATTGAAGATAAATAAAGCTGTTAAATTTTTTTGGACAATGCCAGCATTTGGATTTTTTTATACAAGTAAAATGCTTTTTTAATTTAATATATCTTTATTGTTTAGATTATTAAAATTGTTCCTCTTTTTTCCCCCTCATAGCTTCCCTCCACCCAGCCACCACTCCTCCCTCTTTCCTTAACTTCCCTCCCCATTGTCCACATCCATAGGTGTATGATTTTTGTCCAGTCTCTCCCTTCATCCTCTCAATCCTTTCCTCCTAAGAATTGTCAGTCCACTCCCTTTCTATTCCCCTGATTCTATTATATTCACCAGTTTATTCTGTTCATCAATTTTTAATTCACTTAATTTTTAGATTCACTTGTTGATTGATACATATTTGTTGTTCATAATTTTTATCTTTACCTTTTTCTTTTTCTTCCTCTTCTTAAAGAGTACCTTCCAGCATTTCAGATAATACTGGTTTGGTGGTGATGAACTCCTTTAGATTTTTCTTATCTGTGAAGCTCTTTATCCAACCTTCAATTCTGAATGATAGCCTTTCTGGGTAGAATAATCTTGGTTGAAGGTTCTTGCTATTCAAAGCAATGGCTTTGAATATTTCCTGCCATCTGGCCTGCATGGTTTCTGTTGAGAAATCTGCTGACAATTGTATGGGTGTTCCCTTATAGGTAATTAACTGTTTTTCTCTTGCTGCTTTTAATATCCTCTCTTTGTCTTTTGCTCTTGGTATTTTAATTATGATGTGTCTTGGTGTGGTCCTCTTTAGATCCCTTTTGTTTGGGGTTCTGCGCACTTCCTGGACCTGTACGTCTATTTTCAGTATCTTGCTCTCTCTCTTCTTCTAGCACTGCCATAATTCTGATATTGGTATGCTTGAAGTTGTCCCAGAGGCTTCATACACTATCTTCAAATTTTTGGGTTATTTTTTCTTTTTTGCTTTTCCAGTTGAGTGTTTTCTGCTTCTTTGTATTTCAAATCTGACTTGATTCTTGCATTCCTCTAGTCTGCTGTTAGGTCCCTGTATATTTTTTATTTCAGTCAGTATATGTTTAATTTTTAGTTGGTCCTTTTTCATCTCCTCTTGGGTTTCACTAAATTTATCTATCTTTTCTAGGGAATTTTTGAAAAACCTTATAGCCATGGTTTTGAATTATATATCCAGTTGTTTCTTTTCCTCCATTTCTTTTGTTTGTGATCTGTTCTTTTGTCTTGCATATTTTGCTGCTTCCCTGAGTTGGTAGAGTAGCTTTGTGTCTAGGTGTCTTATATGGCCAGTAGCTCCACCTCCCCAGTTACTTGAGGTAGACTCTCTTGGTGCACCCTTTTGTGGACTGTGTGTACAGCCTTGGTGTAGTTAAGTCTTGATTGTTGTTGGTATCCCTGAGGGAAATTGACCTCCATGCCAATTGGTTGTGAGGATTAGCTGTGTCTATGCCAGGAGAATTTCTGTGCTGGAGTCAGCCTTATGGTATAAGACTTACAAAGTTGCAAAAACCTCTGTGTTCAGCTTAGATAGGGCAGAGTCTCAGGGCTGAGCACATAGCCTTGACTTTCTGTCAGCCCTGCCCTCTCTGGACCCTGGGTCTCAGTGTCCCTAGGTAATTGCTGCAGCCCTCTCTGTGTGCATTCGTGCTTGTACACCTCCAGACCTCTGCCTTTCAGGCTCCTCTGAGTTTCCATGCGCTCTGGGAACCTGTATGAATCTGGGTCGGTCCCCAGGGTCTCCCCTGAAACTGGGGTTCAGTGCAGTTGAAACTGGATTTTAATGTAATTGGGAGGTTCTGTCTTCCTCCCACTGGAGAAAACTAGTGGCACAATCAGCAGTCAATCCTCTCTGTGTGTACTTGCCTCCAGACCTCTGCCTTTTGCACTTCCCTAAGTTTCAGTGTACTCCTCCTTTTCAAGATAGTCCAGACTCCCCCTCATATTAGTTTCGCCTGGAACTAGGGTTCAGTGCAGTTGGAACTGGGGCTCAGTACAGTTGGAAGTTTTCATCTCCCTCCTGCTAGAGGAAGCCAGCCAGGCACTCCGCCACCCACTTTCTCCACACGCATGTCTCCATACTTTCACTTTTTGCAGGTCTTCTGAGTCTCTATGAGCTCCTCTCTTTCCTTCTAGTTGTAGAATTTCCACTCAGACAGCTTTCCTGTGGTTCTGGATGGTGTCTGTTTTGTCTTTTAGCTGTAGTTTTGAAATTGTTGTGTGAGGCAGCAGTTTAGGTATCACCTATGTCGCCATCTTAGTTTCTCCTCTATACAAATAAATTTCTTATTAATGGCAAGTAAATGGTGTTTGTAGCATTTTTATCAAACAATAGATTCCATCCAGTCACTATACCACTATACTTTTCTAACTTAGGTGTCTTATATGCAAGTACATGTTTTTAATGTTGTCTGTCTTCTGGCTGTTCCTGTAAGTTTGTTACTAAAATACATTAAAGGAGAGAGAGAGAGAGAGAGAGAGAGAGAGAGAGAGAGAGAGAGAGATGGTGGAGCTGGATGCTCTGAAATACTGGAAGGCTTCATTGGTTGCCTTCTCCTGGGGTGTCTTTCTGATGATGTCTTCATCACATACATATGACTGTGCAGGTCTTGTCTCCTCCTTCCTTTAACAAACCAGAACCACTTTTAATATAGAATTTTATTTTCAACTAGTGGCCCAGTGCACAAAATTTGTGCACAGGGGGTGGGGGGTGTCCCTCAGCCTGGCCTGCACCCTCTCCAATCTGGGACATACCTCTAAAACATCCCTCTCACAATCCAGGACCACTGGCTCCTAACTACTCACCTGCCTGCCTACCTGATTGCCCCTAACCACTCTGTATGCTGGCCTAATCATCCCCAAGTGCCTCCCCTACCAGCCTGCTCAGCCCAAACTTCCCCCCCCTGCTGGCCTGCTTGCCCCCAACTACACCCCCTGCTGGCCTGCTTGCCCCCAACTACACCCCCTGATGGCCTGCTTGCCCCCAACTGCCCCTCCTGCCAGCCTGATAGCCCCAACTGCCCCTCCTGCCAGCCTGATAGCCCCAACTGCCCTCCCTGCCAGCCTGATCACCCCTAACCACCTATGCCTCAGTCTTGCCACCATATCTTTGTCCAGAAGGATGTCCAGAAGGTCTCCCAGTCTAATTAGCATATTACCCTTTTATTAGTATAAATGCTTCAAACACAAAGATCTTTTCTCAAAAAGACAAAACTATAGTGGTAACGAATGGGTCAGTGGTTGCCATGGATTATAGGCAAGAAGAGGATATGATTACTAAGGGGCAGACAAGGGAGCTTTTTGGGGTTATGGACTAGTTCTGGGTCATGATATGTGTTGGCAGTGGTTCCACAAATTTACCTAGGTGTTAAAACTCATATAACTATACATCAGAAAAATTAAAGCTTACTGGATGATGGCTTTTTAATGTAATTTATTTTATTTTAAAAGGTCTTTTCATAGCAGTCAAAAATAAACAGAATGTGCTCTAGTTCATGAGGAGACTAACAGTGAATGTGTCTAGACTGCCAGCATCTTGGTCTGGCCTCATGATGTTCCTCACACACACAGGCCATCATGTTACTGGGCAATGGGCACAGGGACAAGCTCTTAGATCAACTACTGGTGGAAGGACAGTGAGACAGTAACTGTTCAAAAAGCCTGTTACATCTTCTTACAGAGTCACTCTCTGTGCATCGTAATTCCTAGAAGACCTCCTAAGTGTGCAAAATAAAGCAGCTTGCAAAAGAGAAAGAGAACATGCTCAGCTGGCTCAACCTGACTAGTTAACTAGAAAAGTTATTACCACCAAAAACAAACAAACAAAATGAAATTTGAAAAACAATAACAAAACCCTACACACAATATAAAGCATCACCTTCTGTTCTCTATAGGAATCTGTACAAGCCAAACCTTCCTGCCCAGAGGCCTTGAGTGACTCACAGAAACCTGAGCCAGTCTTGGGCCTGGGGAGGAGGTTGGTACACAGGGAGGAGAGTCACAACATGAGATTAAATGTCCCTCCAGTAGAGCCCAGTGGGAACATATAACCAAAATTAGCTTAATTTATAAGCAAGTACAAATTTAAGGTTTTTTAGAGAAATGACCAAATCACATTCATATGCATGAGAATCCTATATACATGAGAGACTCACAGATCCCACATATATGAGGCCTGCGAGGGAGGGCAGTTGTGGGTGATCAGGCCAGCAGGGAAGGGCAGTTGGGGATGATCAAGCCTGCAGAAGAGAGCAGTTAGGGGTGACCAGGCTGGCAGAAGAGAGGAGTTGGTGGTGACCAGGCCTGCATCGAAGGGCAGTTGTGGGGAACCCAGGCCCACAGGGGTGGGCAGTTAGGGGCAAACAGGCTTGCAGGGGAACAGTTAGGCATCAATCAGACTGTCAGGGGAGTGGGTAGGGGGTGACCAGGCTGGCAGGCATAAGTGGTTAGGGGCAATCAGGAAGGCAGGTAGGTGAGCAGTTGGGAGCCAGCAGTCCTGGATTGTGAGAGGGATGTCCGACTGCCAGGTAGGATTGGGCCTAAACGGGCAATAGGACATTCCTCAAGGGGTCCCAGATTAAAGAGGGAGCAGGCTAGACTGAAGGACACTCCCCCCCCTCTCGTGCACAAATTTCGTGCACTGGGCCTCTAGTCTATAATAATAGAAGTGTAATGTGCTAATTAGACCATATGTCCTTCCTTCCAGACAAAGGTGCAGTGGGCAGGGGCTTTGCATGAATTTCATGCATTGGGCATCTAGTCCTATATAATAAAAGGCTAATATGCAAATAAACTGAAAGGCAGAATAACCGGTTGCTATGATGTGCACTGACCATCAGGTGGCAGACACTCAATGTTGGAGCTTCCCCCTGGTCGTCAGTGTGCTCCCACAGGCAGGTGGGGGGCACCACTCACTAGAAGCCAGGCTCATGTACAAATTTAAGATTTTTTTAGATTGCCTCTAACCACTCTGTGTGCTGGCCTAATCACCCCCAAATGCCTCCCCCACCAGCCTGCTCAGCCCCAACTGCCCCCCCTCCCGCCGGCCTGCTTGCCCACAACTGCACCCCCTGTTGGTCTGCTTGCCCCCAACTGCCCCTCCTGCCAGCCTGCTCAGCCCCAACTGCCCTCCCTGCCAGCCTGATCACCCCTAACCACCTATGCCTCAGTCCCACCACCATAGCTTTGTCCAGAAGGATGTCCAGAAGGTCTCCAAGTCTAATTAGCATATTACCCTTTTATTGGTATAGATGCTTCAAACACAAAGACCTTTTCTCAAAAAGACAAAACTATAGTGGTAATGAATGGGTCAGTGGTTACGCCCATTCTCCTGGACTGTGAGAGGGCACAAGCCAGGCTGAGGGACTCTCCCTCCTCCCCAGTGCACAAATGTTGTGCACCAAGACTCTAGTTTCTTATAGTGGGCAAGGCCCCTAGTTTAAATTCTTTAAGGGAAAGAAAAGTTTCTTATGAGCCTATGAGCCTGCAGGGTCTTGCTTATCTTCAGCTCAAAATAATCCACATGCCAAAATGGCACTTTTTGTGGAGGCCTGTTCTGAGACCCTATACTTGATTATATCCATAGAATAGTTTTCAAGGCATTTTAAACACTCTTAATAATTTTGTACATTGTTTTCCAAAAAGGTTCTATTGATTTGCACGTGCATCAATACTTTATGTAGATGGCTGTCTCACCATAGGCTGCCCAGAATCACTAGTTCCATTTTTAAACATCCTTACCAATTTGATTGGTTAAAAAATGTTACCCATCTGAGCTTGGGGACTGAGGTTGGTGCCTGCCATGCCCACAAAAATCACACACTGGTCACTTGTGATGAGTATGTGCTAGTTCTCCTTCCCTCCCCATTTCCTTCCTCTAGGGCAGTGGTTCTCAACCTTCCTAAAGCGGCGACGCTTTAAGACAGCTCCTCATGTGGTGGTGACCCCCAACCATAAAATTATTTCCGTTGCTACTTCATAACTGTAATTTTGCTACTGTTATGAACTGTAATGTAAATATCTGATATACAGGATGTATTTTCATTGTTATAAATTGAACATAATTAAAACATAGTGATTAATCACAAAAACAATATGTAATTATATATTGTGAAATATTTATTTCTAATTACAAATAAATGAAATTTTTTGTCTTGAATCATGGTGTAGCATGGGTAACAGTCTTCATATAACAACAGTAAACTACATTGCTACACTTTGCTACACCGAGGAGCTCTCTTTTGGTTCCTAAGACCTGGGAAATATTTCTTTTCTGATGGTCTTAGGTGACCCCTTAGGTGAAAGGGTCGTTTGACCCCCAAAGGGGTCGCGACCCACAGGTTGAGAACCACTACTCTAGGGGCTATAGGAATGCTGTCTGTGCTCCACACCTCTTTCCTTCAGCCCACCTGGGTTTCAGCTATGGTTGGGACAGACGGTTCCCATGCATGGTCCAGGGAACCAAACTGAGCACCCTCCTTGTCTCTCTGCTTGTCTACCTAGGGGCTTTTTTTCTTCCTAGATCCCAGTTGTTAAGAGCAGTCTGAAGGTAAAGGATTAACACCCCTGAGGATAACTCTCAACCAACACGGTTAGAAGTCAGTGAATAAACACACCAGTCTCCCCGCCAGAGGACAATTCTGAGGGGGCCTCATCAGGACGAAGATCAGTTGTCCACTGTGGCAACCAGCTCCCTACTCATGTTTCCTCCTTCCCTGTCTCTTTTTCCTCAAATCACCTGCAGATAAACTAACTGCTCTCCAACCTTTGTTTCAGGCTCCTCTTTCAGGAAAACCCAAACTAAGATGAATAGCTAGATAATTTCTCTCTAATCCATCTCACTAATTCTGTGAGGTCCTAGCGCCAGCTCCTAGAACATAGTTGCATATTTCCATCAAATGCCAATGTCTGGGAAAACTTAAATCTCCTGTCAGTAAACAGGCTAAAGTGTTTTGGCTGCTTCTAACAAGAAAGCTGCAGCTACCTCCCCTTCAGCTAAGTTGCCTTTAACCATTTCAGGAAGCTGTTCATGACCCTCATCCCCAGCCCAGATTCCCCATGGCTGGAACCAACAGATCCTGATTGGTTTGGTCTTTGGCCCCCATTTGTGTAATGAGCCCCTACTGGTTGGTGCTCTAAGCATTTCGGTGCCCACTGGAGGGCTTTCAATTTATCTCCTAATTAGAGAGATGAAAGGGCCGTGCACAGGAGACTCTGCTCCTGCATCTGACACCAGCTTTATACTAGGTGGCATATCCTTCTCCCCCTTGCTCATCAGTCTGTTCAAGCCCACTGCTTTCCAACCAAAACTGCTCAGGTTAAGATGCATCAAGATGGAAAGTTGCCACTTGATTAAGATGAAAATAAAATAATCCAAATATGTAACACGTTCTCCTTTGAACAGATGGCCAGGGAGTTTGCCTCATAACATTGAACACCAGAAATGAATCAGAAGCTCATCTTTGTGCATAATCAAGAATTTTCTCACCATTTGTGCAACAGCCAGGCAGGAGTTAGAGATGCAAAGGTGAGAAACCACAATTCCATCATGAGCCTCTCCTCAGCCTTGTCCCCGTGTGCATGGGGCTAGGGTGGGGGAGACCAGGCAGATGAGAGGGTACAGGACAAATGAAAAATGTGTGAGTCACCCTGTCAAGGAGGACCTGCTGCTGCCCTTTATCAGGTTATAACAGCTAATATTTTTCCAAAGAAAAAGTGTTCTAGCCATTTCATCTCACGGAGCTTTCCCAGTCCAGACACTTGTCACTTCACTGCAGTTACAACATTTTGGCACATTGCATTATTTATTTGTTTACTTGTCTTAGCTCCCTTGAGCTCTTTGAAGGCAAGAATCCTTTCTTATGTGATTTGATATCACAAAGCCCAGCAAAACCTTAAATATTGTATTAATGAATGCATAAAAATAATCAGAATTATTGAACAAGCCACTCAATTAGTTTAGCTTTCTCCATCCTCTTTGTTCTACTCCACAAGGGCCACCAGTTTAAATCCTTCTACAACTTTCAATGAGAGAGATCTATAGATGCTATACAATTATATCTGAGACATATAGTGAGGTGAAAAAAGGAAGATTTGGGACAATGCATTTGCTGAACCTTCTCACCTTGGTTTCCAAACTGATTAATCATAATACTCATCTCATACGGTTGTTGTGAATATTAAATTATCTGACATATGTAAAGTGCTTTGAACAATACTTTGAACAGTTCCTAGGTCATGGTAGGTACTCAATAAATGTTAGACATCATTATAATTTTTTTACACTTGATCTTACCAAAAGGCCAAGAAGCCATCATTATAATTTTTTTCTTTATTGTGTTACATGTATACATATCTCCCCATTGCCCGCACTCCCTCCCAGGCATACCCCAACCCCCCAGTGTCTATGTTCATTGGTTATGCTTATCTGCATTCATACAAGTCCTTTGATTGATCTCTTATCTACCCCACCTCTCATTAAACTTCCTGCTATAATTTGACAGTCTGTTTGATGCTTTACTGCCTCTGTATATATCATTTTATTCATTGGTTTACAATGTTCTTTATTATTCACAAGTGAGTGACATCATGTCGTGCTTCTCCTTCATTGACTGGCTTATTTCACTAAGCATAAGGCTCTCCATTTCCATCCAGGTTGCTGCAAATGGTAAAAATTCCTTCTTTTTAATGATAGCATAGAATTCTATTGTGTAGATGTACCACAGTTTTCTGATCCACTCATCTACTGACAGGCACCTAGGCTGTTTCCAAATTGTAGCTATTGTAAATTGTGCTGCTATGAACATAAGGGTGCATAAATCCTTTCTGATTGGTGTTTGTGATTTCTTAGGATAAATTCCTAAGAGTGGGATTGCTGGGTCAAATGGGAGATCCATTTTTAGTTTTTGAGGAAACTCCATATTGTTCTCCACAGTGGCTGTACCAGTCTGCATTTTCACCAACAGTGCACAAGGGTTCCTTTTTCTCTACATCCTCGCCAACACGTGTCATTTGTTGATTTGTTGATGATTGCCATTTTGACAAGTATAATGGTATCTCATTATCATTTTGATTTGCATCTCTCAGATAATTAGTGACTTTGAACATGTTTTCATGTGTCCCTTGGCCTTCCTTCTGTCGTCTTTTGAAAAGGTTCTATTTAGGTCCGTTGCCTATCTTTTTTTTTATTGGATAGTTTATCTTCTTTTATTAAGTTGTATAAGTTGGCTGTAGATGTTGGAGATTAAACCTTTATCAGTGATAACATTTGCAAATATGTTCTCCCATACAATGGGCTTTATTGTTGTTTTGTTGAGGGTTTCTTTGCCTGTGCAAAAGGTTTTTTATTGATGTAGTTCCATTTGTTTATTTTTTCTTTAGCTTCCATTGCCTTTGGAGCAGTATCAGTGAAGAAGTTCTTTTGGCATATGTCTGAGATTGTGCTGCATGTGGATTCCTTTAGTATTTTTATGGATTCCCTTCCAATGTTTAAGTCCTGTATCCATTTTGAGTTTATTTTTGTATTTGGTGTAAGTGGTGGTCCACTTTCATTTTTTTTTGCATGTATCTGTCCAATTTTCCCAACACCATTTATTGAAGAGGCTATCTTGGCTCCATTTGTATGTTCATGCCTCCTTTGTCAAATATTAGTTGAGCATAGTGGTTTGGGTGGATATCTGGGTTTTCTATTCTATGCCATGGGTCTATATGTCTGTCCTTGTGCCAGTACCAGGCTGTTTTGAGAACAGTTGCTTTGTAGTATAGCTTGAAATCTGGTATTGAGATCCCACTTACTTTATACTTCTTTCTCAGAATTGCTGTGGCTATTCGTGGTCTTTCTTTGTTCTAGATGAATCTATGAAGAATTGTTTCTAGGTCTGTGAAATATGTCACTGGTATCTTAATGGGTAGTGCATTGAATCTATAGATTGCTATGGGTAGTATGGACATTTGAATGATGTTGATTCTCCCAATCCATGAGCATGGTATGCTCTTCCATCTGTTAACATCTTCCTCTATCTCTTTTTTCAGTGTCCTGTAGTTTTCTACATATAGGTCTTTTACCTCTTTAGTTAGGTTTATTCATAGATATCTTAATTTTTTTGGTGCAATGGTAAATGGGATTGCTTTTTTAGTCTCTCTTTCTGTAATTTCACTACTAGTGTATAGAAATGCCACAGATTTCTTGGCATTAATTTTGTGTCCTGCTACATTGCCGAATTCATTAATTAAGTCAATTAGTTTTGGGATGGAGTCCTTTGGGTTTTTTATGTACAATATCATGTCATCTGCAAATAAGGAGAGCTATACTTCTTCTTTTTCAATTTTGATGCCTTTTATTTTTTCTTCTTGTCTAATTGCAATGGCTAGTACTTCCAGTACTATGTGGAACAGGAGGGGTGAGAGTGGGCATCCCTGTCTTGTTCCTGTTCTTAGGGGAAATGGTTTTAGTTTTTGCCCTTTGAGTATGATGTTAGCTGTGGGTTTATCATATATAGCTTTTATGATGTTGAGGACTGCTCCTTCTATTCCCACTTTGCTGAGAGTTTTTATCAAGAAAGGATGTTGGATTTTGTCAAATGCTTTATCTGCATCAATTGATATGATTATGTGATTTTTATCTCTCAATTTGTTGATGTGATGTATCACGTTTATTGATTTGCGGATATTGTACCATCCCTGCATTCCTGGGATGAATCCTACTTGGTCATGGTGTATGATCTTTCTGATGTACTGCTGGACCCGATTTGCTAGAATTTTGTTGAGGATTTTAGCATCTATGTTCATGAGAGATAGTGGCCTATAATTGTCTTTCATTGTGTTGTCTTTATCGGGTTTTTGTATTAGCGTGATTAGCTGGCTTCATAGAGGGTGTTTGGACGTGTTCCTTCTTCTTGAATGTTTTTCAATAATCTGAGGAGGATAGGTTTTAATTCTTCCTTGAATGTTTGGTAAAACTCTCCTGTGTAGCCATCTGGTCCCAGGCTTTTATTTACTGGAAGCTTTTTGATGACTGCTTCAATTTCTTCCATAGCTATTGGACAATTGAGATGTTTAGATACCTCCTCGTTGAGTTTGGAAGGTTATATTTTTCTAGGACAATGTCCAATTCTTGCAGGTTCTCCAATTTGTTGGTATAGAGTTGTTCATAGTATTTTTTTTAACAATCCTTTGTATTTCCACAGGGTCTGTTGTTATTTCTCCTCTTTCATTTCTGATTTTGTTTATATGGGTATTCTCTCTTTGCTTCTTGGTTAGCCTGGTTAGAGGTCCATCAATCTTGTTTATCCTTTGAAAGAACCAGCTCTTGCTTTTGTTGATCTTTTGAATTGTTTCTTTGGTCTCCAAGTTGTTTATCTCCGCTCTGATCTTCACTATTTCCTTCCTTCTGTGTACACTGGGCTTATCTTGTTGCCCTTGTTCTAGCTGTTTGAGTTGTAGGGTTAAGTAATTTATTACCTTTGTTTCCTGTTTTTTGGAGTAGCTTGTAGGGCTATGAACTTCCCTCTCAAGACTGCTTTCACTGTGTCCCATAAATTTTGTATTGTTGTGTTGTCATTGTCATTTGTTGCCATGATGTTTTTTATTTCTTCCTTGACCTCTCTGGTTACCCAGTAGTTGTTTAATAGCATGCTGTTTAGTCTCCATGTGTTTGATTTCTTTCTATTTTTTTTACTATAGTCAACTTCCAATTTTATGCCACTGTGGTCTGAGAAAATGCTTGATATGATTTCTATCTTCTTGAATTTGAAGAGACTTTTCTTATGACCCAACATAGGATCTATCTTTGAAAATGACCCATGTGCACTGGAGAAGAATGTATATTCTGTGGCTTTGGGGTAAAATGTTCTGAAGATGTCAATTAATTCCATCTGGTGTAGTGAGTCATTAAAGATTGATGTTTCTTTGATGATTTTTTGTTTAGAGGGTTTGTCCAATGGTGACAGTGGGGTATCAAAGTCTCCTACTATGATTGTATTGCTGTAAATCTCTCCCTTAATACCCTCCAGAGTTTTTTTTTAATGTATTTAGGTGCTATATTGGGTGTGTATATGTTTACCAGAGTTATATCTTCTTGTTGGATTGTTCCCTTTAGTATTATGAAGTGGCCTTCTTTATCTCTTGTTATGTCCTTCACTTTGAGATCTAATTTGTCAGATATAAGTAATGCAACCCCAGCTTTTTTTTCATTTCCATTTGCCTGAAATACCACCTTCTATCCCTTCACCCTCAATCTGTGTGCATCTCTTTTCCTGAGGTGGGTTTCTTGTAGACAGCAGATATATGGATCATGTTTTCTTATCCAATCGATTACCCTATGTCTCTTGATTGGAGCATTTAATCCATTTACATTTAAAGTTATTGTTGATAGGTGTTTATCTGTCGCCATTTTTAGTCTTTAACCCAGAGTTCCTTTTTTGCTTCCTATTTCTTTTTATTAGAGCAGACCCTTTAACATTTCTTGCATTGCTGGTTTGGTGGTAATATATTCCCTTAATCTTTTTTTCTGTGAAGCTTCTGATTTTACCTTCAATTTTGATTGATAGCCTTTCAGGGTACAGTATTCTTGGATATAGATCCTTCCTTTGCATGACTTTGTATATTTCATTCCATTCTCTTCTGGCCTGATGAGTTTCTTTTGAAAAATTAGTAGCTAGTCTTATGGGGGTTCCTTTGTAGGTAACTTTCAGTTTCTCTCTGGCCACTTTTAAGATTCTTGCTTTATCATTGCTGTTTGCCAATTTAATTATAATGTGCCTTGGTGTCTGTTTTGTGGTGTTCATTTTGCTTAAGGCTCTATGAGCTTCTTGGATTTGTGTGGGTTTTTCTTTTCCTATATTGGGGAAATTTTCTGTCATTATTTCTTCAAACAGGTTCTCTAATCCTTGTTCAGTTTCCACTCTTTCTGGAACTCCAATTATGCAAATGTATTTTTGTGGTTGTTTTTTTTGTGTGTTATCCCAAAGTTCCCTTAGGCTCTCCTCTTGCTTTTTAATATTTTTTCTAGAAGCTTCTGTACTTGCGTATTTTTTCCTACCATGTCTTCTAGCTCACTGATGCAGTCTCCTGCTTCTTCTAGTTTACTTTTGATGCTTTATATTAAGTTATTTTAAAATTATGCTAAAGGAAAGATGAAAATAGAATGTAAAACTCTAATCCCGAAGTAAAATAAAGAGAAAACAAAATGACACTTGTTTTTTTCCAAAAAGGTAAAATACTAGTAGTAATAATACTAGTTGAAAACAAAAATGTAATAAGGCCATGGGGAGACAAAGAAACAGCCCACATATGAAATTAAAGTGGGCATCACAAGAAAAGGAAGTAAATGAAATGGAGGCAAACAAACTGCCAGAGAAAAATTTCAGAGAAATGGTCAAAAAGTGGCTCAAAAGAATGGAACACAAACTCGACAATATGAGTAAGAACAAATAGGAAATAATGAAGAATCAAGAAGAAAAGTAAAATGACATTGCTGCTATAAAGAACTCAATGGAAAACATCAAGAGTAGGCTAGAAGAAGCAGAGGATCGCATAAGTGAGCTAGAAGACAAGGTAGGAACAAATACCCAAGTACAGCAGCTTCTAAAAAAATTTTAAAAACCAGGAGGAGAACCAAAGGGAATTTTAGGACAACATGAAAGAAAACAACATCCACATAAAAGGGATACCAGAAAAAAAGGAAACTGAGAAAGGAAAAGAAAACCTGTTTGAAGAAATGACAGAAAATTCCCTGATATAGGGGGAAAAAAACACACACAAATTCAAGAAACTCATAGAGTGCAAAGCAAAATGAACCCAGAAAGACCGATGCCAAGACACATTATAATTAAATTGTCAAACACAGTGACAAAGTAAGAATCTTAAAAGTGGCCCGAGAGAAACAGAAAGTTACCTATAAAGGAAAACCTATCAGGCTATAAGGGAATGGAATGAAATATACAAAGTCATGCAAAGGAAAGGTCTAAATCCAAGAATATTGTACCCAGCAAAACTATCAATCAAAATTGAAGGTGAAATCAAGAGCTTCACAGACAGGAAAATATAAAAGGAATTTCTTACCACCAAAGCAGCAAAGCAAGAAATACTAAAGGGTCTGCTGTGAAAGAAAGAAAGAAAGAAAGAAAGAAAGAAAGAAAGAAAGAAAGAAAGAGAGAGAGAGAGAAAGAAAGAAAGAAAGAAAGAAAGAAAGAAAGGAAGGAAGGAAGAAGACAGAAAGAAAAAAGAATAGGAAGTGAAGAAGGAACAAAGGAATAAACAATTAAAATGGTGAAAAACAAGTATCTATCAATAATAACTTTAAATGTAAATGGATTACATGCCACATCAAAACATATAGGGTAACAGATTGGATAAGAAAACATGACTCATATATCTGCTGTCTAGAAGAAACCCACCACAGGAAAATAGATGCACACAGACTGAGGATGAAAGGATGAAAAATGGTTTTTAAGATGATTGACAATGGATAAAAAAAAGCTGGGGTAGCAAAACATTAATCTGACAAATTACATCTCAAAGTGAAGGACATAACAAGAGATGAGGAAGGCCACCTCATTACACTAAAGGGAGCAATCTAACAAGAAGAAATAACTCTGATAAACATATATGCACCCAATACGGATACACCCAAATGTATAAAAAAAACACCTGGAAGGTAACAAGGGAGAGACTGAAAGCAACACAATCATAGTAGGAGACTTTAATACCCCACTATCAACATTGGACAAATCCCCTAACCAAAAAATCAGCAAAGAAACATCAATCCTAAATGATTTCTTAGACCAGATGGAATTAATTGACATCTTCAAAACATTTCACTCCAAAGCCACAGAATATACATTTTTTTCCAGTGCACATGGGTCATTTTCAAAGATAGACAATATGATGGGTCACAGGCAAAGTCTCTTCAAATTCAAGAAAATAAAAATCATATCAAGCATCTTCTTAGATCACAGTGGCATAAAACTGGAAATTAACTATAATAAAAACAATCCAAAAAAAGCAAACACATGGAGACTAAACAGCATGGTATTAAACAATGATTGGGTAACCAGAGAGATCCAGGACAAAAAAAAAAAAAAACATCTTGGCAACAGAGATAATGAAACGACAACAATTTAAAATCTATGGAACACAATGAAAGTAGTCTTGAGAGGAAAGTTCAATGCTCTACAAGCCTACTGCATTAAACAAGAAAGAATGGTAATAAATTACCTAACCCTCCAACTCAAAGAGCTAAAAAGAGAGCAACAAGAAAAGCCCAATGTAAGCAGAAGGAAGGAAATAATAAAGATCAGAGTGTAGATAAATGACATTGAGACCAAAGAAACAATACAAAAGATCAACAAAACCAAGAGATGGTTCTTTGAAAGGTTAAGCAAGATTGATGAACCTCTATCCAGGATCACCAAGAAGGAAAGAAAGAGGATCCAAATAAACAAAATAAGAAATGAAAGAGGAGAAATAACAACAGACCCGCAAAATACAAAAGATTGTTAAAAAATACTTTGAACAACTTTATTCCAACAAACTGTACAATCTGCATGAAATGGACATATTCCTAGAAAAATATAACCTTCCAAAACTGAATGAGGAGGAATCTAAACATCTCAATAGTCCAATAACTATGGAAGAAATTGAAGCAGTCATCAAAAAGCTTCCAGCAAATAAAAGCCTGGGACCAGATGGCTACACAGGAGAGTTTTACCAAACATTCAAGGAAGAAATAAATCTACCCTCCTCAGACTATTCAAAAATATTCAAGAAGAAGGAACACTTCCAAACACCTTCTATGAAGTCAGAATCACCATAATACCAAAACCAGATAAAGACAACACAGTGAAAGAGAATTATAGGCCAATATCTCTCATGAACATAGATTCCAAAATCCTCAACAAAACCATTTCCCCTAAGAACAGGAACAAGACAGGGATGCCCACTCTCACCCCTCCTGTTCCACATAGTACTGGAAGTACTAGCCATTGCAATTAGACAAGAAGAAGAAATAAAAGGCATCAAAATTGAAAAAGAAGAAGTATAGCTCTCCTTATTTGCAGATGACATGATATTGTACGTAAAAAAACCCAAAGGACTCCATTCCAAAACTAATTGACTTAATTAATGAATTTGGCAATGTAGCAGGATACAAAATTAATGCTAAGAAGTCTGTGGCATTTCTATACACTAATAGTGAAATTACAGAAAGAGAGACTAAAAAAGCAATCCCATTTACCATCGCACCAAAAAAATGAAGATACCAATGAATAAACCAAAGAGGTAAAACACCTATATGTAGAAAACAACAGGACACTGAAAAAAGAGATAGAGGAAGATGTTAACAGATAGAAAAGCATACCATGCTCATGGATTGGGAGAATCAACATCATTAAAATGTCCATACTCCCCAAAGCAATCTATAGATTCAATGTACTACATATTAAGATACCAGTGACATATTTCAAGACCTAGAAAGAATTCTTCATAGATTCATCTGGAACAAAAAAAGACCATGAATAGCTACAGCAATTCTGAAAAAGAAGAATAAAGTTGGTTGAATCTCAATACCAGATTTCAAGCTATACTACAAAGCAACTGTTCTAAAAACAGCCTGGTACTGGCACAAGAACAGGTATATAGACCAATGCAATAGAATAGAGAACCCAGATATCCACCCAAACCACTATGCTCAACTAATATTTGACAAAGGAGGCATGAACATTCAATGGAACCAAGATAGCCTCTTCAATAAATGGTGTTGGGAAAATTGGACAGATACATGCAAAAAAATGAAACTAGACCACCAACTTACACCAAATATAAAAATAAACTCAAAATGGAAAGACGACTTAAATATTAGGAGGGAAACTATAAAAATGCTAGAGGAATCCACAGGCAGCACAATCTCAGACATATGCCGAAAGAACTTCTTCACTGATACTGCTCCAAAGTCAATTGAAGCTAAAGAAAGAATAAACAAATGGGACTCCATGAAAATAAAAAGCTTTTGCACAGCAAAAGAAACCATCAACAAAACAATAAGAAAGCCCACTATATGGGAGAACATATTTGCATATGTTATCACTGATAAATGTTTAATTTCCAAAATCTACAGCCAACTTATACAACTTAATAAAAGGAAGATAAATGATCCAATAAAAAAATGGGCAACGGACCTAAATAGAACCTTTTCGAAAGATGACAGAAGGAAGGCCAAGGGACACATGAAAACATGTTCAAAGTCACTAATCATCCCAGAGATGCAAATCGAAATGACCATGGGATAGTATCTTACACCGGTCAGAATGGCAATCATCAACAAATCAACGAAGGACAAGTGTTGGTGAGGATGCGGACAGAAAGAACCCTTGTGCACTGTTGGTGGGAATGCAGACTGGTGCAGCTACTGTGGAGAACAGTATGGAGTTTCCTCAAAAAACTAATAATGGATCTCCCATTTGACCCTGTAATCCCACTCTTAGGAATTTATCCTAAGAAATCACAAACACCAATCAGAAAGGATTTATGCACCCCTATGTTCATAGCAGCACAATTTACCATAGCTACAATTTGGAAACAGCCTAGGTGCCCATCAGCAGATGAGTGGATCAGAAAACTGTGGTACATCTACACAATGGAATTCTATGCTGCCATTAAAAAGAAGGAATTCTTACCATTTGCAGCAACCTGGTTGGAACTGGAGAGCCTTATGCTTAGTGAAATAAGCCAGTCAATGAAGGAGAAGCATCACATGGTCTCACTCATTTGTGGATAATAAAGAACATTATAAACTGATGAACAAAGGATAGATACAGAGGCACTAAAGCATCAGACTGTGAAATTACCGCAGGAAGATTAAAGTTAGTTGAGGTAGATAAGAGATCAATCAAAGGACTTGTATGCATGCATATAAGCATAACCAATGAACATAGACACTGGGGGGTTGGGGTATGCCTGGGAGGGAGGGGAGCAATGGGGAGATATGTATAAAAAATTAATAATTAAAAAAAACTACAGCCATTATCCTAGGAAATGCCAGCAAGATGTACTTGGAGATTAATACAAACTACAAACAACCACTAATATCAATTGAGGTGAGGGAAAATGGAAGCAAAAAACAAATAAAAAGAACGCAAACAAAAAACAAAACAAAGGGAAAGTATGAGCAATACAATCTTACTAAAAAACCCAAAAAATTGATATAATCAACATTCAAGCAAACAACAAAAAAGGACCGAGACAAAAACAATTTTTTGGATAGTGAAGATAGAGATGAGAGAGGTGTGTATGGACTTGGACCAGGGGATCTGAAATTTGATATGTAAATAGGGCGAAATTTTATAGGGCGTAAAAAGAAAGAATAGGGAAAATCTAAAGTAGGAAAGGATAAGAGAAACAGGACAACAAAAGGGGAAAAGTCCGGAAGAGAGTGATGGCATAAAGGTAGAGTTGAGATAGAGTAAAATGATGCTAAAGGAAAGATGAAAATAGAATGTAGAACTTTAATCCCAAAGTAAAATAAAGATAAAATAAAATACTTTTTTTAAAAAATGTAAAATACTATTAGTAATAATACTGATTGAAAATAATAATATAATAAATAAAAAGGTAAAATAAAGTGAGGATAAAAAATAGTTTTTTTAATAGAAGATGAAAAAATAAAAAAATAAAAAATAAAAAGTAAAATGTACAGTAGTGAAGTTCATTCACTTCCTCTATTGTTTTTTTTGTCACACCTGTTTCCCAGTCAGGACAGTATTGAAGTTCCCTGCATTTCACTGGTGCTTAGTGTTGTAATCTAGTCCTGATTTTTAAGCAGGCAGTGTGTCTTAATCTCTTTGTTTTTTTATTTGTGATTACACAAGAATCAATTTGTGATGGATCTTCTGGGTGTCAGTGTTTCTGGATTGACCTTGGAGACTATAGGTTCTCTTTAGCCTGTAATTAGATCCTGCTTTGTCTGTAGCACTCAATACCGGTTTTTGGGAGTGGCCCCAGAGTTGGTCTCTTCCCACTTTGATCCCTAGGTTCCAGAAAAACAACTATCCCCTGCAGTCTCCCAGGGTGTCCCCAACTGGATGATCCTATGTATTGGACTTAGCAATCAGAAGCAAGGATCTGAAAAGGAAAAGCGTATGTATGCGAACTCTGGAGCTGTGCACAAATATGAGCAGTCCCCCTTCCTTCCTCTTGTTTAAGCAGCCAGCACATTTTAATAACTCCCAGGCTGATCTTCTGTGTCAGATCAAAATGGGTTGCTTTTTAGAGATCCCATTTGTTAGCAGCTCCAAGGACCCACTTCAACATTCATGGATCATGCCAGTCCCTACAGCCATGGATTTCCCTAGGTGCAGACTTCCCATGGTCCTCCAGCTCCCGCAGTGAGCGCATTTCTCTGTCTTGTGTGACCAGAGACTTTACCTTACCCCAGGAAAATCCAACCTTTCTATGTGGAGTGTAGAGCTCCTCTGAATCTGTGTTTGCACCAATTGGGGACTGGTGTTCAGGGGTTTGCAACTCTTTGGTGGGTTCTGCAGTTGTAGATTTTCAGGCTTCTGATAACATCCACTTTCCCCTTCAGGATGGCATGCTCTCTGCATCTGAGCTGGTGGCTCCTGGGGGAAAAAAACCCAGCAACAGTGGGGGCTGCCTGGCTAGGAGAATCCCATCCAGCAGTCCCCCACCTTCTCCTGGAGTATAGCTGTCCCTTAACTTGCCAACAAACACTCCCAGTGTGACTCTCAGCTGTTCTGTCTGCTCAGGGACAAGGCTTGGGACAGGTCTGTCTATTCAGCCGCCATTTTTTTTCTAGATCCCCTTTAACATTTCTTGCAGTACTGGTTTAATGGTGACAAACATCTTTAGCCTTTTGTTTGTTTGTTTGTTTATATGTTTGGAAGCTCTTTATTTCACTATCAATTTTGAATGATATCCTGGCTGGATGTAGTATCTTGGTTTCAGATCCTTGTTTTTCATTATCCTAAGTACTTCATAACATTCCTTTCTGGCCTGTAGAGTTTCTGATGAAAAATGAGCTGATAGTCTATGGGTAACAAATTACTTTTCTCTTGATGCTTTTAAGATTCTATCTTTGTCTTTAATTTTTTTTTTGCATTTTAATTATGATATATCTGGGCATGGGCCTGTTTGGGTTCTTCTTATTTGTGACTCTCTGTGGCTTCTGAGCTTCTGTGATTTTTTTTTCCACCACATTAGGGAAATTTTCTGCCATTATTTCTTCAAACACATTCTCATCTCTTGCTCACTTTCTTTCCCTTTTGGTACTCTTTTGATGCAAATATTGTTATATCCCATGTTGTCTCACAGCTCCCTTAATCTGTCTTCTTGTGTTTTTTTTTTTTAATTATTTTTATTTTTGGTTCTCTGATTGGGTGATTTTTTTTCTATTCTGTCTTCTAATTAACTGATCCAATCCTCAACTTTTCCTAATCTTTTGTGTAGTCGTTCCATTGCATTCTTTATCAGTTCTTTATCATGGTAATTCTTCATAGTTACTATATCTTTCTCATGCTATTGAGCATCTTTGCCATCATTATTCTATGTCTGATAAATTTCTTATCTCCATTTCATTTAACTCCTCTTTTGAATAATTCTCTTATTTTTTTGTTTGGGACTTGTTTTTGTCTCCCCATTTGGGTTGCTTGTATGGTTTTGTGCATATGTACCAAATAGATCTTCCATGCTTTCCAATTTCTAGTTTATGACAGTGTCAGATACTGTTTCTGATTGGCCCTGAGTACTGTGTTTGGAGTTATCAGCAATCCAGAGCTTGTAGCTCTCCCTGCTGGGACTGGGTGCCTTTTCAAAGGCTGTTGATGAGGCTTTTGCATGGATGTGGCTAATTATTTTGAAGGAATTATTTGTTCTACATCAGCAGATTTAGATCGGAGTCCTGGCCTAGCCACTTCCATTCATTTTCTTGCTTTTATTTTTTTGAAGAATATACTACTTTATTAATCAGGCATATACTGGGTGTCAGGCATACCAGAGACAATTAAGAAATAATTTTTGCCCTTTGGAAATATAGTAGGAGAGAGAGGTATATATACAAATGACTGTAGTTAAATGTTTAGTGTGTCTATGAAAGAGGAGCTATGATAGAGAAGGTAGTCATAAAGACATAGATGCCTCTTGACAGATGAGTGAGTTATAGAAGTGGCAAGAATATAGGAGTAGGAGTGAGGGTGGCATAGAGCAGAAGGAGGAGTGTTTCAGGTAGAGGGAATAGCATGATCAAAGGAAGGAGGTATTAGCAACAAGACATATTCAAAATAACTAAGTGAAAAAAGTGGGCCTTTGTTATTTAGATGCAGAGGGTCATCATCCCAAGAGAGAAAAATTCAAGTGTTAATAAGGCCAGGAGGTAGAGGAAATATTTAAGAAAGAGTAGACAATCTAGTGGTCTATATTTTTACCAAGGGGCTCAGAGGATTGAAATGGAAAGAGGGCAGTGGAAGGAAGGGTTAAGGATGGGAGAAGATGAAACAGGGTAGGATATGGCCCCAGCTTGCTTTTTGGCCAGAAGCTAAAAATGGTTGGTTTAAGGTTGGTGGGTGGAATGCAATGGTGCTGACTTTCCAGGCAGGCAGAGCAGTCACCTGGGGAGGGGTTAGAGGCTCTACTGGAGCTGCCAGTGGTCCTGTGGTTAGCTGCAAACTTTGCCCATGTGGCTTGGAAGGGTCTGCCGGCACAAAGGATGCCCTTTTCTAATGGAAAGTTTTTGATCTTCTGCACCTGTTTCTTTCACTATAAAATGGAGATGATGATAATGATAATAGTATATAATTCTTGGGAGGAGGATCAAAATGAACTGATGTGGGTGGATAGCATTATGAGTTGTAAAGAACTTTACAGTTTGAATTGTCTTAAATTTCCCTGAACTCTGGTCCTTCATTCCATGTCCCCATCAATTCTCTGAAGGAGGTGGCATATTTGCTCTAGCTTTGTAATTAAGTTTGAGTTGAACTTGTTCCTTTCAGTTGCCAAGTTTACTTTCAGAAGTCTGTGGTCTTTGTACTGAATTGCACAGCAGTACTACGATAGATGAAATATTCATTCTCTGGAGCATTTAAAACTTTATTGCTTTATATTTTTAAAGAGGACATTGTTCAGAATGAGTGGAGTATTTGATATTTGATCATTCTTCTTTTTGAACTCAAGTATATTCTTAGGTAAGTTTCACTTAAAAATAAGTTGTGCCATAAGCATGTGTGTATGTGTGTATGGAAAAGAAATAGAATGAGAGAGCACACATTAGAGTAGATGTTGACTCTTTCGATATTCCTCGGGACTTTGAAAGAACACAGTTCTTTTTTCTTTTTTAAAAATATATTTTAATGATTTTTTTATAGAGAGGAAAGGAGAGAGATAAAGAGTTAGAAACTTCGATGAGAGAAAAACATCGATTCAGCTGCCTGTTGCATACTTCCTACTGGGGATGTGCCTGCAACCAAGGTACATGTCCTTGACCGGGATTGAACCTGGGACCCTTCAGTCCACAGGTTGATGTTCTATTCACTGAGCCAAATTGGTTAGGGCAAGAACACAATTTTTATGATCGTAAGATTTTATTTGGGTGTAGACCAGGTGATAATACCTTTATCTCTCTCTCTACTCTGTATCATTTCTCCCTCTAATATGTGGATCTCTGCCCTCAAAGGTGGCATGACTAAAGTCTCCTGAGGGTGGCATTTTGTCAGAAGAAGGAGTGGTGTGCTCATTGCCATCAAAGCCTGGAACCTGCTGCTAGACTCTGGTTTTGCTGCATCAACTACCCATTCCAGTTACAATGATCAGCTTCTAGTGGGAATGTGTTTTATCCTTTATATTCAATGCTGAGGTGATTCCCGAAGCCTAGCACAGACTAGTACCCATTGCTATGTGGTTAGGTGTGATATGCAGGTGATATGCTCTAGTATGGCATACTGGTTGGTATTTGTTCTGATGAGTAGTTTGATACAGATTCCCTTCTCTTCCCCATCCTCCCTGTACCAGTTATCCTGTATACAAGAAGGAGACCCAGTCCAGATTTCTCAAGTAAAGGGGATTTTGTTCTAAGACTACAAACTGGAATTGAATCTGAAAATCTTCTGGAATGGAAGCTGCTCTTCTATTGGTATTGATCTCTAACTCTCTTGTCTCTTTCTTTTCTTGGTGCCCCACTTACTTCTTCATGTCTTACTCTCCACCTTTTCTCTACTTCAGAGCTTTTGTTTCCTTATAACTTCAACTTGCCAACACTCTCAATGGTTTTGCATTACCTTATGGTACTTTTCTCACCTTCAGCTTCCACAATCAACTGGTCCATTCTGTTATCAATATACATCAGTATTTCCTGGTTAAAATATAGAAAGATGGAATGTCATTGACCCAGCTCATCATTTTATACCAGGATCAGTGGTCGTGTCCATCCCCAGTCCAATCACCTCTGGTTATGAGGGAATGGGCCTCTGCATAGCAAATCATCACCATTTATGTTACAATGAACTGTGGTGGACAGGTGCTATGATTGACATCTCCAGTGTGGGCAAAGTCTTTCCTTGAGACAGAGGCATATACAAGAACTACACAGTGTCCTTTCTTAATAAATTCACTCCAGACTCACTAGTAGCATGGTATGCAATGGTCTTTGTATTTATTTTACATTAAAACTTTCTGGCTGTAGATTATATTTCAGGTACTAATAGCCTCCCAAATAGTTAGGTAGGAATGAAGCATCTCTGAAAAGAAAATCAAGTCAATGACTGTTTTCTCCACATTTGGAGACATATTTGTCTCTGGCTTTTCAGCTACAAGTCTGCTGTAGGGCCACTGGCCCATCTCAGATCTGAAATATAGACTTGGAAGTGATCATGAGATGTAAGCTTCTGCTAGTTGAGGGAATACATCAGTCATATACACAAGATATGGAGATAATTTCCAGCAAAGATTTTGTGGCATTAATTTGTTTTACTCTAGCAACTTTATTAATCAGTTTTATTATGACAACTTATTTTGCTGCATTGCTGCCTAATCTGGGAGCTGTCACCAAAATACTTTATGGCTTCCCTAATTTCCATCACAAATCAAAGACGCTAGTAACAGCAGTTAAAATTAAAATACATTCCGACAGAATTAGGAGCATTCGGTTGAATGATATTATTAGGAGAGATTGCACTTTTGGAAAAGGAAAATCAGAAGACACTCTAAGTAATTATGCAGCTTTTCTGTTGAATCACTAATGCCACACCTGTGTATGGGCTCAGGGGCTGAGCTGAAAATACTATGCCTTCAGCTGGATGCCTGGGTTTCCCTACTGGAGCTGGGAAAAGTGGAGGCTCTTCTCTTGGATGATAATTGGGAGCAGAGCTATTAGCATCCATCCAGTAGAAAGCAGGAAATGAGAAAATTTGTGAGGAGTGGAGCATGCTAAGGAGGAGTCAGGAAACTCATTTCACCTGCTTTCTGGAAGTTATGCAGGGAGCAATCGGAGGGAAGAATATGTGTGCATCTTCCAGAAGGGGCACAGCAAGAAATCATTTTAAAGAACTCAGGAAATTTATTTTTTGCCTTTTGTTTGTCATTATACTTACAGCAGAAGTGGTGAAGAGATACATTGAAAGCACAGTCTGTCAGCAATCAAATTTACCAGATTGTTAGTATTTATTTTGAAAAAAACCCAACAACAATAATGCCTACACTTTCTCAAGTTCTTGTAGTACTGGGTATATATAAGTAGCTCTCCATACATTACATTATTTAATCATTACAAAAACCATATAATAGGCATTATCAGCTTCATATCCCAGGGAAGGAAACAGAGGCTCAGACAGATTAAGTAATGTGTCCCAGGTCTTGTAGTGAGTAAGTAAACGAGCCAAGATTCCAATGCTGGTTGGTCTGATTTCAAAGCCCAGATTTTCCCAGTGGGCTTCATCGGGGCTGCCCTCAGTGCCTGCCTGCCTGGGCGGTGCCTGGGCAGCCGATGTCTTTTCACAGGAAATGGTACTGGCTATGTGGTGCTGTCTGCCACATGTTCAGGTGCAGGTGAGAAAGCTTCGTGTCTCATGGGCAGGTGGGTAGGTGCGGCAGGTCCACGTGTGCAGAAGTGCAGGGCAGGAAAACTGGCTCTGTTGCACCGGGCAGCCTGTCTCCTGGCCACACTGAGCTATGAATGAGCCACGTATGCCCTACTGGGAAGGATCTTGATTTGCAAGCACTATGGAGATGTGCTATGATAAGCAGGATATTTGTGGCCCAGATGCCACAGGGAACAAAAGTCAATATGTTACATGCTCATTTAGCATGTTTGACGCGAATGAAATAGGTTGGAAATAATTGGCTTTTGAAGAAATGCCGCATTTCATTTTATTTCAGTCAGTAAGCACCCCCCACTCCAGGTAGTCATAACTCCAGCCTTCACAAATCTACCTCATTCTGAGATTGGCAAGCGGGTGTTGATGGTGGGGAGTGGGGAATGGAGGTATATGTGTAGGGGCAAGATGACAAAGATGTCTGTAAGAAATGTGCAAAGCTAGATGTTTTCCATGGTTGTGTAGGTTCCTGTTCTTAGGCAGTTGAATGGTTTCTACCTGGTGGTGTTTCCTCCAATATTTACTTTCCTACAAGCTGATTAAGGTGTAGCATCCTGGCTTTGGATGGCTGGAAATGACTTCTCTTCTTCACTGATTCCTGTGGAAGCCTATGAAATGAAGAATGGCACAGTGTTTGAAAGCAGTAAGTTTTAGAATCAACAAAAGGATGTACTATTATGTCAATTAGAGTCTAGCTTGTAAAGTAGAAACACACTAATTATTTCTACAGGGAAAATTTGATATAAGGGCTTGATTAAATAGGTGATGAAGGGGCAGTAAGGCAGTGCAGAGATAGCACAAAGGCAGAAATTGCATGAAGCAGCTCCTACAGATGGGAAACAAAGAGAAGAGGCTGGGTTATCAGAACCCATTGGAGGAGGGGATCTTCACCTGGATGGTGCTAGTGCCCCTGAGTGGTACAATGAGGCTGCTTCTGTGAGTGTGGGAAGAAGCTGGAAAACATAACCAACTTCTACTGTAACCAGCTGCAGGTACTACCACCATGGGGATGACACTGGTGGGAAGTGGAAGTGACCATTTTTTTCTCCTCTAACCTCTGAGAAAAGTTAGCTTGACACACAGGCAGACAGAACAGGGTTCCAGTGGAAAACAAAGGCAGTTAGAACATTGTCAGGAGCAGACATGGCAGTTTGAGCAGCCTAACCACACAAACAACCATGCAGGAATAACAGAGTGTTTTTAGACTCAGAGCCGGAGGCATGTGAAACTAGGAAGGGTCTGCAACAATAAGGTGAGCTGAGGCATAGGAACAGGGACAGTTCAGGTCTGTTGTGGGTAAGAACAATTGAGGGAATCAATCAGGTAGCAACAGGGTTAGTTCCGATTATCACCTCTAGTTTCCACTATTCAGAGCCTAATAGGGCACCTGTTGGCAAAGCAGAGTTGTGGTTTGTGGGATCACAGCCCCATTATAAATTAGAATATAAAAGAGTGGGTGTGAAACTGAGACACAGCACCTTAAAAAGAAGCAGAGCTATTTGAATAAGATAGTATAGTGTCTGAGAGCGAGCAAAAAATGAGCTTCACAGATCTGGTCAGACCCTAATTTTGTGCTTAATGTCACTGTCCATTAAGGGCTCTGGATAACAAAGAAAGCCATATGGAGATTTGCTGCATCTGCTAATGGAGTGTCTGTGTGGTTTCTCTTCTAATAAGATTCTGTATTGTTGGCCAAATAGACTGATACAGTGTGCTTCTTCTTGCAGATCTGGAATCCTCAAAAAAGTTATAGTTGGTGTCTGAAGTATGACTGGCACCAATCCCCCACCACCATGGTTAGATTTTGGGAGGACTGTCAGGAAAGCAAAGGAGAAAATGGGGCCCTGAGGATGCTTTAGTCAAGGCCATTGCATGAGAGCCATTGAATGAGCTTAAGAGAGGGAGGCTGACTTTAAAAAAAAGGAAGAGCTGGTGTTATTACTTTAACATTTGTGAGTTAATCTTTGTTTTCATAGAAAAGTCTTTTGAGAGCTATGACCTTGGCTTTCATCATTTTGTGCAAGCCAAATGAGTTTTTAAAAATGGCTTTCAGAGGGTAGAGTCTCAGAAATAATTTTATACTTCAGAAAAGTGACTTTTAAGTAGAATATTAAAAATACCAAATTAAAATGGTCTCTAGATAGTTCACCTAAAGTATTCAGTGACTAACTTGGTTTAGAAAAATATGCCCTTTCTGGACTGAAGCTATGAAAAAACAGGAAGAGATGGCCACAATCCTGGGTAATTATAATTAAAAAGTTTATCTCTAGGTTTGGTAGTTTGGGAAGGCCACACGAGCTTCTACTTTATTTGGGTCACTTTAGAACCTTGGCCTGAGGCTCTGACTTCTGCAGTGTCTGCATTTAGTCAGTTTAGTCAGATTCTCAGCAGCTGGGCTTAGCTGAGCTAAAGAAGCAGAAATAGACAACAGAGGAATCAGATGGGATGTGGTGGAGGAGCTATGTTTTCCAACTTTTGAAAGAGGAATGAGACAAGGGACACTGTTGGCTTAGATAAGGGACTGCTCAGAAAGTTGTGCCCCACAAGGGGAGGCTGAGTGAGCCTTTCCAAAGGTGGGCGGGAAGTCAGCTCCAGTCAGTTGGCCTCCAACCCTTTGAGAGTCTGGTGGTCCTAGTGACACATGATAATGTCCCCTTGCTTAAATGCACAGAACAGATAACCAAGAAAAGCTTTTTATTTAGAGCTACTTGGATGTGCAAAGTGGAAAAATCCTACTATTATTAGCCTTAAAGGAGGTAGTTTACCTTAAGTAATGAAGGTCTTAGGGGTCAAATAGGTGAAGATTTTCTTAAAAAATAATGAACTTAGTTCCAACTAGGTCAAACATAATTTTAATATCCAATCAATTTGATTTGGACTTGGCAAAACAATTTATCTTTGTAGCTCTATCTGAGTCCTACCCACGAAGTCACCTGAAGAAAGTGACTACATTTTCTCTTTCTTGAGTTTGAGTAGTTATCACAAATTCTAACTATAGTCATGGAAATCTTTGGTCACTGTAAGCATTTGGGTTTCTTGCTGTAAAGATAAAATGCCAACATTTGTTCTGATTGTTTCTGAAGTAGACATTAGGTATGAGAATGTAATGAGGACATAATGCTGAGATTGAAATGTATTCACCTTTTTGAGTTTGAAAATGTCTCTTATTCTTGAGGAGCCCAGCCAATATTGCATACATTTTAAAGGCCTTATAGAAATTGTTCTACATGAACTTTGGGAGGAAGTATGAAAAATGATTAATAATTCTTAATTTTATTTTAGCTGTATTTTCTGATATTAATTGGATTTTGAAAAGTTGGAATGGCCAGGATAAAAATAATGCATATCAATTTATCCAAAGGAAATGGTAGTTCATATAAAACCTGTGAAGTGAGTTTTTGTCTGTTCTCACCTTTCTTGCTATTGTTACTTGTTGCAGAGATATTGTTGAGGGACTCTCGGGCACAGCCTCATCTCTCACCCCATATGGAACTGCCCTCACTGATGAGTTTGGGATTCATCCATAGATGCCAGGTGTCTTCAACCTGTGTACCTTTTGGTGGTTCTTTGAAGGAAGGTTGGGACTGTCTTTTCCTTTTAGGTAATTGGTGCTTGAGGAGTATTGATAAGGACAGCACATAGACCTGGACATTTTGGAGCTAATATCAGTATGGGAGCCAGAGGCCAAAAAGGAAAAGAAACTGGGAAATTTAACATTTGAAGGCAAAAGTATAGTTTGGGCAAATTGTTACTAGAAAGGGGACCTGGTCCTGAGTGTGTCTGCCTAGAACTGGCCAGTGGTGTGTGAGTTCTTGACTTCGTGCAGGAAAAGTTTCACAACACAAGTCCAGATGAGTTTTAGAGGACGTTCATTAAAGCTGGGGACAGTGAGACAAGGAAGGCTGGGAATCAGCCCTGGCTGGACTGCTTTGGCTCACTAAGAAGTCAGAGAAAAGGGGACCTTGGGGATAGGCTCAGGGGGTTTGCCCTGGATGGACTGCCACTTCCCACTGCTGCCCTGGTGGCAAGCCTCATGGGATCCCTTAGAGTTTAGGAGATGCACGCCTGTGGGAGAAGAAGGGTGGAGGGAGGAGTGGGGGGATGTTCGAGCATGCTCCTTGGAAGGAGAGCACATGCTAGACGTAAATTTTGAGGGGTTTTAAAGGCTGAGTATTTAGGGGAAATCTTAGGGGGTGGATCTCAATAGAATACTCATCAGCCTTATGCTGATGACCCAAATGAGACTTATTCCTTTAACTTGATCTGTCCTTGGGTGCGGTTGGTAAGTGGCACTAATTGGATTTCTGCTGTCTCCCCAAATTGGGTGATTTAAGCTCTTTACCCTTTGGTTGGGAAGAGAATTGCAAACCATTTATTCTTAAGTGTCTCTGGTTTAGGGAAGATAGGATTTGATAGATGACTGCAAACTGCTGTTTAACTATCTGTCTCAGTTTCCCTAATCGACTTATTCTGGCTTACAGGCTTGTCTTGAAATGACTTGGTAAAGCACTATATAGCATGGTACATTATATTTAAAGCAAGATAAAAAAATTTAGTAGAAGTAGGGTCAAATTGAAAATAACGCTTTTTTGAAAAAAAGATAATTTCTTAAGATTATTTTTTTCTGATGTCACCAAACCACCTCATATGCTCATTTGAAACAATTTACTTCTCTGTAAGCACATTTGGGTCTCTACTATCATTTCCACAAATTGGAGCCAAATTTTCTTGGAAAATAGCTGATTCTGTGTTTGGGGCATCATAACTTGAAATGAACTAAACTGTAGTAATGTGAGCTTCAAAAAATAAATAATAAATTATAACAAGTGAAGTTTATGAGAGACAACAAGTCTACAGTGATGCTCAAATGGGACAAATAATATGAAATTACTACATTGATTGGTGCCAGCTGACTGAGATTATAAATGTTCCAACTCACGTGGCAGAAGCATGATCACTTCCATGGTCAGAGGACATTGGCTATGGTGGTTCTCAGCTCATTCCTATGATCAGAATTCCCCAGATAGAAGGCATTAAACCACAGAGAGGGGTTCCTGAGAGAAGTGGACTTTTGGGATCCTGGAAAGCTGCAGGCAGAGATATTATTCAGGAATACTTGGGCACAGCTTCAGCTTTGTCTCCCAGAAAAACTGTGTCCTTGCTGACAGCAAGTTTGGCTTGAACCACAGGAGGACTTTACACTTAAATGTTTCTTATGGACAACCTAGAGCAGTGGTTGGCAAACTCATTAGTCAATAGAGCCAAATATCAACAGTACAATGATTGAAATTTCTTTTGAGAGCCAAATTTTTTAAACTTAAACTTCTTCTAATGCCCCTACTTCAAAATTGACTTGCCCAGGCTGTGGTATTTTGTGGAAGAGCCACACTCAAGGGGCTAAAGAGCCACATGTGGCTCTCGAGCTGCAGTTTGCTGACTATAGGCCTAGGGTATCTGCACAAACTCTTCCTGAATGGTATTCATAGAAGTTTTCTACATCATCTTTTATCTCTATTTTCAATATCTTCATCTCTACTGGTTATTTCTCCTCAGCCTAAAACATACTGAAACTTCTACTCTCCTATAAACAAAAACAAGCAAAGAGAGACTAAAACAAACAGCAAAATCCCTCCAATGTCCCCAAACCAAGATCCATAACCCTCCATACCACATCTTCCTTTAGTTATTATCCAAGATCTTTCCTGTCATATGAATATTTTTTGTCTTAAAAATCTTTTTTTTGGTACCATTTTATCAACATTTTAATTCTGAACTTTTAGAAAATACTGTAGGCATCTGGTGAGGAGGCTGAATGGTTAAGGCAATTGGCTGCTAAAAACCCTATAAGGCTATGACATTACTTTATAGAGACAATATTTATATTTAATAGTTATTATATTATGTATTCATATTTGTACTTATATTTATCAGTGTTTGTTTTCAATTACTTCTTTGATCTCAGTTCATATTTTGGGGGTTATTTTTCCTGTTCATTTATTTAGGATTTTTAAATTATTTTAAATTGTGGTAAAATACACATAGAACTTACCATCTTAACCATTTTTAAATATACAGTCAGTAGTGTTAAGTACATTTACATTGTCCTGCAACCATTTGCAGCACAAAATTGAAACTGATAGCCATTAAACAATTCCCTGATTTCCCCTTCCCCAGCCTCTGACAAACACCATTCTATGTCCTGTCTCTATGAGTTTGACAGTAGAAACTTTATATAAGTGAATATAGTATTTGTCTTTTTTATGACTGACTCATTTCCCTTAGCAAAATATTCTGAAGGTTCATCTATGTTATAGCATGTCTCAGAATTTTCTGTTTTAAAAGGCTGAGTAATATTTCATTGTATATGTGTATCCATTCATCTGTGACTAAATGCTTCCCCCTTTGGCTGCTGTGAATAATACTCTGTTGAATATAGGTTTACAAACACCTTTTTGAGATCCTACTTTCAATTCTTTTGAGTCTACCCAAAAGTGTAATTGTGGGATCATATGGTACCTTTCTTTTATTCTTCTTTTTTAAAAAAATATACTTTCATTGGTTGCAGAGAGGAGGAGAGAGGGAGAGAGAGATAGAAATATCAATGAAGAGAACGAATCATTGATCAGCTGCCTTCTGCATGCCTCCTACTGGGATCGAGCCTGAAACCCAGGCATTTGCCCTTGACCATAATCAAACCTGAGACCTTTGAGTCCTCAGGCCAACACACTATCCACTGAGCAAAATCGGATAGGGTATGACACCTTTATTTTCACTTTTTAAGGAACTGCCATACTGTTTTTCATGGCAGCTGTACCATTTTACATTCCCATCAACAGCGCACAAGGATTCCAATTTCTCCATATTCTTGTCAACATTTATTATTTTCAGTTTTTTTTACAGTAGCCATCTTAATTGGTGTAAGGTGGTATCCCATTATTATTTTTTTATTTTCATTTCTTTGATTTTTAGCATTGAGCATTTTTCATGTGCTAAATGGTTATTTGTATATTGTCTTGGGAAAAATATCTATTCAAATCCTTTGCATTTTTTAAATTAATTTTTTATACATATCTCTCCATTGACCCCCATCCCTCCCGGGCATACCCCAACCCCCCAGTGTCTACGTTCATTGGTTATGCTTATATGCATGCATACAAGTCCTTTGATTGATCTCTTATGTACCGCACCTCTCATTAATCTTCCTGCTGTAATTTCACAGTCTGTTTGAAGCTTTACTGACTCTGTATCTATCCTTTCGTTCATCAGTTTATAATGTTCTTTATTATGCACAAATGAGTGAGATTATATGATGCTTCTCCTTCATTGACTGGCTTATTTCACTAAGCATAAGGCTCTCTAGTTCCAACCAGGTTGCTGCAAATGGTAAGAATTCCTTCTTTTTAATGGCAGCATAGAATTCCATTGTGTAGATGCACCACAGTTTTCTGATCCACTCATCTGGGACGGGCATCTAGGCTGTTTCCAAATTGTAGCTATTGTAAATTGTGCTGCTATGAACATAGGGGTGCATAAATCCTTTCTGATTGGTGTTTGTAATTTCTTAGGATAAATTCCTAAGAGTGGGATTACAGGGTCAAATGGGAGATCCATTTTTAGGTTTTTGAGGAAACTCCATACTGTTTTCCAGAGTGGCTGCACCAGTTTGCATTCCCACCAACAGTGCACAAGGGTTCCTTTTTCTCCGCATCCTCGCCAACACTTGCCCTTTGTTGATTTGTTGATGATTGCCATTCTGACAGTGTAAGATGGTATCGCATTGTTGTTTTGATTTGCATCTCTCAGATGATTAGTGATTTTGAACATGTTTTCATGTGTCCCTTGGCCTTCCTTCTGTTGTCTTTTGAAAAGGTTCTATTTAGGTCCGTTGCCCATTTTCTTATTGGATCTTTTATCTTCCTTTTATTAAGTAGTATAAGTTGGCTGTAGATGTTGGAGATTAAACATTTATCAGTGATAACATTTCCTTTGTAAATATGTTCTCTCATACAGTGGGCTTTCTTATTGTTTTGTTGATGGTTTCTTTTGCTGTGCAAAAGCTTTTTATTTTCATGGAGTCCCATTTGTTTATTCTTTCTTTAGCTTCCATTGCCTTTGGAGCAGTATCAGTGAAGAAGTTTTTCGGCATATGTCTGAGATTGTGCTGCCTGTGGATTCCTCTAGTATTTTTGTGGTTTCCCTTCTAATGTTTAAGTCCTGTATCCATTTTGAGTTTATTTTTGTATTTGGTGTAAGTTGGTGGTCCAGTTTCATTTTTTTGCATGTATCTGTCCAATTTTCCCAACACCATTTATTGAAGAGGCTATTTTGGCTCCATTGTGTGTTCATGCCTCCTTTGTCAAATATTAGTTGAGCATAGTGGTTTGGGTGGATATATGGGTTCTCTATTCTATTCCATTGGTCTATATGTTTGTCCTTGTGCCAGTACCAGGCTGTTTTGAGAACAGTTGCTTTGTAATATAGCCTGAAATCTGGTATTGAGATTCCACCTACTTTATTCTTCTTTCTCAGAATTATTGTAGCTTATCGTGGTCTTGTTTTGTTCCAGATGAATCTATGAAGAATTCTTTCTAGGTCTGTGAAATATGTCACTGGTATCTTAATATCTAGTGCATTGAATCTATAGGTTGCTTTGGGTAGTATGGACATTTTAATGATGTTGATTCTCCCCATCCATGAGCATGTTATACTATTCCATCTGTTAACATCTTCCTCTATCTCTTTTTTTCAGTGTCCTGTAGTTTCTACATATAGGTCTTTTACCTCTTTAGTTAGGTTTATTCATTGGTATCTTAATTTTTTTGGTGCAATGGTAAATGGGATTGCTTTTTTAGTCTCTCTTTCTGTAATTTCACTATTAGTGTATAGAAATACCACAGACTTCTTAGCATTAATTTTGTATCCTGCTACATTGCCAAATTCATTAATTAAGTCAATTAGTTTTGGAATGGAGTCCTTTGGGTTTTTTATGTACAATATCATGTCATCTGCAAATAAGAACAGCTTTAGTTCTTCTTTTCCAATTTGGATGGCTTTTATTTCTTCTTCTTGTCTAATTGCAATGGCTAAAACTTCCAGTACTATGTCGAACAGGAGAGGTGAGAGTGGGCATCCCTGTCTTGTTCCTGTTCTTAGGGGTAATGCTTTTAATTTTTGCCCATTGAGTATGATGTTAGCTGTGGGTTTATCATATATGGCTTTTATGATGTTGAGGTATGCTCCTTCTATTCCACTTTGCTGAGAGTTTTTATCAAGAAAGAGTGTTGGATTTTGTCAAATGCTGTTTCTGCATCAATTGATATGACTATGTGATTTTTATCTCTATACTTGTTTATGTGATGTATCACGTTTATTGATTTGTGGATATTGTACCATCCCTGCATTCCTGGGATGAATCTTACTTGGTCATGGTGTATGATCTTTCTGATGTACTACTGAACCCGATTTGCTAGAATTTTGTTGAGGATTTTGGCATCTATGTTCATGAGAGATAGTGGCCTATAATTCTCTTTCATTGTGTTGTCTTTTCTTGTTTTGGTATTAGGGTGATGCTGGCTTCATAGACGGTGTTTGGGATTGTTCCTTCTTCTTGAATGTTTTTGAATAGTCTGAGGAGGATAGGTTTTAATTCTTCCTTGAATGTTTGGTAAAACTCTCCTGGGTAGCCATATGGTCCAGAGCTTTTATTTGCTGGAAGCTTTTTGATGACTGCTTCAATTTCTTCCATAGTTATTGGACTATTGAGATGTTTAGATTCCTCCTCATTGAGTTTTGGAAGGTTATATTTTTCTAGTAAAATGTCCATTTCTTGCAGGTTGTCCAATTTGTTGGAATAGAGTTGTTCATAGTATTTTTTGAACAATCCTTTGTATTTCCACAGTGTCTGTTATTATTTCTCCTCTTTTGTTTCTGATTTTGTTTATATGGGTATTCTCTCTTTGCTTTTTGGTTAGCCTGGCTAGAGGTCCATCAATGTTGTTTATCCTTTCAAAGAACCAGCTCTTGGTTTTGTTGATCTTTTGAATTGTTTCTTTGGTCTCCAAGTTGTTTATCTCTGCTCTAATCTTCACTATTTCCTTCCTTTTGCGTAAAATGGGCCTTTCTTGTTGCTCTCTTTCTAGCTCTTTGAGTTGTAGGGTTAGGTAATTTATTACCTTTGTTTCCTGTTTTTTTGCAGTAGGCTTGTAGGGCTATGAACTTCCCTTTCAAGACTGCTTTCACTGTGTCCCATAAATTTTGTATTGTTGTGTTGTCATTGTCATTTGTTGCCATGATGTTTTTTATTTCTTTCATGATCTCCCTTGGTACCCAGTCGTTGTTTAATAGCATGCTGTTTAGTCTCCATGTGTTTGATTTCTTTCTATTGTTTTTATTATAATTGATTTCCAGTTTTATGCCACTGTGGTCTGAGAAAATGCTTGATATGATTTCTATCTTCTTGAAGTTGAAGAGACTTTTCTTATGACCCAACATATGATCTATCTTTGAAAATGACCCATGTGCACTGGAGAAGAATATATATTCTGTGGCTTTGGGGTGAAATGTTCTGAAGATGTCAATTAATTCCATCTGGTCTAGTGAGTCATTTAGGATTGATGTTTCTTTGCTGATTTTTTGTTTAGAGGATTTGTCCATTGATGACAGTGGGGTATTAAAGTCTCCTACTATGATTGTATTGTTGTCAATCTCTCCCTTAATACCCTCCAGGAGTTTTTTATGTATTTAGGTGTTCCTATATTGGGTGCATATATGTTTACCAGAGTTATATCTTCTTGTTGGATTGTTCCCTTTAGTATTATGAAGTGGCCTTCTTTATCTCTTGTTATGTCCTTTACTTTGAGATCTAATTTGTCAGATATAAGTATTGCAACCCCAGCTTTTTTTTCATTTCCAGATGCCTGAAATACCATCTTCTATCCCTTCACCCTCAATCTGTGTGCATCTTTTTTCCTGAGGTGGGTTTCTTGTAGGCAGCAGATATATTGATCATGTTTTCTTATCCAATCGATTACCCTATGTCTCTTGATTGGAGCATTTAATCCATTTACATTTAAAGTTATTATTGATAGGTGTTTATCTGTAGCCATTTTTAATCTTTAACCCAGAGTTCCTTTTTTGCTTCCTATTTCTTTTTATTAGAGCAGACCCTTTAACATTTCTTGTATTGCTGGTTTGGTGGTAATATATTCCCTTAATCCTTTTTTTCTGTGAAGCTTCTGATTTCACCTTCAATTTTGATTGAAAGCCTTGCAGGGTACAGTATTCTTGGATATAGATCCTTCCTTTGCATGACTTTGTATATTTCATTCCATTCTCTTCTGGCCTGATGAGTTTCTGTTGAGAAATCAGTAGCTAGTCTTATGGGGGTTCCTTTGTGCGTAACTTTCTGTTTCTCTCTGTCCGCTTTTAAGAATCTTGCTTTGTCATTGCTGTTTGCCAATTTAATTATAATGTGCCTTGGTTTCTGTTTTGTGGGGTTCATTTTGCTTGGGATTCTGAGAGCTTCTTGGATTTGTGTGGGTTTTTTCTTTCCTATATTGGGGAAATTTTCTGTCATTATTTCTTCAAACAGGTTCTCTAATCCTTGTTCAGTTTCCACTCTTTCTGGAACCCCAATTATGCAGATGTTGGTTTTTTTTTCTTGTTATCCCAAAGTTCCCTTAGGCTCTCATCTTACTTTTTAATTTTTTTTTCTAGAAGCTGCTGTAGTTGGGTATTTTTTTCTACCGTGTCTTCTATCTCACTGATGCGGTCCTCTGCTTCTTCTAGTCTACTTTTGATGCTTTCTATTGAGTTCTTTAAAGCAGTGATGTCATTTTTTATTTCTTTGTGCATTTCTTATTACTTCTTCTTCATTTCCTCTTGGCTCTTACATTGTCGATTTTGTCTTGCATTGTTTTCATCCACCTTATGATCATTCCTCTGAACTCTTTCTCTGGCAGGCTTATTTCTGCTTCTATTTCGTTTACGTCCTTTTCTGGTGATACCTGCCTATCTGTCGTATGCGTGCTGTTTCTTCTTCTGCCCATGGTTTTTCTTCTTCGGGTGTCTGGTTATGTAGTTCTCTCCTACATTGATTCAATGGCACAAACTACATCTCGACCAGGTACAGCACACAAGGCTCTTATCCCAGGCAAAATCTGAACTTTCCGTGTGCCATGTGGATCTCTGAATCCACCGCGTGTCTGTGCCGAGTGGAGAGTGGTGTTCTGGGTCTCAGGCTGTTCGGTGGGTGTTTCAGCCAGCCGCAGGTTTCAGACCGCCACAGATATCCACCTCCCTCTGCAAGATGGTGTGGTCTCCGTGTTCTCGCTAGTGGCTCCGGCCGACAAAAACCCCGCGGCAGTGGGGCTGCCTGGCCAGGAGAGCCCCGTCCAGCAGTTTCCCGCCTTCTCCTGGAGGATAACTGACTCTTACCTTGCCAACAAACACTCCCCGTGCGACTCTCAGCTGTTCTCTCTCCCTCTACCCAGCAACAAAGCTCCAGATGCGTCTGTCTATTCCGCCGCCATTTCGCATCTCCCCACCTTTGCATTTTTTAACTAAGATTGTGTGAGTGTGTTGTTGAGTTATAGGAATTTGCAATATATTTGTAAGTTAACCCCTAAGAGATACAAATATTTTCTCCTTTTCTATAGTTGCTTTTCATTCTTTTGATTACATTCTTTGATGCACAGAAGTTTTAAATTTCAATATAGACCAGTTTACCTACTTTTTTCTTTTGTTGTCTAAGCTTTCGGTATAATATTCAAGAAATCATTGCAAAATCCAATGTCATGAAGCTTTCCACTGTTTCCTTTTTCTTCTTCTAAGAGTTTTATAGTTTTAGTTCTCACATTTATGTTTTTCATTTTGATAATTTGTATATATGATATAGGGTGAGATTCCAACTTCATTCTTTTGCATGTGAATATCCAGATTCCCAACACTATTTCTTGAAAAGACTGTCCTTCCCCATTGAATGGTCTTAAAGGCTCTGTCAAAAATAATTTTATTTAAGATTTGGAAACAGACTCAGTGCCCATCATCAGAAGAATGGATTAAAAAACTGTGGTACATCTCTACAATGGAATACTACACTGCTGTAAAAAGGAGGAACTCTTACCATTAGCAACAGCAGAGATGGATCTGGATACCATTATGTTAAGTGAAATAAGTGAATCTGAGAAAGATGATTATCTCATGATCTCACCCATTTGTGGAATATAATGCATAACATAAACTGATGAACAAAAATAGATCCAGAGATAGAGAAGCAATTGAAGTGACAGTAAAACCTCAGATGGAAGGCAAGGGATAGGGGTGGGGGTAAGAGATCAACCAAAGGACTTACGTGCATGCACATAATCATTACCAATGGACCCAGTTACTAGAGGATGAGGACATGTGCTTGGGAGTAGGAGTGGCCAGAGAGAGGTCAATGGAGGAAAAAAATAATATTATAATAGCTATGTACGGATTGGGGGATAGTACTTGAAATATTAGGGGGACCACTCTATAAATTAAATGATTGTCTAACCACCATGTTACAGTTAGAAACTAACACAGAATAATATTGAATGTGAATTATAATGGAAAAAAGATTGTATGTTATATGTTTTTCATAATAATAATAAAAATAATTACCATAGAAGAAAAAATAATTTTATCATATATGTGAGGTTTATTTATGGGCTTTCTATTTATTCCATTGGGGCTACACATCTGCTTTAATGTTAATATCATACTTTAAAAAATCTTTGTTATTAAAAGTATTACATATGTCCCCTCTGATATCATACTTTTCATTACTGTAGCTTTGTAAGAAGTTTGAAATCAGCAAGTGTGAGACATCCAAATGTATTTTTCTTTTTCAAGATTGTTTTAGCCATTTAGAATCCCTTGATATTTTATATTAATTTTAGGGTAGGTTATTAATTTCTGCAGTGTACACCATTGGCATTTTTATTGTGTTACATGTATACATATCTCCCCATTGCCCCTCCTCCCACCCAGGCATACACCAACCCCCAGTGTCTATGTTCATTGGTTATGCTTATATGCATGGATACAAATCCATTGATTGATCTCTTATCTACCCCACCTCTCCTTAATCTTCCTGCTATAATTTGACAGTCTGTTTGATGCTTTACTGCCTCTGTATCTATCCCTTTGTTCATCAGTTTACAATGTTCTTTATTATCCACAAATGAGTGAGATCATGTTGTGCTTCTCTTTCACTGACTGGCTTATTTCACTAAGCATAAGGCTCTCCAGTTCCATCCAGGTTGTTGCAAATGGTAAGAATTCCTTCTTTTTAATGGCAGCATAGAATTCCATTGTGTATATGTACCACAGTTTTCTGATCCACTCATCTGCTGATGGGCACCTAGGCTGTTTCCAAATTGTAGCTATTGTAAATTGTGCTGCTATGAACATAGGGGTGCATAAATCCTTTCTGATTGGTGTTTGTGATTTCTTAGGATAAATTCCTAAGAGTGGGATTACAGGGTCAAATGGGAGATCCATTTTTAGTTTTTTGAGGAAACTCTATACTGTTCTCCACAGTGGCTGCACCAGTCTGCATTCCCACCAACAGTGCACAAGGGTTCCTTTTTCTCTGCATCCTTGCCAACACGTGTCATTTGTTGATTTGTTGATGATTGCCATTCTGACCGGTGTAAGATGGTATCGCAAGGTCATTTTGATTTGCATCTCTCAGATGATTAGTGACTTTGAACATGTTTTCATGTGTCTCTTGTCCTTCCTTCTGTCGTCTTACAGAAAGGTTCTATTTAGGTCCATTGCCCATTTTTTTATTGGATTGTTTATCTTCCTTTTATTAAGTTGTATAAGTTGGCTGTAGATGTTGGAAATTAAACCTTTATCGGTGATAACATTTGCAAATATGTTCTCCCATAGAGTGGTCTTTCTTGTTGTTTTATTGATGATTTCTATTGCTGTGCAAAAGCTTTTTATTTTGATATAGTCCCATTTGTTTATTTTTTCTTTAGCTTCCATTGCCTTTTGAGCAGTATCAGTGAAGAAGTTCTTTCAGCATATATCTGAGATTGTGCTGCCTGTGGATACCTCTAATTTTTTTTTGGTTTCCCTTCTAATGTTTAAGTATCCATTTTGAGTTTATTTTTGTATTTGGTGTAAGTTGGTGGTCCAGTTTCATTTTTTTGCATGTATCTGTCCAATTTTCCCAACACCATTTATTGAAGAGGCTATCTTGGCTCCATTGAATGTTCATGCCTCCTTTGTCAAATATTCGTTGAACATAGTGGTTTGGGTGGATATATGGGTTCTCTATTCTATGCCATTGGTCTATATGTCTGTTCTTGTGCCAGTACCAGGCTGTTTTGAGAACAGTTGCTTTGTAGTATAGCTTGAAATTTGGTATTGAGATACCACCTACTTTATTCTTCTTTCTCAGAATTGCTATAGCTATTCGTGGTCTTTTTAGGTTCCAGATAAATCTATGAAGAATTCTTTCTAGGTCTGTGAAATATGTCGTTGGTATTTTAATGGATAGTGCATTGAATCTATAGATTGCATTGGGTAGTATGGGCATTTTAATGATGTTGATTCTCTCCATCCATGAGCATGTTATACTCTTCCATCTGTTAACATCTTCCTCTATCTCTTTTTTCAGTGTCCTATAGTTTTCTATGTATAGGTCTTTTACCTCTTTAGTTAGGTTTATTCCTAGGTATCTTAATTTTTTTGGTACGATGGTAAATGGGATTGCTTTTTTAGTCTCTCTTTCTGTAATTCACTATTAGTGTATAGAAATGCCACAGACTTCTTAGCATTAATTTTGTATCCTGCTACAATGCCAAATTCATTAATTAAGTCAATTAGTTTTGGAATGGAGTCCTTTGGGTTTTTTATGTACAATATCATGTCATCTGCAAATAAGGACAGCTTTACTTCTTCTTTTCCAATTCGGATGGCTTTTATTTCTTCTTCTTGTCTAATTGCAATGGCTAGTACTTCCAGTACTAGGTCGAACAGGAGAGGTGAGAGTGGGCATCCCTGTCTTGTTCCTGTTCTTAGGGAATATGGTTTTAGTTTTTTCCCATTGACTATGATGTTAGCTGTGTGTTTATCATATATGGCTATTATGATGTTGAGGTATGCTCCTTCTATTCCCACTTTGCTGAGATTTTATATCATGAAAGGTGTTGGATTTTGTCAAATGCTGTTTCTGCATCAATTGATATGACTACATGATTTTATCTCTATATTTGTTAATGTGATGTATCTCGTTTATTGATTTGCGGATATTATACCATCCCTGCATTCCTGGGATGAATCCTACTTGGTCATGGTGTATGATCTTTCTGATGTACTGCTGGATCTGATTTTCTAGAATTTTGTTGAGGATTTTGGCATCTATGTTCATGAGAGATATTGGCCTATAATTCTCTTTCATTGTGTTGTCTTTATCTGGTTTGATATTAGGGTGATGCTGGCTTCATAGAAGGTGTTTGGAAGTGTTCCTTCTTCTTGAATGTTTTTCAATAATCTGAGGAGGATAGGTTTTAATTCTTCTTTGAATGTTTGGTAAAACTCTCCTGTGTAGCCATCTGGTCCCGGGCTTTTATTTACTGGCAGCTTTTTGATGACTGCTTCAATTTCTTCCATAGTTATTGGAATATTGAGATGTTTAGATTCTTCCTTATTGAGTTTTGGAAGGTTATATTTTTCTAGTAAAATGTCCTTTTCTTGCAGGTTGTCCAATTTGTTGGAATAGAGTTTTTCATAATATTTGTTAACAATTCTTTGTATTATGCAGGGTCTGTTGTTATTTCTCCTCTTTCATTTCTGATTTTGTTTATTTGGGTCTCCTCTCTTTGCTTCTTGGAGAGCCTGGCTAGAGGTCCATCAATCTTGTTTACCCTTTCAAAGAACCAGCTCTTGGTTTTGTTGATCTTTTGAATTGTTTCTTTGGTCTCCAAGTTGTTTATCTCCACTCTGATCTTTACTATTTCATTCCGAATGCGTACACTGGGATTTTCTTGTTGCTCTCATTCTAGCGCTTTGATTTGTAGGGTTAGGTAATGTATTACCATTGTTTCCTGTTTTTTTTGCAGTAGGCTTGTAGGGCTATGAACTTCCCTCTCAAGACTGCTTTCACTATGTCTCATAAATTCTGTATTGTTGTGTTGTCATTGTCATTTGTTGCCATTTTTTTTATTTCTTCCTTTATCTTTCTCGTTAACCAGTCATTGTTTAATAGCATGTTGTTTAGTCTCCAAGTGTTTAATTTCTTTCTATTTTTTTTTATTATAGGTGATTTCCAGTTTTATGCCACTCTGGTCTGAGAAAATGCTTGATATGATTTCTATCTTCTTGTATTTGAAGAGTCTTTTCTTATGACCCAACATATGATCTATCTTTGAAAATGACCCATGTGCACTGGAGAAGAATGTATATTCTGTGGCTTTGGGGTGAAATGTTCCGAAGATGTCAATTAATTCCATTTGGTCTAGTGAGTCATTTGGGATTGATGTTTCTTTGTTGATTTTTTGTTTAGAGGATTTGTCCAATGGTTACAGTGGGGTATTAAAGTCTCCTACTATGATTGTATTGTTGTCAATCTCTCCCTTAATGCCCTCCAGGAGTTTTTTTTTATGTATTTAGGTGTTCCTATATTGGGTGCATATATGTTTACCAGAGTTATATCTTCTTGTTGGATTGTTCCCTTTAGTACTATGAAGTGGCCTTCTTTATCTCTTGTTATATCATTTACTTTGAGATTTAATTTGTCAGATATAAGTATTGCAACCCCAGCTTTGTTTTTCATTTCCAGATGCCTGAAATACCATCTTCCGTCCTTTCACCCTCAGTCTGTGTGCATCTCTTTTCCTGAGGTTGGTTTCCTGTAGACAGCAGATATGTGGATCATGTTTTCTTATCCAATCGATTACCCTATGTCTCTTGATTGGACAATTTAATCCATTTACATTTAAAGTTATTATTAATAGAGGAGAATCCAAGATGGCAGCATAGGTAAACACCTACACTGCTGCCTCGCACAACAATTTCAAAACTACAAATAAAGACAGAACAGACATCATCCAGAACCACAGGAAAGCTGGCTGAGTGTAAGTTATACAGCTAGAAGGAAAGAGAGGGGCTCACAGAAACCCAGAGGAGCTGCAAAAAGCTGAGGTATGGAGAGCACGCGCTGAGAGAGCGGGTGCCGGAGTACCTGGCTGGCTTTCTCCTGCGGGAGGGAAATGGAGACTCCCAATGGCATTGAACCCCTTCTCTTATGACACTAAACCCCAGATCCAGCCAAAACTCATACGGGGGGAGTTTGGACTGTGAAAATGAGAGGTGCACGGAAATTTAGGGGAGTCGCAGAAGATCAGGTCTGGTGTCGCACGCGCATGGTGCTGCGGGGAAGACAGATTGCTGATTGTGCCGCTGGCTTTCACGAGTGGGCGGGAGACAGACCCTCCCAACTGTGCCACTTCTGAGTCCATTGGGCCCCTGTTTCGGGCAAAACCCTGGGGACCTAGACTCCTGTGGTTCTAGTGCACAGGGGAACTGGAAAGGCAGCGGTTAGAGGCACTACGGGTGCGCGCACACCCACAAGGACCTCTCCAGGGATTACCCAGTCACGTGAGACTCAGGGGCCGTGGAGGGCGGGGCCGACTGGAAGGCAAGGTGGTCCCTTAACCCTCAGACTCCACCCATTCCAAGCTCAATAGAGGCTTCTTCGGTTTTGCGCCAGGTATCATAAGGCTGAATTCAACACAGAAGTTTCCCTGGCATAGTTAAAATGCTGAGACAAGGGAAGGGATCACAAACAAAAGAAATGGAGGAAAAAAAACGACTGGATATAGAGTTCAAAGCCACACTTATAAGGTTTTTTAAGAATATTCTAGAAAAGTTGGATAAATTTAGTGAGACCCAAGAGGAGATGAAAAAGGACCAACTAGAGATGCAAAAGAACCAACTAGAGATGGAAAAGGTCCAACTAAAGATGATAACCAATGATCACAGACACTGGGGGTTCGGGGTATGCCTGGGAGGGAGGGGGGGCAATGGGGAGATATGTATAAAAAATTAATAAATATTAATAAAATAAATAAAATAAATAAAAAAAGAAAAAGGGAAAAGCCAAAAAATTGTGAGCAACAAATACATATCTATCAACAAGTGAATCTAAAAATTAAGTGAATTAAAAATTTGATCAACAGAATAAACTGGTGAATATAATAGAATCAGGAGCATAGAAAGGGAGTGGACTGATAATTCTCAGGGGGGAAGGGGTGAGGGGTGTACAGGGAGAGACTGGACTAAAATCATATACCTATGGATGAGATCAATGGGAGGGAGCTAAGGGCAGAGGGAGGGGTAGGATCTGGGTGGAGGGGTGCTATGGAGGGGAAAAAAGAGAAACAAATGTAATAATCTGAATAAAAAAGATTTAATTAAAAAAATAAAGTTATTATTGATAGGTGTTTATCTGTCGCCATTTTTAGTCTTTAACCCAGAGTTCCTTCTTTGCTTTCTATTTCTTTTTATTACAGCAGACCCTTTAACATTTCTTGCATTGCTGGTTTGGTGGTAATATATTCCCTTAGTCCTTCTTTTCTGTGAAGCTTCTGATTTCACCTTCAATTTTGTTTGAAAGTGTACAGTATTCTTGGATTCAGACCCTTCCTTTGCATGACTTTGTATATTTCATTCCATTCTCTTCTGGCCTGATGAGTTTCTGTTGAGAAATCAGTAGCTAGTCTTATGGGGGTTCCTTTGTAGGTAACTTTCTGTTTCTCTCTGGCCGCTTTTAAGAATCTTGCTTTGTCATTGCTGTTTGCCAATTTAATTATGGTGTGCCTTGTTTTCGGTTTTGTGGGGTTCATTTTGCTTGGGATTCTGAGAACTTCTTGTATTTGTGTGGTTTTTTTCTTTCCTATATTGGGGAAATTTTCTGTCATTATTTCTTCAAACAGGTTCTCTAATCCTTGTTCAGTTTCCACTCTTTCTGGAACCCCAGTTATGCGGATGTTGTTTTTTCTCATGTTATCCAAAGTCCCCTTAGGCTCTCGTCTGGCTTTTTAATTTTTTTTTCTAGGAGCTGCTCTACTTGGGTATTTTTTCCTACCGTGTCTTATAGCTCACTGATGCAGTCTTTTGCTTCTTCTAGTCTACTTTTGATGCTTTCTATTGAGTTCTTTAAAGCAGTGATGTCATTTTTTATTTCTTTGTGTATTTCTTCATGCTTCTTCATTTCCTCTTGGCTCTTACTCAGATTGCCGATTTTGTCTTCCATTCTTTTCATCTACCTTATGATCATTTCTCTGAACTCTTTCTCTGGCAGGCTTATTTCTGCTTCTATTTTGTTTACTTCCTTTTCTGGTGTTACCTGCCTATCTGTCGTATGCGGGCTGTTTCTTCTTCCGCCCATGGTTTTTCTTCTCCGGTGTCTGGTTATGTAGTTCTCTCTCCTACATTGATTCAAAAGCACAAACTACAACACGACATGGTACAGCACACAAGGCACTGAACAGAAATGTATTCACGATGTTAATAATCACCAATAAGGTGACCACCAATGACGGACAAATTAGGGGTAAGTAGAGAAAGAGGAAGAAGAAAATGAGGGGAAAAGAAAGGAAAGTGCCAAAATCAAATTGGGAGAGGGAGGAAAAAATAAATAAATGTACTAAAAATAAAATAAAATAAAATAAAATAAAATAAAATAAAATAAAATAAAGGAGAAGAAGAAAAAGAAAAGAGAAAGAGAAACAAATCAGAGAGAAAAGAAAGCGGTTAAGAGAAAAAAGGCGAACAAAATATAGTTGTCAGGAGAAAACCCAATTGAACAGTCACTAATCCAAATAAAGGCCAGCCAGCAGCACCTAGAGATTAATACAAACTGTAGATAACAACTGATAATTTCTAATGTCCCTTCTTTTATTTCTGATTTTAGCTATTTGAGTCCCTTTCCTCTCTCTCTTTACTTAATCTAGTTAAAGTTTTGTCAATTTTGTGGTGTTTTCAAAGAACCAAATTTTGGCTTAGTTGATTTCTCTATTGTTTTTCTATTCTCTACTTTGTTTGTATCTCTAATCTTGATTATTTTCTAGTTTCTGAAGGTATAAAGTTAAGCTGTTGATCTTCTTTTTGAATACTCTTTTATAAAACTATCCATTTCCCTTCTAGTACTGCATTTGCTGCATCCCCATGACTTTTGGCATGTTTTGTTTTCATCTTCATTTGTCTAAAGATATTTTCTAATTTCCAATCTAATTTCCTCTTTGAGACATTGGTTTTTAAAGAATATATTGTTTAATTTTTACACACTTTTGAGTTTTCTAGTTTTTCTTTTGCTATTGATTTCTATTTTTATACAGTTGTGATCAGAGAAGATACTTGTGTGGTTTAAATATTTTAAAATTTATTAAGATTTATTTTATGACCTAATATATGGTATATCTGGGAGAATGTTCCCTGTGTACTTGAGAAAAATGTGCACTTGTTTTTGTTTGGGGAATGTTTTGTATATGTCTGTTTGGTTCAATATTTATAGTGTTGTTCAATTCTTCTATTTCCTTACTGATCCATTTTTAAACAATTTTAAGTGTACAATCCAATGTCATCAAGTACATTTACAATGTTAACCAACCATCACCACTATTCAGATCTACAAACTTTCATTATGGTAAACAGAAACTCTACACCCATTAAACAATAACTCTGTATCCCTCCTCTTTGAAGCCACTTGATTATCTCTAGTTTCTATGAATTTGCCTATTCTACCTCTCAGAAGTTTGGCTTATCTAAGTACCTCATATAAGTGGAATTATATAATTTTGTTCTTTTGTTTCTGGCTTATTCACATAACATAATGTTTTCAAGGTTTATCTATGTAGTAGCACAGAGAATTTTATTCCTTTTTAAGGCTATAATATTATTCCATATTTTTATTCACTTTTTATTCACTCATTTCTTGATAAACATTGACTTGTTTCCACTTTCAGTTATTGGAGCCATGTTGTTATGCATATTTGTATACAAATGCCTGTTTAAGCTCCTGCTTTCATTTTTTTGTTGTTGTTTTTGTTTTTTTGTATAGATCTGGGAGTGCAATTGCTGAATCATATGGTAATTCTATGCCTAAGTGTTTGAGGAACTGCCAAACTGTTTTTCACAGTGGCTGCACCATTTAACTTCCAACCAATAGTTCACAGAGGTTCCAACTTTCCCATATCCTTACCAACACTCACTATTTTTCATTTTTCTTATAATAACTATCCTAATGTATGTATAGTGGTATCTTGTGATCTCAATTTGCATTTCTCTAATCTAGTGATAATGTTCACCTTTTCGTATTCAGTCCATTTTAAAATTGTCATTTATTTTCCTTCAACATGTATTTAAGCATCCTAATACATTGCCATAGTTTTTCTATGGTAATGTATTATTATGCTTTTTATTTAATTATCCTTTTAGAAGGTTAAAAATGAAAATAAATTTTATTCATCCAGATTTACAGTTTCTGGTGTTCTTTGTTTCTTTGAGTGACTCAAATTTGCACCAGGTATTATTGTTCTCCCATCTGAAGTACTACTTCTAGCATTTCTTGTAGTGAAGGTCTCTGAGCATGAAAATGTATATTAACAGTATTTTCTTTTCATACTTTAAAAGATATTACTCCATTTTCTGGTTTACATAACTCCTGATAAGAAGTCTATTAATTTCCTATTATTCTTTCTCTATAAGTAATGTCTTTTTATCTTTCTTCTCTGTCTGCTTTTAAGATTTTTCTCCCTGTCCCTAGCTCTCAGAAGTTTGGCTATTCTGTGTCTTTGTGTGTTTCTTTGTGTATTTATTCTTCTTTGGCTTTTTTGAGATTCTTAGACTTGTGGATTTATCATTTCCATGAACTGTAAAAATATTTTGACTACTATTTCTTCAAATAGCTTTTCTGTCTTTCCCTCTCCCTTCTCTCTTAGACTTACATCAATTTTAAACTGCTTGATATTTTTTTCATTGGTTGCTTGCTCTACTTTTCTTTGCTGTTTGCCTTTCATGTTTTATTTTTGCCTTTTTTTTCTATAGTACCTATTTTACTATTAATCTGATCTAGTGAATTTTTTGTTTTAGATCTTAAATTTTTTTTGTTTCTAGAAGTTCTATTTGTTTTTTATATGTTTTCCACTTATTTATTTACAATGTTCATTTTTAATCTACATTCTTGGGCATGTGGAATATGTTTATACTAGACGTTCTGATATTCTTATTTGCTAATTCTATCAATTTTTATAATTTCTAGGTACATTTCTATTAATTGACTTTTTCTTGGTTATAGATTGTATTTTCCTGCTTTTTATATGCTTAAAAATTTTGAATTGGATGCCAGACCTTGTGAATTTTATGCTGGTGACTGCTAGATTTTGTTGTATTTCTTTGGAACATGTTGGACTTTCCTTTGTTACATATGTAAGTTATTTAAAACCTTTAAGGTTTACTTTCATACTTTATGAGGGTGGGATCAGAGATGTCTTTAATCTAGGGTTAGGCTTACTACAAAGGAGATATCCTGCTGAATACTCTATTTGATGCTCCATATTGTAAAATCTCCCACAGTTACTGGTAATAATATGGACTACTTGTAACCCAATGTGAGTTCCTACTTATTTCCTGTAGAGTTTCAGGTCATGTATGTGGGGATTACTAGTTAGCCAAAATTTTGAGAATCCCCACTTGTAGATCTCCGGTATTCTTTCTCTGTGTAGTTACTCTCTCTCTCCAGTGTCCTTCCACATAAATTCTAGCAACCTTGGTCTTTCTGAACTCCAGTCTCATTCTCTTCAACTCAGTACAATGAATGACACTGTTGTGTAAATGAGGCTAAGGAGTCGTACAGTGATAAAGTTATATGTTGAAGGTCATTCAACTAGTAAGTAGAGCAGGAATATGAATCCAGAGAATCAGGCTGAATGAGCTAATAGCCACTGTTCTACATTGCCTCTTATAAAAATAAAATGCGTAATACAGAAAGACTAAGTAGAAATTCTCTGTCCTTGATTCTCAATTCTAACGTCCTTATTTATTAATCAGGAAAATAAAATGATGAAGTTTTATACCATTTCAATCCATTTTTAATACTTTAAACTTCATTTATATATTTCAACAGATAATAGGTAATTTGTTTGTGTTTTATATATAAGAACTTATACATAATTAATAAAAGTTATTATTTCCTACTATAATTCTATGACTTGCTTTTTAACATTTTATTCTTGAAAATAATTCATGTTGATACATGTAGATGTGCATATTTATTTACTCAGTTGTCTATGCTGCATATCACTGATTTTACCTAAATCTCCAAAAAATTTGTAAAATTCTTTCCAGATAACCTAATTCTTATCAGATAACCTAAACCTGTTCTTTCTCCCCCTTCCCTGGAGTCCTTACTATCCTGCTTTTTTCTGTACTAGCTGTTTTCTAGCTCTGCTGAACCAGCTGACCTTCTGGTTCTTTGCCTTCCTCCTGTGTAAGTTCCTTTCTTGTCTACATTTTATGTATTCCCTTTCTTGGTTTGCTTCCTCATTTTGAAGGATGCATTCTTTAATTATTCTAGAAGTGTGAATGGAAAATAAATATTTGAAACTTGCTTCCTGCAATTCTTCTCTTTTTCCTAAACTTGATTGATAATTTGTCCAAGTATAGGTTTTAGGCTGAAATAATTTCCCCTCTGACTTGTGACAATATTGTTTTGTTGCATTTTTATTTTTCAATAAACTTATTCTAGATAAACTGGATGTGACCTATTTTTATTGCCTTCATTTGGGCATGAGAGCTTTTCTTTTAACTTTGATATTCTAAGATTTCAAAATTTTTAAGAATTGGTAATTATTTAAAACTTTATAATACACAGGTTGTAACTTAAAAATATTTTATTGACTTTTAGAGAGAGAAGAAGGGGAAGGGAGAGAGAGAAAAAATATCAATATGAGAATGGAACATCGATAGGTTGCCAATCAAACCATCAACCTTTCAATGCACAAGGGGCCATATTAGCGAGGGTCATAGGTTGTGATCTATAATCTGGAAACTTCTATCATTTATTTTGTGGAATTAAAATAATATTTATTTATTTATTTTTTAAAAATTTATTTATTTATTATTATTTTTCCTCCTATTGCCCTCCCCACCACCAAGTACATGCCCTTGTCCGTCCCCTCCCCCACCGCCTTCCCCCATTGCTCTCTATCCACTGGCTATGACTACACACACATGCATACAAGTCCTTCCTTTGATCTCCTATAGGTCCCTCCTACCCAACTTCCCCTGCCTTCCCACTGTAGCAGGACAGTCTGTTCATTGCTTCTTTGCCTCTGCATCTGCTTCCCCTGCTCCACCCCATGTTTCTTGTCTTTAAAAACATCTTGCCCCTGTAGGCTAGAAATAAACCCACCAGAGCAAAAGAAAAATGATTGAGTCCCAATTTCAATGTCCGATAGCTTTGAGTCCCAGTTTCAATGCCAGACAATTCCTTATGTGTACATGTCATCAATGGTAACTGGATACTGGACAAATGGTGGCAATGCCAGTCTGACCCTCTCTGGTTTGGTCCTGGCCATCCTGTAGCGATGCTCAGCTGCTAACTGCTCACATGGCAAGGCGTCGTCAGTATCTTCCATCTCTGGACTGTTTCTCCTCTTGCCTTCGTGTTTGGTGCAGACCTGTCAGTTCCTCTCTGTTGCAGGAGTCCACTTGGTCTTGGAGTTGTTTTCTGAAAGTATATTCTTGACCAAGAGTTAATACAGGAATCTTTTCTATAAAATTGACTTGGGATCCTTTTTATTTTTGCCTACCCGCTTTTCCTTTGGCTTGTTTTGACACCATGTGTGTTTTTCATGGGTGTAATGCTCTTAGCATTACAAATGGAAATTAATTTTCTAAAGTGAAAATTTTCTAAATGTAATTTACTTACCAGATATTTTTCCTTACATGTTATTATCCTACTCCCTTCTCCCTTTTTTGTGATTGATGGAGAATTTGGTAAAAATTTTTTAATGCAATCTTGATAACTTTAAATTTTAATTATTTGCACACAAATATGCCTGTTTTCTGTTCATTACATATTAAGCAATTTTACCATGAGATTAGCTATCAATAGAATTTTAAATTAATACTTTAGAAACAGCTTTTTGTCCAGTACACTTAAATTTTCTTGAGTGTTCGCTTATTTCAGTTCGCCAATTTAATCTGAAAGTTTGATATTTCTTTTACGTCAAATTTAATACTCTACCAACAATCTTATATTACCCTGTGTATATTAGTGGAAAGGTTTATTTGCATTGAGTTGGCACTGAGCATTCCTTGTGCTAGGCTGAATTTAGATATAGGGCAGCTGCTGTTGCCATGTTTCTGTCTGTTACCTGGGTCCTGATCTGAGCTGGGCCTTGTCTCTGTCTGTTACCTGGGTCCCGATCTGTGCTGAGCATGGGAAGTGAGGTAGCCATGGGGGCAGGAGACCGCCCTCAGAAGGGGTGAAGATTCAGGCCCCTGCAAGGTTGGGGGTGGGGGGTGGTGAGGGTCTGTGCCTCACCTCTCTTTATCCCCAAGTTGTCTCCTGATGGCCCCTCTGCGACTGTGCCTGTCTTAGGTTGTTTCTTCCCTGAGGAATCTTACCCGTCTCTGGCTAACCAGTCATCCTCAGGGGCCAAGCAGGGTGCTGTGAGGTTCAGTTCTGTCTCCATTGTAGCCTATGCCCCCGTGGCCTCCACGCCCAGCACCTGCCTTGGGGATCCCCTCGCCTGCTAGCGGGGGCCCCGGCACTGTTCACTTATCTCGGGAATTCAGGTTCCTTCTCCAGGGAGGGCCCAGCTCACACCATTTGGCAAGAGACAGATTTATTATACCAGCCACCTGGAGGCTTCAACCTCAGGATGAATAGAGAGCTCAGGCTACAGCTAAGGGCCATTGGGTTATGAGAAGAGGGTCCCTCTTGGTAAAAGAGGAAAGAGGGCCAGTATAGAATGCTCAAGTGCCTTCCCAGTGCCTCAATTCCTTCTGAAAGGGATTAAATCCTTTCATGTCTTCTTTATAAATTGCTGCTAAGCATTCAAAGAATTAGTTTGTACATTTGTTTGGGGTAGTTGTACAATATGCTGTTGTGAAATATCAAAAATTAAATGATATTGTAGGATAATATCATTGTAAGGATATTCTTTGATCTAGGCCATGTCAATTCAATTTCAAACGGGCTGACAATTTCTTTTTGTAACTTTATATAAACTATTTCAGGGAGGCAAAAACACAGATTACTTACCTTAGCTCAAGAGGCCAAATATATTGACTTTCAATTACGATCCTTATGATGTTTAAAGGAAACTTCTCTTTATTTCCTTCCAAAATGATTTTCATGTTACAGAGTTTCATTTAAAAATCTTTGTCTCATGAAGTAATTTCTCTTCGGGTTATGGAGACCACTGCATGAATTCTCCCTCTCCTGCCACACCTTCCCCATTATCTGTGCCCAATGCTTATGCTTATCCTCTGTTGATCTCTCCCCCTTATTCCCACCAACCCAATGGGCAAAAACTAAAACCATTTAGTTTTTGCCCATTGAGGTTTGATGCTTTGATCGATGTTTTTCATTCTCTAGATCTGATCTTGATTATCAGTCTATGCCATTCATTATATTCCACAGATGAGTGAGATTATGTGATATTTGTCTTTCTCTGCCTGGCTTATTTCACTAAGCATAATGCTCTCCATCTCCATCCATGTTGTTGCAAATGGTATGAGCTCCTTCTTTTTTACCGCAACGTAGAATTCCATTGTGTAGATGTACCATGGTTTTTTAATCCAATCATCTGTTGATGGGCACTTAGGCTGTTTCCACATCTTAGCTATGGTGAATTGTGCTGCTATGAACATTGAGGTGCATATATCCTTTCTGATTGGAGTTTCTAGTTTCTTGGGGTATATTCCTAGTAGTGGGATCACTGGGTCAAATGGAAGTTCCATTTTTAGTTTTTTGAGGAGATTCCATACTGTTCTCCACAGTGGCTGTAACAGTCTGCATTCCCACCAGCAGTGCACGAGGGTTCCTTTTTCTCCGCATCCTTACCAACACTTGTCATTAGTTGATTTGTTGATGATAGCCATTCTGACAGATGGTACTGCATTGTTGTTTTAATTTGCATCTCTCTGATGGTTAGTGACTTTGAGCAGGTTTTCATGTGTCTCTTGGCCTTCCTTCTGTCTTCTTTTGAGAAGTGCCTATTTAGATCAGTTGCTTATTTTTTGATTGGGTTGTTTATATTCTTTTTGTGAAATTGTATGAGTTCCCTGTAAATGTTGGAGATTAAACCTTTATCATTGAGATCATTGGCAAATATATTCTCCCATGCAGTGGGCTTTCTTGTTGTTTTGTTTATGATTTCCTTTGCTGTGCAAAAGCTTTTTATTTTGAAGTAGTCCCATTTGTTTATTTTTTCTTTAGTTTCCATTGCCTGAGGAGCTGTGTCGGTGAAGAAGTTCCTTCTGCATATGTCTGAGATTGTGCTGCCTGTGGATTCCTCTAGTATTTTTATGGTTTCCTATCTTATGTTTAAGTCCTTTATCCACTTTGAGTTTATTTTTGTGTATGGTGTAAGTTGGTGGTCTAGTTTCACTTTTTTTGCATGTTTCTGTCCAATTTTCCCAACACCATTTGTTGAAGAGACTGTCTTGACTCCATTGTATGTTCATGCCTCCTTTGTCAAATATTAATTGAGCAAAGTGGTTTGGGTCGATTTCTGGGTTCTCTATCCTATTCCATTGATCTATGTGTCTGTTCTTGTGCCAGTACCAGGCAGTTTTGAGAACAGTGGCTTTGTAATACAGCTTGAAATCTGGCATTGAGATCCCTCCTATTTTGTTCTTCTTTCTAAGAATTGCTGCAGCTATTCGGGGTCTTTTTTTATTCCAGATGAATTTTTGGAAAGTTTGTTCTAGGTCTGTGAAGTATTCCTTAGGTATTTTCTTGGGGATTGCATTGAATTTATAAATTGCTTTGGGTAGAATGGACATTTTGATGATATTGATTCTCCCAATCCATGAACATGGTATGTTCTTTCATCTGTTTATGTCTTCCTCTATCTCTTTTTTTAGAGTTGTGTAGTTTTCTGCATATAGGTCTTTTACTTCCTTAGTTAAGTTTATTCCTAGGTATTTTAATTTTTTTCGTGCGATGGTAAATGAGATTGCTGTTTTAGTCTCTCTTTCTGTAAGTTCATTATTGGTATATAGAAATGCCAAAGATTTCTTGGTGTTAATTTTGTATCCTGCTACATTGCTGAATTCATTTATTAAGTCTAATAATTTTTTGATGGAGTCTTTAGGGCTTTCTATGTACAGAATCATATCATCTGCAAATAAGGACAGTTTTACTTCTTCTTTTCCTATTTAGATGCCTTTTATTTATTTTTCTTGTCTGATAGAAATGGTTAATACTTCCAGCACTATGTTAAATAGAAGTGATGAGAGTGGGCATCCCTGTCTTGTTCCTGTTTTTAGGGAGAATGGTTTTAGTTTTTGCCCATTGAGTATGATGTTGGCTGTGGGTTTGTCATATATGGCTTTTATTATGATGAGGTATGATCCTTCTATTCCTACCTTGCTGAGAGTTTTTATTAAGAAAGGGTGTTGGATTTTGTCGAATGCTTTTTCTGCATCAATTGATATGACTATGTGAGTTCTATCTCTCAATTTGTTTATGTGATGTATCACTTTATTGATTTGTGGATATTGTACCATCCTTATATCCTGGCATAAATTCTACTTGATCATGGTGTATGATCTTTCTGACGTACTGCTGGATTCAATTTGCTAGTATTTTGTTGAGGATTTTGGCATCTATGTTTATGAGGGATATTAGTCTGTAATTCTCTTTCATTGTGTTATCTTTATCGGGTTTTGGTATTAGGGTTATGGTTGTTTCATAGAAGGAGTTTGGAAGTGTTCTTTCCTCTTGAATTTTCTGGAATAGTTTCAGAAAAATGGGTTTTACTTCTTCTATGAATGTTTGGTAACATTGCCCTGTGAAGCTGTCTGGCCCTGGGCTTTTATTTGCTGGAAGCTTTTTGATGACTGCTTCAATTGTATCCTTAGTTATCGGTGTGTTGAGATTTTTAGAATCTTCCTGTGTGAGTTTTGGAAGGTTGTGTTTTTCTAGGAATCTGTCCATTTCCTCTAGGTTGTGAAATTTGTTAGAATAGAGTTGTTCATAATAGTTTTTAACAATCCTTTATATTTCTGTGGGGTCTGTAGTTATTTCCTCTCTCTCATTTCTAATTTTGTTTATTTGGGTCCTCTCTCTTTGCTTCTTGGTGAGCCTGGGTAGAGGTTCATCATTCTTGTTTATTCTTTTGAAGAACCGGCTCTTTGTTTTGTTTATTTTTTGTATCATTTTTTTGGTCTCTATGTCATTCATTTCTGCTCTGATCTTTATTATTTCCTTCCTTCTGCTCACAGTGGGCTTTTCTTGTTGCTCTCTTTTTAATTCTTTGAATTGTTGGGTTAGGTGATTCATTACCATTTTTTCTTGTTTTTTGAGGTAGGCTTGTAGAGCTATAAACTTCCCTCTCAGCACTGCTTTCATTGCATCCCATAGCATTTGCGTTGTTGTGTTTTTATTGTCATTAGTTTCCAGAAAATTTTTAATTTCTTCTTTTATCTCATTTATAACCCAATCGTTGTTTAGTAACATGCTATTCAACTTCCAAGTGTTTGACTTTTTTGGAATGTTTTTATTGTAGCTTATTTCTAATCTTATGCCATTGTGGTCTGAGAAAATGCTTAATATGATTTCAATATTTTTGAATTTGGGGAGACTTTGCTTATGACCCAATATGTGGTCTATTTTTGAGAATGTCTCGTGTGCACTTGAGAAGAATGTGTATTCTGTAGCTTTGGGGTGAAATGCTCTGAAGATGTCAATTAGGTCCATCTGATCTAGTGAGTTATTTAGAATTGCTGTTTCTTTTCTGATTTTTTGTCTAGAGGATTTGTCCAGAGATGTCAGTTGTGTATTAAAATCTCCTACTATGATTGTATTGCTGTCAATCTCTCCTTTGATATCCTCCAGGAGGTTTTTTTTTAATGTATTTAGGGGCTCCTGTTTTAGGTGCGTATATATTTACCAGAGTTATATCTTCTTGATGAATTGCTCCTTTTAATATTGGAGCAATATTATTATTATGTAGTGGCCTTCCTTATCTCTTGTTATAGCCTTTAGTTTGAGGTCTATTTTGTCAGATATAAGTTATCACTACCCCAGCTTTTTTTCTATTTGCCTGAAAAATGTTTTTCCATCCCTTCACTCTCAGTCTGTGTAAATCCTTTTCTCTGAGGTGGGTCTCTTGTAGACAGAAAATGTATGGGTCCTGTTTTCTTAACCATTCAGCTACCCTATGTCTTTTGATTGGTGCATTTAATCCATTTACGTTTAATGATATTATTGACAAGTTCATGTTTGTTGTCATATTTTTCTTTAGTGGTTCTTTTTTTTTTTGCTTTTCTCTTTCTTCTTTTTACAGCAGTGCCTTTAGCATTTCTTGCATTATTGGCTTGGTAGTGATAAACTCTCTTAGCCCTTTCTTGTCTGTAAAGATCCTGATTCCACCTTCAATTTTGAATGATAGCCTTGCTGGGTATAGTATTCTTGAGTTCAGACCCTTGTTTTGCATCACTTTATATATTTCATTCCATTCCCTTCTGGCCTGGTGTGTTTCTGTTGAGAAATCAGTTGCTATTCTAATAGATCCCTTGTAGGTAACTGTCTCTCTCTCTCTGACTGCCTTTAAGATTCTTGTTTGTTGTTAGTGTTCGCCAATTTAATTTGATGTGTCTTGTTGTTTTTGTTTTTGGTTCAGCTTGTTTGGGAGTCCCTTGTACTTCTTGGACTATCATGTGTTTTTTCCTTGCAAATATCAGGGAAATTTTCTGTCATTATTTCTTCAAATAGGTTTGCTATTCCTTCCTTTTCTTCCACTCCTTCTAGTATCCCAATTAAACATATGTTGTTTCATTTTGTGTTGTCCCAAAGCGCCCTTAGGCTCTCTTTTTGTTTTTTAAGTTTTTTTCCAGTTGTTGCTGTGTTTGTGTGTTTTTTCCTACCTTGTCTTCTAATTCACTGATGCGGTCCTCAGCCTCTTCTAGTCTACTCTTTAGGCCTTACATTGTGTTCCTTATTGCAGCTATGTCATTCTTCATCTCCTCTTGGTTTTGTTTCATGTTGGTGACATTGTCATTCAGCTGCTTAGAGTTCTCATTGAGTTGTGTGATATTGTTGTTGAGTTGTGTGTAATTGTCTTCCATCTGTTTAAACATCCTTAAAACCATTACTCTGAATTCTTTCTCTGAAAGGCTGGTCACTTCAATTTCATCTAACTCCCTTTCTGGTGATTCCTCTTTTTCTTTCCTTTGGGGATTGCTTTTACGTCTTCCCATGTTTTCTTGTAATGTTTTAATTGTAGGTCCAATTGTTTTACTACCCAAGTTTTTGTTTTGTTTTGTTTTGTTTTTGTGGGGTGTGTGTGTGTGTGGGAGGGGGGCATGGTGGTGCTACTGGTGTATTCTCACAGTTCTCCTGTGTTTGTTAATTTATTGTAGTTTCCTACTTGAGCTATTTGGGTTCTCTTGATGTAGATCTGCGAGTTTGAGCAGCACAACTGTGGTGTCTAGAAGTAGGCTGCCGTGGAGAAGAGTGTCCCTATTTTTGCTGTTTTACACCCTTAATTGAGATCATGCGTGCCCAGCAGGGATACACAGTGGCATCAAGGACCCTTCTGTTGGGGTGATGTGTTTCAAGGGCCTACACCCTGGAGAGGCATGGCTGTGGTGTCCAGAGTTAAAAAATCACACCCCCGGGGCTCCCAGTGGCTCCCAGGCACTGTTTAAGGGGTGGACCACCAGAAACATGCTGCTGAAAACCTGCCTTGGGTGGCGGCCTCGAGGGCACACCACAAATGCTGGTGACTAGGGAGCTCCACAAACCAGATAGGAAGGTACGCCACAGACAGGGCGACCTGAACCCACAAACACAGGGTCTAGGGTGCTACAGACGGGGCGGCCCAGATGCGCTAACACAGGGACTAGGGTGTCAGCAATCTGACGTGAAGGCCCACTACCGATGTGTGCAGAAACATGTTGACCCGGGAGTTCTGCGGGTGGAGGTGTGTGTGGGGGGAACCTAGTGTGTAACTGCAGCTGAAACCACAGCCAGGGCGACTCTGATGCGCAAACACAGGGACTAGGATATCCATCAACTGGCGCCAAGGCCAGCAGCACAAGGTGCGTGGGGTGACAGGCAAGATTGCAACCCCGGACTCCTGTGTGGCTGCTGCCTCAGCAGCGCTGATGTAGCTGGGGAGAGGGAAGTTGCACTCACTGCTTTGGAGGCGGAGGTCCCAGGGTCCGAAGGTATGTAGGGTCTGCGGGAATGCAGGGTCCACGGGTCTGCCGGACTCTGGCTGGAATGGCTGTTGGGTCGCAGGGCAACTCCAATGCCCGTCTAGCTGGCGGTGTTGGTGAGTTCCCAAAGAAAAGCCCTGTTTCCTTTCAAGATGGTGTGGGCTCCATGCACGAGTTCCACAGTCCTGGGAGTGAAAGCCGCAATGGCAGTCTCTCCCTGTCCAAGAGAGCCTGGACTGCCAGCCCCCACTGCTCCCAAGATATTCAACTGTCCCTCACTCAATCACACACCCACCACTCACATCCACACACTCTCTTTTTGTCCCCTCACTCACTTCCTCTCCCTCACCTCCATCCTGCCAGTCGCCATCATCCCTAAGCCTCTTCTAAAATAATATTTAAAAGTAGCTTTATTCCTTTTGCTTTTTTGTTCTCTTTCTGGACATTTTGATGATGAATCTTCTGCACTGATCTTATCTCTCCTATTTCTTTGTATTTTTCTTTTATTTTTTGACAAGTCCTCAACATTATCTTTCCCACTTGCTATTGAATTTCCTTTATTTCAGTTACCAAATATTTTTAAAAGTTTTAAGACTTTTTTTTGGTTATTTTATGACTGTTCATTTTTATAGCAACCTGTTTCTGTCTATCCTTGTATCATGAATATAATCTTTTATTTCTCTGAGAATATTACAGTTTACAATTTTTATCCTCATTGTCTTTATTTTCTTATTTTTCTGATTCATTTGGTCTCCTTTTTCATCCTGAAGGATTTCTTCAAAACTCTTGCTATTCCTGATTCTATTATATTCACCAATTTATTCTGTTCATCAGAGTTTTTATTCATTTGAGTTTTAGATTCACTTGTTCATAGATAAGTATTTGTTGTTCATAATTTTTATCTTTACCTTTTCTTCTTTTTCCTCTTCTTAAAGAATACCTTTCAACATTTCATACAATACTAGTTTGGTGTTGATGAACTCCTTTAGCTTTTTCTTATCTGTGAAACTCTTTATTTGACCTTCAATTCTCAATGATAGCTTTGCTGGGAAGAGTAATCTTAGTTGTAGGTTCTTGCTATTCATTACTTTGAATATTTCTTGCCACTCCCATCTAGTCTGCATAGTTTCTGTTGAGGAATCAGCTGACAAACATATGGGTGCTCGCTTGTAGGTAACTAACTGTTTTTCTTTTGCTGCTTTTAATATTCTCTCTTTGTCTTTTGCTCTTGGCATTTTAATTATGATGTGTCTTGGTGTGGTCCTCTTTGGATTCCTTTTGTTTGGGGTTCTGTGTGCTTCCTGGACTTGTAAGTCTATTTCTTTCACCAGATGTGGGAAGTTTGCGGTCATTATTTCTTCAAATAGTTTTTCAGTATCTTGCTCTCTCTCTCTTCTTCTGGCACCCCCATAATTCTGATGTTGGTACACTAGAAGTTGTCCCAGAGGCTCCTTACACTATCTTTATATTTTTGGATTCTTTTTTCTTTTCCAGTTGAGTGTTTTCTGCTTCTCTGTATTTCAAATCTTTGACTTGATTCTTTCAATCCTCTAGTCTGCTGTTAGATCTCTGTATAGTATTTTTTATTTCAGTCAGTTGGTCCTTTTTCATGTCCACAAGGGTCTCTCTAAATTTATCAGCCTTTTCTAGAAAATTCTTGAAAAACCTTAAAACCGTAGTTTTGAACTCTATATCCAGTCATTTGCTTTCCTCCATTTCTTTCATTTGTAACCTGTTTCTTTGTTTTGCATTTTGGCTGCTTCCCTGAGTTGATAGAGTGGCTTTGTGTGTTAGGTGTCCTATAGGGCCCAGTGGCTCAGCTTCCCTAGTTACCTGAAGCGGACACTCTTGGTGCACCCCTTTATGGGCTGTGTGCACAGCCTTGATTATTGTTGGTATCACTGGGAGGAATTGACCTCCAGGTTAACTGGCTGTATCGATCAGCTGTGTCTATGCTGGGAGAACTTCTGTGCTAGAGACACCCTTATGAGACAAGACTTGCAAAAGCCTCTGTACTGAGCTTGGATGGGGCAGAGTCTCAGGGCAGGACAGACAGCATTTGTTTCTCATCAGCCCTGCCCTAAGGGGCCCCTGTATCTCAGTGTTCTGTGGTAATCACTGCAAGCACTTTTGAGAGAAAGTCACCCTTGAGTTCTGCCTGCTGCCAGACAGTCCATTTTCTCCCTGAATGAGTCTGGGTGTCCAGATTCTTGCCTGGAACTGGAGTTCAGTGCAGTTGGGAGCTTTTATTTCTTCCTCACTTGAGAAAGCCAGCTGCACACTCAGTTGCCAGTCCTTTCCATGCTTGTGTCTCAATACCTCTGCCTCCTGCAGCTCCTCTGAGTCTCAGTGTGCTTTCTTCTTTCCTTCTAGTTGTAGAATTTCCACTCAGCCAGCTTTCCTGTGGTTCTAGATGATGTCAGTTTTGTCTTTTAGTTGTAGTTTTGAAATTGTTGTGCGAGGCAGCAGTGTAGGTGTTTACCTATGCCGCCATCTTGGTTTCTCTCCCCATTATCTTAATGACAAGCCCTTCCTATGACATTCTGAGATAAAATCTCATACTTGTTGCAATTTATTATAAGCTTTCTATCCTTACATCTTAATTAAAACTATTTTTTGCTATAGTTTTTTAGTTTCCAACCCCAATGGACTCTACTTAGTTCTTTTCTTACTAACTTTCTTCTTGCATTTAACATTTCAGATTGCATCCTCCTTGAAATTCTTATGTTCTATGTTTTCCCATTCATTGTTTCCTGTGCATCTCTGACTAGTCTTCCTGTGTCTCATTTGGGGAACCCCTTTCTCTTTCTGCCATTGGTGCTCAACCTCAGCCCTCTGTACTTCTCACTGTACACACTTGTCCTGGTTGAGTTCATTTACACTCACTATTATTATTAACCATATGCTGATGAGAATGAAATCTCTATCTGTAGCCCAGATCTCTACTCCAGTTTCAATGCTAAAACAAGCTCTGCTGGATGCATCTACCTGAAAGGACTACAGTCATCTCAAATTCAAGATATCCAAGGATGAACATACAGTTCTCCTTCCTAACCTTGTTTCTGTTCCTGGATTTTCTATGTCAATGAACAACACCAACATTTACTTATTCACCCAAGTGAAAACCTGGCAGCCATCCTTGAATCCTCTTACTTCTCACCCTCCCTATTTTACTTATGTCTTTAGGTTGCTAAAGAAAAGAGACATGGTTAGTCTATTTCATGATTGGGAACTTATTTGGGAATAAATGGAGGCAGAAAGGTAATGTCTGTGAGTTAGACTTCGCAAGAAGTGTATCTGTACCCAAAAAGGTTCTAGAAACCTCAGGATCTTCAGTTTGTAGAACTTCTTGGCTATTAATGTGACTCAAATATTTCTCCTGTATTCACCTCTGATAGTTAACTTCCTTATTGTCTTCTTCCATTCTTTATCTTTTCTCTATATCATAGGTTATCCTCATAATTTTATGAGGCTTGCTATGATCTCTCAATGTCCCAACTCTACTTCCTCCTTCATATTGTCTGAACTTGCTCTCCCTTGGGTCTCTGCTGCTACTAGTTACTGTTGGTTTTCTCTATGTTCAATGTTTTGATTTCTGGGATCAGGAATCAGATTGGTCCAGCTCATCTTCTCATACTAGGCCATACAACAGAGTACTTATGGGCCTATTAAAAGGCTTTCCTGATATCAGGTGGTTATTCCAATCCAATCATCTGTACTAGGAGGAGCAGGTTGATATGATATGAAATATGTCCACTTATGTTTCCCCTCTGAATCATGTACACTGGACAGTTATTCGTCATAAGGGAAGCTGGCATAGAAGACACTGTAGACCAATTTGGCTCAGTGGATAGAGTGTCAGCCTGTAGACTGAAGGGTCCAGATTTGATTCCGGTCAAGGGCATGTACCTTGGTTGTGGGCACATCCCCAGTAGGAGGTGTGCAGGAGGCAGCTGATCCATGTTTCTCTCTCATCTATTTTTCTAACTTTCTATCCCTCTCCCTTCCTCTCTGTAAAAAATCAATAAAATGTATTTTTTTAAAAGAAGATACTGTGATTGACATAATATATTGCATGTTCAGTATATCACCAAATCCATCAAAATTATCTTCTAAACAGTTTCCAAGCCTGTATTCATCTCTCCATTCTTCATCTCAGTGTCTTGGTTCAAGTATTCATCTTTTTTCACCTCCTCTGAGGCAACAACTCACACTATTCTCTCCCCACCCCCCCAACCCTTCCTTTTTCTTCCCTGATTGGTTATGTTATTGCTTTTAAGTGATGAACAATGGTTTTTGTTACCTATCACTAAGAATAGACACCTGAGCACTTTTGCTCATTTGTATGTTGGTAGCGGAGATGCCAAGGAAAACACAGCATAGCCCTGGATGGAGCAGTGCTCTACTCACACAGAGAAGAAACAGGACAGGATCTACTCCAGTAGTTGGCGTCAGTCCCCAGTCTCCAGCAGGTCCATCTTGTGCTGGAGCAGAAGGACTCTGTCCCCTCCTCACAGGGGACAGATATAGCAGTGGGATTAGCCAAGTACCATATGACACCCATGCTTCAGCAGAGGGAAAGAATATACATTGAGTCTGAAACAGGAAAAGATAAACCTTCATGAGGTCAGTTCAGCACAGACTGGGAGGGCTCTTTCTTTCAGTGGGGGAGTATTCCAGACCCAAGGCCCATTCTTTTGCAGCTGAGTGGGGGTCAAAAGAGAGTATGCATGAGACTACCTTCACAATATTAAGTATATTTAAAATATCTATTTATTGAATACAATTTATTACTCATTCTTAACTAAAATATTAGATGAATTCAACTTTTTTGTTTCTTAAAAGAACTCTAGAGAAGCTAACCAAATTAAGTTGTTTTTTTACTTCTACATGATTAATTCTTCCTCCTGGAGGGTCAATGTCTCATCAGCCTTGTCTCAGATGATTGCAGAAACCTCGTAATTGTTGGCAGGACCCCAGTTCCTTCTCAACTCCAATCCATCTTCTAGATTTATTTTTCTAAAATGTATATCTGACCATGCCTCTCTTCTATTTAAAGACCTAAGGTCCCTTTTAGGCCTATTTTCTGCCACTCCCTTCTGTGAGGTCTCCCTGCTTACATTCCCTGCACTGGGCTTGAGCTCTCATCTGAAGGCCTATATGCCTGCTCATGGAGAATACCTCACTAAGTTAAGTTTTGGTGTCAATCTCTATCTATGTGACACAGTCTAATTATTTAAAAAGTGAAAAATTCAGTATTTAATGTGGTGTTGTTTTTACTTCCACCATGCACTGATTTATCTGTCAGAATGCTGAGCCCAAGCTCCTAGCCACTCTGACACATTACCTCTGAGGCAGGATGGCGCTATAGTCATTTTTTTCTAGTCCCCTCCCTGGTAACCTCAATCCCAGGACACCTAGACCTATGCTGTGCCTGCAACTGGCCAATAAATGCTGGTACACAATAGTAGCAGATTCTTTTCTTAGTTACTGGGTAAAGGAGCTAACAAAATAGCCAACATAAAAGTATTTAGTGTAAATTTATTTTTAACTCTGTGTTCATTTTAGATCTTTGTCTAAAGAATTAATTTGATGCATACCTGAAGGCAGTCAGGGTGGTGCTTAAAGCCCACAATTGGGATTGATGCCACCTGATGGGTGGTGGGTGATACATGGTGTGGGGTCCGGGTAGTGGCTGGGGTGGTGTATGGGATGATATATGGGGTGGTCATATGGTAGTGGCTGGGGTGGTGCATGGGATGGTGCATAGGGTAGTGCTTGAAGTGGTATATGAGGTCAGCAACTGGTGTCCAAGGGCTTCTCATTAGGATCAGGCTGATTCTTCCCAGGCAGGCCATTTCAATGTTTAAAAAAATGAGGTACAATAAACTGCACATATTTAAAGTATGCAATTTGATCAGTTTTGACATATATACACTTGTGAAACCATCATCACAGCCAAGATAATGAACATATTTACCACCACTCTCCTCCTGTTTCATTGTGCCCCTTGTAGTCCTTCCACTGCTCCTTACCTCCTTGTTCTCTCCTCAGGCAACCAATAATCTGCTTTTGTCACTACAGATTAGCTTGTATTTTCTAGAATTTTATGTAAATGGAATACTACAGTATGTAGTATTTGGGGGGAAGAAGGCTGGCTTCTTTAATTAATTTAACTGTTTTGAGATTAACCCATGTTGTTGCATGTATCAGTAGTTCATTCTTTTTTTTGTTCTATTGTATAGCTGTGCCACAATTCATTTATCACTCACCTGATGTTGGATATTAAATTGTTTATAGTTACAAGTAAAGCATTCATGTACAACTTTTGCACTTTCATTTTTCTTGGGTAAATTCTCCAGAGTGAAATGGCTGATGATGAAATAGCTATATATGGTAGATGTATGCTTAGCTTTTACATTTTCATCAGCAGTGGATATGAGTTCCATATCCCTGCAACACTTGGTATGGTCAGTTATTTTATTTTAATTTTAAAAGATTCTTAAAAATTTATTTATTTACTTTTTAATGATTCCAGTAGGTATGTAGTAAGACATTTAGATTTTGAACTTTAAAATAATTCCATTTCCTGGGTTCCATTTCAGGCCTAATAAACTCTAACTTTGGGGAGGAGGCTTGGAGTGTTGTATTTTTAGGATGTGAACCAGCTAATAGCCAGTTAGGTTTGGGAGCCACCACACTAGACCACACTGCCTCCAGTTTCTTTGAAGTGGTACAAGAAGGCAGGGAATGGAGTCAGAAACAACCTTGTCTTCAAGCAGAAATGTATCTAAGCTTGTTTTGGATCAATTGACAACTACCAGAGCCGAAATTGTCAGCTGAGAGGAGGCTGCAGTTAGAAGAGAGAAATACTGATGTGCCTCGTCTGATTGCATGCTCCTGTGCTATTCAGGCGAGTGATGCCAGGCTAGTAGAGAAACGTCAGAATCTGAAGAAGAGCCAGGACCGTGCTACTACTGTCCCAGTGGAAAACAGCATGGAGGGACCTCAAATAATTAAAGATAGGTCCAGCAATTTCACATCTGGATACACAGCCAACAAAGTGAAAACAAGGTACTGAAGATATATCTGTGCTCTCATGTTCATAGCAGCACTGTTTACAGTAGCTAAAACATGGAAACAATCCATGTTCATTGATGGATAAATGGATGAAGAAAATGCGGTGTGTATACACAATGAGGATATTACTGTTGAAGCCTTAACTTTATCATTTGTAAATTGGGATTTTTGAAGCTTTGGTAATTTATATGAATAAATTAATATGAGATAACTTACAAACTGTTTATACATGGAAATGTCCTCTCTAAATACCATTTAAGGGAAAGTTATAGCATCCTTACTAAGGGCCAACTCCGTGCTGGAAACTTTGTATATATTATCTGTAATCTGCACTAAAATATTTTGAAAACTTACCCTCAATTCCATTGTACAGATGTGGAAATTGAGGTGCATAGAGATTTAGAACTTGTTCAAGGTCACACAGCAGGTAGTCAGTGGCAGAGGAGTTGTGTGTTAAGAATAAATCTACACTGCCTGGCTACTACCCGACAAGCTATATCTGCAATTTGGAGTCAGAGGCTCACCCACATTTTTCAAATATCAGAAACAACCTTTTCACAAGAATACACATGTTAGGCCATATTGTGACAGAGACTCAATGAAATATTTAGCGGGGTCTAGAAACTCTACATCAAATCTTAGATTTCATCCAGCATTGAGTAGGAGATTCCAGAGTTGCTTCTGAGCAATAAACACCTTCAGGGAGCTTTTACTGGTATAGGAAGAACACTGGGTAACATCACAGGACCAGAGTTGTATACCAGCTTGTCATTGCCCTGGCTTCTCTGAACTAAGTTTTCTAATCCATAAAATGGCTATAATAGTATTTCTCATAATATAGATGTTGAAGTTTAAATGAGAAAATTTAATGAAAACACCTGGCAGAGTCTCTCTCTCTCTCTCTCTCTTTCCCCCTCCCTCCCTCCTTGCTTTTCTTTCTCCCCCTCTCTCCCTCTACTCCTCCCTTCCTTCCTCTCTCCATATTATACATTTAAAAAGATTTCCTGCAAAGGAGAACAGAAGATTCTCCTCTATCATCTTTACCAGTTTTTGTTCTATTTTCAAACCTGTAGCTTCTGTATAATTTTTCATTGACCAGGTGTCCTGGGTTAGTTATTTAAAAGTACTAGAGGACTGGTGCATGAAATTTGTGCAGGGGGGGAGGGATGTCCTTCAGCCCAGGCTTCTTCCTCTCCAATCTGGGACCTCTTGAGGGATAGCTGACTGCCTTAAACGGGCAGTTGGACATCCCTCTCACAATCCAGGACTGCTGGCTCCCAACTACTTGCCTACTTGCCTTCCTGATTGCTCCTAACCACTTCTGCCTGCCAGCCTGATCACCCCCTAACCACTCCCCTGCCAGCCTGATTGATACCTAACTGCTCCCCTGCCAGCCTGTTTGCCCCTAACTACCCTCTCCTGTGGGTCTGGTCACCCCTAACTGACCTCCCCTGCAGGCCAAGGTCCCCTCTCAACTGCCCTTCCTTGTAGGCCCGATCACCCCCAACTTCCCTCCTCTACCAGCCTGGTCACCCCTAACTGCCCTCCCCTGCAGACTTGATCACCCCCAACTGCCCTCCCTTGCAGGCCTGGTCTCTTCCAACTGCCCTCCCCTGCTGGCCATCTTGTGGTGGCCATCTTGTATCCACATGGGGACAGCCATCTCGTGTGTTGGAGTGATGGTCAATCTGCATATTACTATTTTATTAGATAGGATAGAGGCCTGGTGCATGGGAGGGGGCCAGCTGGTTTGCCCTGAAGGTATCTTGGATCAGGGTGGATGTTCCCTTGGGGCATAGGATGGCCTGGGCTAAAGCCTGTGGTGGTTTGCAGGCTGGCTATGCCCTCTGGCAACCCAAGCAGAGGCCCTGGTATCTGGGATTTATTTATCTTCTACAATTGAAACTTTGTAGTCTGGAGCACAGCCAAGCCTTCTGCTCACACAACCATTGAAATGTTGTTGCCTTAAGCTCCAGCCAGGTTTTTCAGAAAGCTTGGCTTCCTCCAACACTAGGGGCAACCCAACCTTCCCTCCTGCTTCTCTATGGCTATAGCCATTTTGGTTGGATTAATGGGCATGGATTGTGGGTGTAGTGGGAATATGGTCAATTTGCATATTAAGCTTTTATTAAATAGGATTTTTCCCAGTGGTATGTACAAGTAATAAGGTGGACAGATATAGCCTTCTATCTGTAAATATTACAAACTTTTCTCTTTCCTTTGTTGATTCCATATCCACCCTCTATTCTAACTATGAATGTTACTCACTGGGGTTAGAACTTTTTAAAAATTTTTGCAGGACACAAACATTCAGTCCTTAACATAAGACATATATATTTCCTATCTACTAAAAGAGTAATATGCAAATTGAACGTACCTCCGCTATACTGCCAAGCCATGCTCACCAGCCATGCCTACCAGCCAATCAGAGCGAGTATGCAAATTAAACCAACCAAGATGGCTACAGCCACAGAGAAGCAGGAGGGGGCTTGAGTTGCCCCTGGTGATGGAGGAAGCCAAGCTTTCCTCAAACCCTGGCTGTCTAGGCCTCTACTTAAAGTAACAAAGTTTCAATGACTGCGGCCATGGAGGAGGCTTGGGTTGCCCCTGGCAATGGAGGATACCAAGCTTTCTGCACACCCTGGACACCTACGCCTTTGCTTATGGCACAGTTTCAATGGCTGCCAACAAAGAGTGAGGCTAAAGTTTCAATGGCTGTTGCTGTGGAATGAGCAGAGCACAATGCTTGGCTTCACTCCAGGCTACAAAGTTTCAATTGTAGAAGATAAATAAATACCAGATATCAGGGCCTCTTCTTGGGTCACTGGGGGGTGTGGCCGGTCTGCAAACTACCACAGGCTTTATCCCAGGTCACCACATTCCCCAAGGGAACACCCACCCTGATCCAGGAAACCCTTTAGGGCAAACTAGCTGGCCCCCACCCATGCACCAGGCCTCTACTGTATCTAATAAAAGAGTAATATGCATATTGACCATCACTCCAACACACAAGATGACTGCCCCATGTGGTCAAAAGATTCTGCCCCCATGTGGAGACAAGATGGCCACCACAAGATGGCCAGCAGAGGAAGGCAGTTGGGAGGGACCAGTCCTGCAAGGGAGGGCAGTTGTGGGCAATCAGGCCAGGAGGGGAGGGCAGTGTGGGTGATCAAGTCTGTAGGAGAGGGCAGCTAGGGGTGATCAGGCTGGCAGAGGAAGGTAATTGGGAGTAACTGGGCTTACAGGGAAGGGCATTTGAAGGGGACCCAGGCCTTCAGGGGAGGGCAGTTTGGGGTGACCAGGCCCACAGGGGAGGGCAGCTAAGGGCAAACAGGCTGGCAGGGGAGCAGTTAGGTATCAATCAGGCTGGCAGGGGAGTGGTTAGGGGGTGATCAGGCTGGCAGGCAGAAGTGGTTAGGAGCAATCAGGAAGGCAGGTAGGCAAGCAGTTGGGAACCAGCAGTCCTGGATTGTGAGAGGGGTGTCCAAATGCTAGTTTAGGCCCGATCCTTCCTGGATTGGTCTTAAATGGGCAGTTGGACATCCCTCAAGGGGTCCCAGATTGGAGAGGGAGCAGGCTGGGCTGAACGACACCCCTCCTCACATGCACTAATTCTACGCACTGGGCCTCTAGTTGTGTGTGTGTGTGTGTGTGTGTGTGTGTGTGTGTGTGTATAGATATAGATATATATGTATATGTATACATATACATATATATATATAATGTATATATATATATATATACTTGATGTTATCTATAATTTTTATACTATGCATATTTCATCTTGAGGTTTTTCTTTTTTTCTAAATTTTTATGAATGTATTACATGTGTACGTATCTTCCCCTTGCCCTTCCCCGCCATTTCCATGCATACCCTAACCCCCCAGTGTCTTGTGTGCATTGGTTATGCTTATATGCATGCATACAAGTTCTTCAGTTGATCGCTTATCTACCCGACCTCTCCCTAAACTTCCCACTGTAATTTGACAGTCTGCTTGATGTTTTACTGTCTCTGTATCTATCTTTTTGTTCATCAGTTTATAATGTTCTTTATTATCCATAAATGAGTGAGATCATGTGGTATTTTTCTTTCATTGACTGGCTTATTTCACTTAGCATAATACTCTCCAGTTCTATCCATGTAGCTGCAAATAGTAAGAATTCCTTCCTTTTTATGGCAGCATAGTATTCCATTGTGCAGATATACCATAGTTTTCTGATCCAGTCATCTGCTGACAGGCACCTAGGCTGTTTCCAAATCTTACCTATTGTAAATTGTGCTACTACGAACATAGGGGTGCATATATCCTTTCTGATTGGTGTTTCTAGTTTCTGAGGATATATTCCTAGGAATGGGATTACTGGGCCAAATGGGAGTTCCATTTTTAGTTTTTTTTTTTTAAGTAAATCTTTATTGTTCAGTTTATTACAGATGTTCCTCTCCCCACCCCACCCCCATAGTTCCCCTCCACCTGATTCCCCCCCCCGACCACATGCCTTTACCCCCCTCCACTGTCTTCATCCATAGGTATAAGATTTTTGTCCAATCTCTTCCTACATCCCTCAATCCTCTTTTCCTTTGAAAATTATTAGTCCATTCCCTTTCTATGCCCCTAATTCTATTATATTCACCAGTTTATTCTGTTCTTTGGATTTTTTTTTATTCACTTTATTTTTAGATTCACTTGTTGATAGGTATGTATTTGTTATCTTTACCTTTTTGTTCTTCTTTCTATTATTAAAGAAAACCCTTCAGCATTTCATATAATCATGGTTTGGTGGTGATGAACTCCTTTAGTTTTTTCTTATCCGTGAAGCTCTTTATCTGACCTTCAATTCTGAATGATATCTTTGCTGGGGAGAGCACTCTTGGTTGCAGATTCTTGGTATTCATCACATTGAATATTTCCTGCCACTCCCTTCTGGCTTGCATAGTTTCTGTTGAGAAATCAGCTGATAGTCTTATGGGTACTCCCTTGTAGGTAACTGTTTTTCTCTTGCTGCTTTCAAGATTATCTCTTTGTCTTTTGCCCTTGGCATTTTAATTATGATGTGTCTTGGTATGGTCCTCTTTGGATTCCTTTTGTTTGGTGTTCTGTGTACTTCTTGGACTTGTAAGTCCATTTCTTTTACCAGGAAGGGAAAGTTTTCAGTCATTATTTCTTCAAATAGGGTTTCAGTATCTTGCTCTCTCTCTTCTTCTGGCACTGCCATAATTCTGATGTTGGTACGCTTGAAGTTGTCTCAGAGGCTCCTTACACTATCTTCACATATTTGGAATCTTTTTTCTTTTTGTTTTTCTGTTAGGGTGTTTTTGCTTCCTCATATTTCAGATCTTTGATTTGATTCTTGGGGTCCTCTAGTCTGCTGTTGGATTTCTGTATATTATTCTTTATTTCAGGCAGTGCATGCTTAATTTCTGATTGTCCCTTTTCCATTTTTTTGGCATTCTTATTAAGATCTTTGAAGGTCTTGAAAGGACAAAGCAGAAATGAACTCTCCTCCATCTTGTCCTATAGGGCTGGGACCCCTGCCTAAACCACCTCCCTTTTCTGGGAGTGGCCACAGGTGTTCCAGCAATGTCCTAACTTCCCCAACCACCACCCAAATGGACCAATGAAGCTCCAGGAACACAGCGACCAATCTCTGTAACCCTCGTCACTTCCCTAAGCCTGCCCAATATCCTAACCTCATATAACCAATTGTTCTTCCGGGGCATGCTCTCTCGTCTCACTGCTGTGCCAGAAAGAGGCTGGGAGCCAAACCCGGGTTTGAATAAAGACTCTTTGCTTTTGCATCAGAAAGCAAAAGCAAATCATCCTTAGTGATTGATTATTGGGGACCCCGAACTCTGGGCATAACATTATCACTAAGTTTCTCAGAGTTCTCAGTAAGTTTGTCAGCGGTTTGTAGGAGATTCTTGAATATCCTTATAAATTTGGTTTTGAACTCTATGTCCAGTCATTTGCTTTCCTCCATTTCTTTCATTCGTGACATGTTTGTTGGTCTCCACATTTTGGCTGCTTCCCAGTGTTGATGGAGTGGCGTTATGTGCTACTTGTCGTTAGGGCGCAGTAGCTCCACCTACCCAATCACCTGCGGTGGACACTCTTGGTGCACCCCTTTGTGGGCTGGATTCACAGCCTTGTTGTAGTTAAGCCTTGATTGCTATTGGCACACTTGGAGGAATTGACCTCTAGGCCAATTGACTGTGAGGATTAGCTGTGTCTATTAATGGAAGAACTGCTGTGCTGGAAACACATCTATTGGGCAGAACTTGCTTCAGTGGAGCTTTGGTGTTCATCAAGTCTGCCTCTTGAGTGTTCACTTATGTATATGAGGAGTTGAAATCTGGTGTCGTCTCACACTGACCTCTAAGTACACTGGTTCTGGATCTCCAAAGAGGCGCAATTCAACCAGTGTCTGAGGCCACCCAGTAGGAGCTACAGGGAGCTTTGCAGATTTTTCCTCTTTGCTTGGAGTTTGGAAGATTTGGAGTTGATTTCTCCTATTTGCTTGGAGTTTGGAAGTTTTGGAATTGTCTGACCCCTTGCAATTTGATAGGTTAAGTTGCCAGAGGGCAAGCCATTCATATGCAGAAGTTGCTGCACAGCTGGGTGTGTTTGTAAATTGGTTGGGGCGGAGGTCTCAGAGGGTCTCTAGGCTAAGGCATGACAAACAGCAATGGCTGCCAGTCAGCCCTCTCTGCTGTGTTCTGTTCAGTGTCCTGTGTCCCATGCCCCAGCACAGTAAATAATGATTCAATGATTCCAGTGCACAACTTTGTGAGAGAGCCACTCTTCCTTTCCGACCCAATAGCATTTTCTCCCTGTATGAACCTGGTTCCCCAGAATCTCGCCAGAAACTGGAGTTCAGAGAGTGGGGAACTTGTAAATCCCTCCCAATTGAAAAACAACAGCACAAGCCAGCACCATTCACTCATCTCCGTACCTCTGCTTTTCTGAGCCTCTGCACGTCCTACCAGATCTGGATGGACTTTTTTCTTTCCTTCTGGTTGTAGAACTCCCACTCCACCAGCTTTTCTGTGGTTCTGGGAGATAGTTGTTTTGTCTTTTAATTGTAGTTTTGGTGTGGTTGCAGGAGACAGCATGTACAAATGTATATCTTATGCTGCCATATTGGTTCCTCCCCATTTTTAGTTTTTTGAGGAAACTCAATACTGTTCTCCAAAGTGGATGCACCAGCTTGCATTCCCACCTGCAGTGCATGAGGGTCTCTTTTCCCCAAATCCTCACCAACACTTGTCCTTTGTTGATTTGTTGATGATTGCCATTCTGACAGGTGTGAGATGGTATTGCATTGTCGTTTTGATTTGCATCTCTCAGATAATTAGTGACTTTGAGCATGTTTCATGTGTCTCTTGGCCTTCCTTCTGTCTTCTTTCAAAAAGGTTCTATTTAGGTCTATTGCCAATTTTTTTATTGGATCATTTATCTTCGTTTTATTAAGTTGTATAAGTTGCCTGTAGATATTGGAGATTAAACCTTTATCAGTAATAATAATTGCAAATATGTTCTCCCATACAGTCAGCTTATTGTTTTGTTGATGGTTTCTTTTTCTGTGCAAAAGCTTTTTATTTTGATGTAGTTCCATTTGTTTATTTTCTCTTTAGCTTCCATTGCCCTAGGAGCAGTATCAGTGAGGAAGTTCCTCCAGCATATTTCTGAGATTTTGTTGCCTGTGGAATCTGCTAGTATTTTTATGGTGTCCTGTCTTATGTTTAAGTCCTTTACCCATTTTGAGTTTATTTTTGTGTATGGTGTAAGTTTGTGGTCTAGTTTCATTTTTTTTGCATGTATCTGTACAATTTTTCCAACAACATTTATTGAAGAGACTGTATTGACTCCATTGTATGTTCATGCCTCCTTTGTCAAATATTAATTGAGCATAGTGGCTTGGGTCGATATCTGGATTCTCTATTCTATTCCATTGGTCTATATGTCTGTTCTTGTGCCAATACCTGGCTGTTTTGAGAACAGTGGCTTTGTAATACAGCTTCAAATCTGGTATTGAGATCCCACCTTCTTTATTCTTCTTTTTCAGGATAGCTGCGGCTGTTTGGGGCCTTTTTTGTGTTTCAGATGAATTTTTGGAGAGTTCCTTCTAGGTCTGTGAAATATGCCATTGGTATTTTAATGGGTAGTGCATTGAATCTCTAGATTGCTTTGGGTAGTATGGACATTTTAATGATGTTGATTCTCCCAATTCATGAGCATGCTATTCTCCTCCTTCTGTCTCCCTTTATTTCTTTTTTCAGTGTCCTGTAGTTTTCTACGTATAAGGTCTTTTACCTCCTTAGATAAGTTTATTCCTAGGTATCTTAATTCTTTTGGTGTCGTGGTAAATGGGATTGATTTTTTAGTCTGTCTTTCTATAAGTTCACTATTAGTGTATAGAAATGCTGTAGATTTCTTGGCGTTAATTGTATCCTGCTACATTGCTGAATTCATTTATTAAGTCCATTAGTTTTTTTATGGAGTCTTTTGGATTTTTTATGTATGGTATCAACTCATCTGCTAATAGGGACAGCTTTTACTTCTTCTTTTCCAATTTATATACCTTTTATTTCTTCTTCTTGTCTAATTGCAATAGCTGATACTTCCAATACTATGTCGAACAGAAGTGGTGAGAGTGGGCATCCCTGTCTTGTTCCTGTTCTTAGGGGAAATGGTTTTAGTTTTTGCCCACTGAGTATGATGTTAGCTGTGGGTTTATCATATATGGCTTTTATTATGATGAGGTGTGATCCTTCTATTCCCACCTTGTTGAGAGTTTTTATCAAGAAATGGTGTTGGATTTTGTCAAATACTTTATCTGCATCAATTTATATGACTATGTGAGTTCTATCTCTCAATTTGTTTATGTGATGTATCACATTTATTGATTTGCAGATATTGTACCATATGTGCATTCCTGAGATAAATTCTACTTGGTCATACTGTATGATCTTTCTGATGTACTGCTGGATCTGATTTGCTAGAATTTTGTTGAGGATTTTGGCATCTATGTTCATGAGGGATATTGACCAGTAATTCTCTTTCCTTGTGTTGTCTTCATCTGGTTTTGGTATTAGGGTGATGCTGGCTTCATAGAATGAGTTTGGAAGCCTTCCTTTCTCTTAAAATTTTTGGAATAGTGTGAGGACAATAAGTTTTAGTTCTTCCTTGAATGTTTGGTATAACTCTCCTGTGAAGGCATCTGGGCCCGGGCTTTTGTTTACTACAAGCTTTTTAATGACTGCTTCAATTTCTTCCATAATTATTGTCCTATTGAGATATTTAAATTCTTCCTGATTGAGTTTTGGAAGGTTGTATTTTTTTCTAGGAGTACAGCCATTTCCTTCAGGTTGTCCACTTTGTTGGAATAGAGTTGTTTATAGTATTTTTTAACAATCCTTTGTATTTCAGTGGGGTCTGTTGTTATTCCTCCTCTTTCATTTCTGATTTTGTTTATTTAAACCCTCTTAAATAAACCCTCTTTACTTCTTGTTGATCCTGGATAGAAGTTCATCAATCTTGTTTATCCTTTCAAAGAAGCAGCTCTTGGTTTTGTTGATCTTTGTATTGTTTCTTTGGTCTCTATGCCATTTATTTCTGTTCTGATCTTTACTATTTCCTTTCTTTTGCTTACACTGGGCTTTTCTTGTTGCTCTCTTTCTAGCTATTTGAGTTGTAGGGTTAAGTAATTCATTACCATTGTCTCCTGTTTTTGGCAGTAGGTTTGTAGATCTATGGACTTCCCTCTCCAGACTACTTTCACTGTGTCCCATAGATTTTGGATTGCTGTGTTTTCATTGTCAATAGTTGCCATGATATTTTTTATTTTTTCTGTGATCTCTCAGGTTAACCAGTCATTGTTTAATAGCATGCTGTTTATTCTTCATGTGTTTGAATTCTTTTTTTGTTTGTTTATTTGTTTTTTATTTATATATTTATTTATTTTTAAATTAAATATTATTAAGATTATTACATTTGTTTCTCTTTTTTCCCCTCCATAGCTCCCCTCTACCCAGCTCCCACCCTTCCTTCAACCCTTCCCTCCCTCCCGTTGACCTCATCCATAGGTATATAATTTTTGTCCAGTCTCTCCCTGTATACCCCTCCCTCCTTTCCCCCTGAGAATTATCAGTCCACCCCCTTTCTGTGCTCCTGATTCTCTTATATTCACCAGTTTATTCTGTTGATCAAATTTTCAATTCACTTAATTTTTAGATTCACTTGTTCATAATTTTTTATCTTTTTTTTTCTTCTTCCTCTTCTAAAAGAGTACCTTTCAGCATTTCATATAATACTGGTTTGGAGTTGATGAACTCCTTTAGCTTTTTCTTATCTGTGAAGCTCTTTATCTGCCCTTCAATTCTGAATGATAGCTTTGCTGGATAGAGTATTCTTGGTTGTAGGTTCTTGCTATTCATCACGTTGAATATTTCTTGCCACTCCCATCTGGCCTGCATCGTTTCTGTTGAGAAATCAGCTGACAGTTGTATGGGTGCTCCCTTGAAGGTAATTAACTGTTTTTCTCTTGCTGCTTTTAATATTCTCTCTTTGTCTTTTGCTCTTGGTATTTTAATTATGATGTGTCTCAGTGTAGTCCTCTTTGGATTCCTTTTATATGGGGTTCTGTGTGCTTCCTGGACTTGTAAGTCTATTTCTTTTACCAGATGTGGGAAGTTTTCAGTCATTATTTCTTTAAATAGGTTTTCAGTATCTTGCTCTCTCTCTTCTTCTGGCACACCCATAATTCTGATGTTGGTATGCTTGAAGCTGTCCCCTAGGCTCCTTACATTATCTTCACATTTTTGGATTCTTTTCTCTTCTTGCTTTTCCAGTGGAGTGTTTTCTGAATCTTTATATTTCAAATATTTGACTTGATTCTTGCCTTCCTCTAGTCTGCTGTTAGGTGTCTGTATAATATTTTTTATTTCAGTCAGTGTATGTTTAATTTCTAGTTGGTTCTTTTCCATCTCTAGTTGGTTCCTTTTTATCTCCTCTTGGGTCTTGCTAACTTTATCCCACTTTTCTAGGATATTCTTGAAAAATCTTATAAGCGTGATTTTGAACTCTATATCCAGTTGTTTGTTTTCCTCCATTTCTTTTGTTTGTGATCCCTTCCCTTGTCTCAGTATTTTCACTATGCCGGGAGAACTTCTGTGTTGGAATCAGCCTTATGATACCAGATTTACAAAACTGCAAAAGCCTCTTTGTTGAGCTTGGGATGGGTGGAGTCTCAGGGCTTAAGGGACCACCTTGCCTTCCAGTCAGCCCTGCCCTCCATGGCCCCTGAGTCTCACGTAACTGGGTAATCGCCAGAGCAGTCCCTGTGCACAAGCACTCTTGCAGTGCCTCTAGACTGCTGCCTTCTGCCTCCCCTGCGCTCCAAGACCATATGAGTCTGTGTCCCCATGGTTAAGTGGAGTTAGAAGTGGCACAGTTGGGAGGGTCTGTCTCATGAAAGTCAGCGGCACAATCAGCAGTTGGTCCTTTGTGCTCAGTGCCGTGCAGGCCACCAGACTTCTGATCTTTTTTGACTCTCCTTAATTTCTGTGCACTTCTCCCTTTTCACATTCCAGACTCCCCCCATATAAGTTTTGGCTGGATCTTGGGTTTAGTGTCGTAGGATAAGGGGTTCAATACTGTTGGGAGTCTCTGTCTTCCTCTCGCCAGAGAAAGCCAGCCAGGTACTCAGCAACTGCTCTCTCCTCGTGCGCATCTCCATATCTCATCTTTTTGCAGCTCCTCTGGGTCTCTGTGAGCCCCTCTCTTTCCTTCTAGTTGTAGAACTTCCACTCAGTCAGCTTTTGTGTGGTTCTGGATGATGTCCGTTCTGTCTTTTAGTTGTTGTTTTGAAATTGTTGTGCAAGGCAGCAGTGTAGGTGTTTACATATGCCGCCATCTTGAATTCTCCCATGTGTTTGAATTCTTTGGATTGTTTTTATTTTAGTTGATTTCCACTTATATGCCACTGTGATCTGAGAAGATGCTTGATATGAATTCTATCTTCTTGAATTTGAACAGACTTTGTCTATGAACTAACGTATGGTGTATCTTTGAAAATGACCCATGTGCACTTGAGAAGAATGTATATTTTGTGGCTTTGGGATGAAATATTCTGAAGACGTCAGTTAATTCCATCTGGTCTAGTGAGTCATTTAGGATTGATGCTTCTTTGCTGATTTTTTGTTTAGAGGATTTGTCCAATGGTGAGAGTGGGGTATTAAATCTCCTACTATGATTGTATTGCTGTCAGTCTCTCCCTTTATATTCTCCAGGAGTTTTTTTCTAATGTATTTGGTGCTTCTATATTGGGTGCATATATGTTTACCAGAGTTATTTCTTCTTGTTGGATTGCTCTCTTTGGTATTATGAAGTGGCCTTCCTTATTGCTTGTTAAGGATCATTTTGAGATCTAATTTGTCAGATATAAGTATTGCTACCTCAGCTTTTTTTAAAAATTTGTATTTGCCTGAAAAACCATTTTTCATCCTTTCACCCTCAGTCTGTGTGTGACTTTTTTGCTGAGGTGGGTTTCTTGTAGACAGCACATAAATGTGTCATGTTTTCTTATCCGATCTGTTACTCTATGTCTTTTGATGGGAAAATTTAATCCATTTACATTTAAAGTTATTACTGATAGATACTTGTATGTTGCCATTTTTATTGTTTACCCCTGTGATCTTTCTTTGCTTCCTATTTCTTTCTTTCTTTCTTTCTTTCTTTCTTTCTTTCTTTCTTTCTTTCTTT
>JAAGEH010000005.1:36882005-37098307 GCA_011751065.1 Lasiurus cinereus | reverse complement strand
TTTCTTTCTTTCTTTCTTTCTTTCTTTCTTTCTTTCTTTCTTTCTTTTTTTTCTTTTTTTTTACAGTAGACTTTTTAGAATCTCTTTCATTGCTGTTTTGGTGGTAGTAAATTTCCTTAGTCCTTTTTTTTGTCTGTGAATCTCCTGATTTCACCTTCAATTTTGATTGAAAGCTTTGCTGGGTATAGTATTCTTGGATTGAGATTCTTCCTTTGCATGACTTTTTTATTTTTCATTCCATTCTCTTCTGGCCTGATGAGTTTCTGTTGAGAAAATGTTGCTAATCTGATGGGGGTTCCTTTGTAGATAACTTTTTGTCTCTCTGTGGCCGCTTTTAAGATTCTTACTTTGTCATTGGTGTTTGCCAATTTAAATTATAATATGCCTTGGTTTTGGTCTTTTGGGGTTCATTTTACTTGGGATTCTGTGAGCTTTTTAGATTTCTGTGGGTTTTTTCTTTCCTATATCAGGGGAGTTTTCTGTCATTATTTCTTCAAACAGGTTTTCTATTCCTTTCTCAGTTTTGTCTCTTTGTGGGACTCCTATTATGTGGATGTCGTTTTGTTTCATGTTGTCTTAAACTTCCCTTAGGCTTTCTTCTTGCTTTTTAATTTTTTTTTTCTAGAAGCTGCTGTACTTGGGTATTTTTTCAAACCTTGTCTTCTAGCTCACTGATGTGGTCCTCTGCTTCTTGTAGTCTACTTTTGATGCTTTCTCTTCAGTTCTTTACAGCAGCAATGTCATTTATCCTTTCTTCTTGGTTCTTCTTCATTTCCTCTTGGCTCTTACTCACATTTTTGATTTTGTCTTCCATTCTTTTCAGCCACTTTATGACTATTTCTCTGAATTCTTTCTCTGGCAGGTTTCTTGTCTCCATTTTGTGTACTTTCTTTTCTGGTGATGCCTTCTTTTGTTTCATATGCAGGCTGTTTCTTTGTTTGTCCATGCTCTTTCTTCTCCAGGTGTCTGGTTATGTAGTTCTCTCTCTCCTGTGTTGATATAAAGGCACACAATACAACACAACCAGGTACAATGCAAAAGGCACAGAACAGAAATATCTTCATGATATTGATAGCCACAATTAAAGGGGACCCCCGAGAGAGAAAATTAGGGAATAAGTGAGAAAGAAGTAGAGAGAAAAGAAGAGAAAAAGAAAGAATAGAAAAGAAAGGAGGGCCAAAATGATATTGTGAAAAGTAATAAAAGTGAAAAAAAGAAAAAGAAATAAAATAAGAGAGATAAGAAAGAGCAGGGGAACAAATTACATATATATGGGGATAGAACTGTAACAGAATTGCCACTAATTCCAACAAATGTCAGCAACAAATACTTGGAGATTAATGCAAACTACAAATAACAACTAATATCAAGAGAGGCTCAGAAAAACAGAAGTAAAAAACAAACAAGAATAAAGCAAACATAAAGCAAAACAAAATAAGAAGAATAAGCAAAAAATATCTCACAACAAAGTATAAAAAGTCAATCTAATCAACATTCAAGCAAACATCAACAAAAGGATAGAGAGAAAAACAATTTTTTGGATAGTGAAGAGAGAGAAGGACCAGGGGGATTGAAAATTAGATATATAAGTGGGGTGAAATTTTAACAGGGGGTAAAAAGAAAGAATAGGAAAAATTTAAAGTAGGAAAGGGTAAGAGAAATAGGACAACAAAAGGGGAAAAGTTAGGAAGAGAGTGATGGCATAAAGGTAGAGCTGAGATAGAACAAAATGATGCTAAAGGAAAGATGAAATTAGAATGTAGAACTCTAATACCAAGTAAAATAAAGATAAAATAAAATGATACTTTTTTCAAAAAGGTAAAATACTATTAGTAATAATACTGATTGAAAATAATAATATAATAATTAAAAAGGTAAAATAAAGTGAGGATAAAAAATAGTTTTTTAAAAAAGATGAAAAAATAAAAAAATAAAAAATAAAAAATAGAATGTGCAGTAATGAAGGTCATTTACTTCCCCTATTGATCTGTTTGGCACACCTGTTTCCCAGTCAGGACAGTATTGCAGTTCCCTGCATTCCAGTGGTGCTCAGAGTTGTAAGCCAGTCCTGTTTTTTAAGTAGGCGGTGTGTCTTAATATTTTTATTCTTTTTATTCTTTTTGATTATTCATGAGTCAATTTGTGAGTCAGCCCTTGGGTGGCAGTGTTTTGGGATTGACCTTGGAGACTGTAGGTCCTCTCTAGCCTGTGCTTAGATCCTGCTTTCCCTGTGGCACTCAATACCATTTTGTGGAAGTGGGCTGGTTCTCCAAAAGTCACTCCTACTCTGGTTCCAGAAAAGCAATTTTCTCCTGCAGTCTTCCAAGTGTCCCTATGTATTGGGATTAGCAATCAGAAGGAAGGATCTGAAGAGGAAAGAGGGCAAGTTTGCACGGTCCCCCTTCCCTGCTCTTGTCCAAGCAGCTGGCCCACTTTAATAACTCCCTGGCTGATCTGTGTCAGATAAAAATGGGTTGCTTACTAGAGATCACCTCTGTTAGCAGCTCTGAGGACCCCGTCCACATTCACGGATCACACTAGGCCCAACAGTGATGGATTTCTCTAGGTGCAGATTTCTCCCAGTCCTTCAGCTCCCAGTGCATGCTTTTCTCTGTTCTGTAGGACCAGAGACCTCACCTTATCTCAGTTGAAATCTGACCTTTCAGTGTGGCATGTAGAGTTCCTCTGAATCTAAGTGTTTGCGCCAAATGGGGACCAGTGGTCTGAGGCTCACAGCTGTATGGTCGGTGCTGCAGCAGTAGATTTTCAGGCTTCCATAAACATCCACTTTCCCCTTCAAGATGACACAGTCTCTGCATCCGAGCTGGTGGCTCAGGGAGGAAACCCAGCAGCAGTGGGGGCTGCCCAGTCAGGGGAGCCCCATCCAGCAGTCCCCCATCTTCTCCTGGAGTATAGCTTTCTCTTAACTTGCCAACAAACATTCCCAGTGCGACTTTCAGCTCTTCTTTCTATCTACTCAGGGACAAAGCTCAGGATATGTCTGTCTATTCTGCTGCCATTTTTCTTTCTCCTTTGAGGTTTTTTATGCCATTAAAATTCTTAGAAAAACTTTTTATCAACTGCCTAACAGAAATACCTGTTACTTAGTTTTAGTTAATTCAATATTTCATTAATATAAATAGCATTTTACACATATATCTGTATATCGATTTATTTTTAGATTTATCTCTTTGAGCTATTTAATTTAGGAAAGTGTTTTCAAATTTTTAGTTTTTTTTCACATAGTCATTTTTGTTGTCAATCACTAGTTTTATTATGTTATCAGAAAATGTTGCTTACACGGTATATGCATTTCAGAACTTATTGAAGCTGTCTTTGTAGCTCAGTATCTTTGAAGCTCTTCCTTTGTAGCTTTTCTCAATGTTTCAGGGGCACATGAAAAGAAAGTGTATTTTGTGATTGTATTCTACACCGTTTGATGTATTTCTGTTAATTCAATCCTATTAATTTTATTATTCAAATCCTCTAAATTTACTTGTTTTTGTTTTTTTAATCTATCAAGAAAGAGTGGTGATTAAGTATTCTACAGTTATGTATTTATCTATATTCCTCTATGTTTCCAACTATTTTTGCTTTTTATGTATGATGCTGATTTATTTGACAGATAAAAATCATGACTATTAAATTTTTATTGTGAATTATAAGTTTCATAAATATAAGGTGACATTTTATGTTTTGTTGAAAGCTTTATGCTTGGAATAAAGCTTTTTCAGAATTTAATGTTGCCACTCTGTGCTGCATTGTTCTGCACTTGCCTGAAAAATCTACTCATTCTTTTATTTCACACAATTTTTTTTTTTTACTATTTTTCTTTATGTCTATTTCTTGGAGCGTAGAGTAAGATTTGAATTTGTAGCACATTTGGAGAACATTTTTATTTTAATAAAGCAGTTAAGCTCATATTTATTTCATGATTTATTTATTTGTTTTTATATTTGCCACCTATTTTATGCTTACCATTTTCATGCTTCTTTGCTTTTCTTTTCTATCTTCAGCTAAATGGAATATGTTTTATATCCTTTATTATTCTTCAGTGATTTGGAAAATTTGTCCTATTTTAAGTTGTTACTGATTACTTGTAAGTATTAGGAACATTTAAACATTTAGGAAGTTTTTATTGTGATATTGAAGAAATACATAAAATACATGTTTTATATTAAATAATTATTAAGCCAAATGCCTATTATAAACATTATTTTTACTTTCAACTTTTCTGTATCCTTATGGTTTTGGCACATTCTTGTAAGACTGATATAGTGAGGTTTTTATTTTTAATCCAGCATGACTAGCTTTGATTTTATTTGGAACAATAAGTCCATCTAGATTTACTGATACGTTTGCATTTAAATATACCACTTTATTTGTTTGACCTTTTCTATGTTTCTTTTACTCTTCTTTCTTGAATTTGTTTGGATGTACAGAGGAGTTTAAAAAGTAATTTGATTTTTCTCTCAGCCAGCTTGGAAATACTCTGTTTGTATTCATTTAGTGGTTATCTGAGAAATTATTATGTGGGTGCTTAATTGACCAAAGTCTGAAGTTAATTGATATCTTTAGCCTTCTCTGATAATATAGACTATTTTAGGTTTTGTCATCATATTATTATTATCATATATTTTAATTTTTAAAAATTCCTTTAGGTACTTACTATTATCATTTCATATAGTCAATATTTAAGTTTACCCACACATTCACTATGTTCTGAATTCTTCATTTCTTCTTTAATTTTAGTTATTCTGTTTGGGATTACTTCCTACCTGAAGTACTTCCTTTAGAATTTCCTTTGGTTGAGATATGCTCATGGTGAATTCTCAGTTATTGTTGGTCTGAACACGTCTTTCTTTCTCATTTTTTATAGATACAGTACTTTTTTTTTTTTTTTGACCAGGAATAGATTCTGGGTGTGCACTGGCTTCTTTTCAGTACACTGAAGGTACCATATTGACTTCTGAGTATCACTCTTGCTGTTGAGAAGTTAGTTATCACTGTACCTATTGCTCCTTTGAAGAAATCTATCTCTTAGGATTAAAATTTTTTATAATCTGATGTTGAAACTGAGTATGGATTTCTTTTTACTCATCTGTAGGATATATTTGGCTCCTTAAATCTGTGTCTTTCATTAATACTGGAAAATTCTTAGCCATTATAATTTCAATTATCACTACTCCCCTCTTCTCCCTCCCTTTTCTTGCCAGCACTCTGTTCCATGTTCTGAATCATTTCTTCTGTCGTAGATAGTTCATAGATAGTTCACCAGTTCTCTATTTATCTGTGTCTGTCAGCTGTTATACCCACCTACCTATTGTTTTTATTCTAAGAAATTTCTAAACATTCTATTTACTCAAGAAAATATGCCATAATTCTTACAGTTTTCTTGCAGAGATTTATTGCAGATTTAAAATTTGTCTTTAATTATTTAAATACAGTAAGTGTGATTATATTTTATCTGGTCTGTTAATTCTAGGATCTGAAGTCTTTGTGGATTTGTTTCTGCTTTTTGTTATTTACTGGTTCTCACTTCTTTTACTTTAACCTTTTTTATTATTTTTGACTGTATGCCTATCATTGCCCTCATAGCTATTATTTTCAGAGACTGATGGGGCATCGTATGGAGGTGAATTCTTCAGAGAGCATTTAATTTTACTTTTACTGCATGTTTAGGGGAACTACCAGTCTAGAGTCATGTTAAATTAAGTTTATGCTATAAAGTGGTATTTTATCTCCAACCAAAGTATGTGAATTTCAGCTACAAATCTGCATCAGAGCTGCTTGTGTTTGTAACCTCTCAGGTAAGTTTCTGTGATCAGTGCCAAAGCAACTTTTCTATTAGTTTCTAGGATGCTTGTTAGGATTTTTACTTCTAGTTCACCCTTATCTTGAAGATATAGTCTTTTGGGGATCTCATCTTTTTGTGGGAAGGGTCACTGGATAAATAATGGTGTGACATCTGCCTCTTTGTCTAGTTCAGACCCTGAAGTTTGATGCCAAAAGTGAAGCTGATGTTTGTAGAGATAGATAGACACCCTCAGAACAAAGGCTACTTTATTGTCCTGTTTTCCTGACTGGGTTTTCAATCTCACTTACATTTGGCCTGATATTTTTAGTTGTTTCCAGCAGGAGTATTGGTCTGGATTATTAGCCCATTATAAAATAGCTATTTTTACATTATATGGCTTCTTCTCTTTCAAAAATTATTTCTGAAATTTGTGTTTAGTTTGCAGTCATATTTACAGCAATTTCGATTTATATTTAGTAGACTGCAGTAGCCGGCAAATAACTTTCCCCTTTCTTAACTTAATTATATATCCTCAAAAAATATTAAGACTTACTTTTAGAGCAGTTTTAGGTTCAGAGAAAAGTTAAGGGGAAGTCACAGAGATTTCCCACTAATACATAACCTCTGCCATTATCAACATCTCCCACCAGAGTAATACATATGTTACAATTAATGAAACTACATTGACACATCACTACCATCCAAATACCATAGTTTATGTTAGGGTGTACTCTTAGTTTGTACATTCTATTGGTTTGGACAAATGTATAATGATGATGTGTATCTACCATCACAGTATAGTATCATGAAGAGTATTTTGACTGCCCTAGAAAGACTCTCTGTTCAATTAATTCATTTCCCCTTCCTCCCTAACCTCTGGCAAACACTGATCTTTGGACTATTGCCATAGTTCTGCTTTTTCCATAATGTCATATTGTTGGCATACAATAGGTAGCCCTTCAGATTGGCTTCTTTCATGTAGTAATACACTTTTAAGTTTCCTCTATGTCTTTTCATGGTTTGATAGCTCATTTATTTTTAGTGCTGAATAATATTTTATTGTATAGATTTATCACAGTTTACTATTCCATTCATCTACTGAAGGACATCTTGGTTGCTTTCAAGTTTTGGCAATCCTATCTAATAAAAGACTAATATGCAAATTGACCATCACTCCAACACACAAGATGGCTGCCCTCATGTAGACACCAGATGGCTGCCACAAGATGGCCAGCAGGGAAGGGCAGTTGAGAGGGACCAGGCCTGCAAGGGAGAACAGTTGGGGGTGATCAAGCCTGCAGGCAAGGGCAGTTAGTGGTGACCAGGCCTACAGGGAAGAGCAGTTGTGGGGGGACCAGGCCTGCAATGGAGGGCAGTTAGGGGTGACCAGGCCTGCAGGGGAGGGCAGTTAGTGGTGACCAGGCCTGCAGGGGAGAGCAGTTGGGGGGAACCAGGCCTGCAATAGGGGTGACCAGGCTTGCAGGAGAGGGTAGTTAGGGGCAAGCAGGCTGGCAGGGGAGCAGTTAGGCATCAATCAGGCTGGCAGGGGAATAGTTAGGGGTGATAAAGCTGGCAGGCAGAAGCTGTTAGGGGTAATAAGGAAGGCAAGCAGGCGAGCAGTTGGAAGCCAGCAGTCCTGGATTGTAAAAGGGATGTCCGACTGCCCGTTTAGGCCCAATCCCAGTATGACATCCCTCAAGGGTCCCAGATTGGAAAGGGGTCCCAAATTTTGTGCACCGGACCCCTAGTTATAAATAAAGCTGTTATAAACACGTCTCAGTGTGCAGTCTTTTTGTGAGGACATGTTTTTACCTCTTGATTAAATACCAAAAGTGTGATTGCTGGATCATGTGATAAGAATATTCTTATTTTTTGCAAATATTTTCTCCCAGTCAGTGTTTGATTTTTCATTTTCTTGATGTTGCTTTTTCAGAGCAGAAATTTTACATTTAATTAATTCCAGTTTACCATTTCTTTCTTTCATGGATCATGTCTTTGGTTGTGTATCTAAAAAGTAATCACCATAACCAAGGTCATTTAGGTTCTTTCCTATGTTATTTTTTAAAAAATGGTTTAATTATATTTTTTTTAAAAATTGATTTTGGAGAGAGAAAGTGAGGAGAGAGGGATAGAAACATCAAAGATGAGAGAGAATCATTGATTGGCTGCCTCCTGCGTGCCCCCTTCTGAGGATCGAGTTTCCAACCAGGGCATGTGCCCTGACTGAGAGTTGAACTGTAACCTTTTGGCTGATGGTCTGATGGTCGATGCTCAGCCACTGAGCCATGCCAGTGGGGCCCCTAGTTAGCTTCTAGGAGGGTTAGAGTGTGCATCTATGCCCGTGCTCATTTTGAGTTAGTTTTTGTGATGGCCATAAGGTCTGTGTCTATTTACATATTTTTACATGTGGATGTCCAGTTGTTCCAGCACCATTTGTTGATAAGACTGTCTTTATTCCATTGTATTGCCATTGTTCTGTTGTTAAAGATTAGTTGACTATACTTATGTGAGTCTATTTCTGGGCTCTTATTTCTGTTCTGTGGATACATTTGTCTATTCTTTTGCCAATACTATACTGTCTTAATTACTATATCTTTATAAGCCTTGAAGTTAGGTAGTACCAGTTTTCCAACTTTGTTTCAAACCCTTCCCCTGCTTCAATACTGTGTTGGCTACTCTAGGTCTTTTTCCACTCCATATAAACTTTAACATAAAAGTAACTTGCTGGGATTTTGATTGGTGGTATAACCTTGAATTTTTAAGTCAAATTAGGAAGAATTGATATCTTGTCAATATTGAATTTTCCCATCAATGAACATCTCTCCATTTATTTAGTTCCTCTTTGGTATTCATCATAGCTTTTTAATTTTCCTTATATAGTTCTTGTGCATAATTTTTAGGCTTATACCTAAATATTTCATTTTTGAATCTGTTAATGTACATGGTTTTGTGTTTTTAATTTCAAATTCCGCTTTTCATTTCTGACACAGAAAAGCAATTGACTTTTGTACCTTAACCTTGTATCCCCCAACCTTATTAAAATCAGTTATTAGTTCTAGGAGTTTATTTTGTTGATTCTTTTGGATTTTCTAATGCCATTTGTGAACTAAGACAGTTTTATTTCTTCCTTCCCAATTTGCATATCCTTTATTTATTTCCTTGTCTTATGCATTAGCTAGGATATATATCTTTAAGTATATATATATTTTTTATTTTTTAGAAAAGGGAAATACAGGAGTGTATTTTCTAAATTCTGACGTACTTTTATTTCTTCATGGTAATAAGGGAGAAATAAAGCCTGCAAGGAGAGCACATACTAGTGCAACTTCTCTCCCTGCTAATCCCGCTTCCCTCCTTTCTGTAGCACCCCACACCATCAGTAATTCTGCTTCTCACACCCACCCCAGTGCCTGCTTTCTGCAGCACACATCCTGCAGCATTGAAGCAGCAGGGAGACCATTTCCTCCTGGATAGGGACCTGGCCTCACCACCTATTTCACATTCCAGCTCCACTGACCTGGCAGGTAGCAGAAGCTCCTTCCGAAGTCAAGCAATAGGTTAATAGTCTTAGGTTTTACAATTTTCAGATGTCTTTGAGTCCCCCATATGGTTTATATTTTAGGGCTAAATGAGGGAAGGTCTGAGTTAGGACAGCTTACCAGACAATATTTTAAATGAGAAATATTTCTTTATACCCTTTCACTATACCTTTTTGTGTTCTTTAAATCTAACACAAAGTGAGGATGATTTATCATAAAAAGAGGAGCATTATTTACTTATCCCTTTTTGCACTTGAAGTAAAAGAAAAAGAAATTTCCCCTGTGAAGCAGCACAGTGCTGGGGAAGAAGGCTTGAGCTGGCATTGGAAGCGCCATCTCCAGTGCGTGGTCCCACACAGACCGGAAGGGGAAACACATGTAGTAGCAATGGGGTAATTCAGCCTTGAATTACTTCTTCATTGTAAAGTCTAGAGATCTTATTGACTCAAAGGGACAGAGAAGGGACATCCACAGGGAGCGTGAAGGAGATTATAGGAGTCCGGGGCCTTGGTAATCTGCCTTTCAGCCTGGTAGAACTGCCTTTTGTGGAGCTGGGATACCAACCTTCTTGAGTCTTCTTTCCATCCTAAAAAAGTGCTCATGATCCAGCTTCTCTTCCCAGGAAAGAGGCATGTGAAGTCAGGCATGTGCCTGTGATAGAGCCTGCAGCGTCTGGAAGCCAGACCTCTAGCTGGTTTTATCCAAGATGGGACAGCTCCAGGGTATGGGCGTACGTTCACATTTCAGAGAAAGGGTGGTGGCCTGGGGTGCAGGCAAGTTCTGATGTATTGAACCTTGGGGAGCTGCAGAAAGCAAGAAAGAGACTCAAATCAAGTGTCAGTTAACTGGGAGGTGGAAACCGGCAGCTGAAACCTGAGAGAATCCCTGAGGCAAGAATATACAAAGAGAGGAAACTTCAGAGGGCCATGGGCAGGGGGAACCTTGTTGTGCCATCCTCTTAGGAGATGAAGGAGGGGAAGACAAATGGAAAGGGAACCTTGACAAAAGCAGAGGTGGGGAGATAGTACCAGCATGAAGAAGTACATGAAAAAAGTGTGTGTGATGATTTAAACTATATTTGCACCTCAGCAGCATCTGCCTGAGAGTGGAGAGGGCTGTAATTGAAGTTCCAGAAGCATGGAGACATTTAGCGGAAGATTAACTCAGGAGAACATTGTGTTTGTAGAAGGAACATGGCAACTGGCCTGGGCGTGCAACGGTGGTGGGTGCTCTGGCTCCTGCAACTGAGTGGGGAATTAGGCCATAGCTCTTTGCTTTGTCCTTACAGGCTGATGGTAGACTCTCCCTTCACCTCCTCAGGCAGACACGTTTCTCACAGTAACACCATGCCCTGCTCATTAGTGAGTAGGGAATGCATCCACCTGGGGAAGGATGTCTTTCCCTCACCTCCCCCGCCCCGTCCGCCTCTTTCTGAGATCATCAGTTCTCTCTGGGAGCAGGGCTGCCTGCTGGTTTCTCAATCTAAAAAAAAAAAACAGATGATTGCATGCATGCATGGATGGATGGGTGAGTGTTTACAGAGGCCACCGAAGTCCCTGGGAGCCTTGGTGAACAGTCATTGCTTGGGCGGCCCCTCCCAGCTTGCTGCTCAGCCTGGTCTCCAGGCTGTCCAGAAGTTCCTTGAGCAGTTACCTCGGCCTTTGTTCTCTGTCTGCTTCCTTGGAGCACAGGGGTCAGCCTCTCTCCATTCTGGTGGGAGGGCAGGCAACAAGTGCCTGGACAAGCAGGAAGCTGGATTTTTCACAGACCAAGGAAAGCTGAAAGAAGTTGGAGGAGCTTGTGTGGGCTTTAATCACCATGTCTGTACCAGGCTTAGGGCTTCTTGTGACAAACCTCAACATCAACAGGTCTGGCTCCCTGAAGCGTGGATTCACACATCCCCACAGTGTTTTCTGGTGAGGTGAGAGTCACATGGTACATGCCAGACTTCTTTCTGAAGCTGGGTCCTTTCTGTAGCCTAGGTCCCCCTCTGCTTCTCCCAGAAGCATAGAGGCTACTAGAGCAAGTTTTGCCGGATACCCTCCTGCATGCCACTCAGATGAGCACAGAAGGTCCTGTAGTGGACTGGGAAGGGCTGCCAGTTCTGGGCAGAGGTCCTCCATGCTGGTGATGGGCAGGCACCTCCTCTTTTCTCTTAAGGAACTCATTTTCCCTGGAGCAGAAGAGGAAATTAAGCAAACTAATATCATAGGTTCATTTTGATTAATCAGATAATCTCATCTGCATATATTAAAGTAATATAGGCAATAACCGAATGCATTATAAGCATATTTTCTTAAGGTGGAAATTTCTGGTTTTATGGAAAGATTTGACATTGGTGTAGTATTGCCATGTAGTATTTGATGATCAGAGGAAGAGATGGACCTTCCAGGTCTGACCTCAAAGGGGTTGAGAAAGGAACTTCTGCTTTCCACTTTTAAAAATGTAAATGTTGTCTGGGAAGGGTACCACATTAAGCTATAATTTGCATTAGCTTGAATTAATTGATCAGGTTAGCACTAGTCTCCTATGAGTGCTTAGCAGAAGTGGAAATTGGTTTTGATTAGGGATTGGAAGAGGTGTGGAGGGAGCCAGCTGGGAATGCAGGGCAAGTGTGGCCCCCACAGGGGGACCAGCTTGAGGACATTGGCTGTCTGGTTGGGGACTGGGGACAAGGTGAACACAGCAAAGAGCAGGGACACTGTAGCCAACCTACAAAGTTGTTTTTTTAGGTAACAGCCTATCAATGACACACATGCAAGCAATGCTTTACTTAGTTGTTCCTACTCTTCACATCAGTTTCATCTCCTTTGCCAAAGCCAAGCCTCACCTATCTTTGCACTAGTTCTTCTGACTCTTTTCTGCATACAAATAGCAATATCTTTAAGCCAAGGAGGAAGTCATTTTTGTTGACTGGCAGAGTGGCTGGTTTGTTTTGTTAAATTCTGTTAAATGGAGAGTGTAACCTGAGCTTCTGTGAGCTCTGGCTGATGGAGGCACAAATAGATCACTTGGTTTTCTCTAGTTTGTGCTTCTACCTGCTAATGATGGGCTCTAGCCCAACCCAATGTCTCACGCAGTGTCAGGTAGATAAAGAACATTGTCACAGAGCAGCTATTGATTCTTCAGGGGGAAATCCACAAGGGGTCCCTATTGGTTTGGGTGCTGGGGGAGAAACAGCCTTTGGGACTTAGGAATCTTCACTCTTTTTTATACTCCATCCTGGGTACTGCTGGCCCTTAGGGAAGCAGTGGGTGCATATGGATTCAGGAGCTTCCTGGGAAAAGAGACCTAGACCTCAACCCCTTTCTTTTTGGTGTTCTATAGTGTAAGAACTTCCCTGACAGATTGGGATGGTCCTTCATTGAGGCTCTTAGGAAAGAAAAAAATTCTGAAGGGAATTCACCATGAGGCCAGAGGATTTGAGGATCTGTGCTCAACCCCAAGGACTTACTACATCTTGAACTCCTTTACTCCACATCCTTCTATTTACCTCAATACTGGTTCATCCCTTGCCTGATCCTTCATCCCTGCCCGAGAGCAGTGAAGAGTGGCTGGAAAAACCAGCACACATTGAATTGTTACCACTAAGTGTCCCAACCCACGGGTTAAGTCAACGAGGACCCTAGAGGGGAAGTGGGGATGAAAGGGACAAGAGACACAAGGAATGGAGACAAGACAAAGTTCTGATCAAGTCTCGTTTATTCAACAATAGATCGGGGTATTTATGGATGGGGAAGAATGAGGGAGTTAGCGAAAATTCCTAGCCCTAAGGCGAAATGCCTGGCTTTTGGAAGATAGGGAAAGAGATAGGGTTTGGGGTAATAGAAACCTAGCCTGAGGTTAGTGCTAATGCAGGAGATAGGGAAAGAGATAGGGTTTGGGGTAATAGAAACCTAGCCTGAGGTTAGTGCTAATGTGGCTGGCGCTTACCACAAAATGGCTATCAAGCACAACAAGTTTCCCACAGGTCCCCCTTTTCTTTAAACTTTGAAAGGCCGAATATCCTTGAGGGGACTGTGCCTGTCTTAGGTCAGGAACTACCATACGGTACCAACCCACCTTACCCGTCATTGGAAAGCAGGGCAGCATAAGGCCCAGTTCCTGGCTTAGGCGGTGGCCGGTGCCACGTATAAGTTCCAGTTGCCCGTCTCTGGCTAACCAGCCCAGCGCACCAAGGTGGAAAGTTTGCTATTAGAGTAATTCCTCAATTACTCTATGAATGTCATCATATTCCTTGAATATTAGAGTAATTACCTCAATTACTCTATAGAATGTTATCGTATTTGTCCTTTTCAAGGAGTTTGCAACTTTCCTTTTTGGCCATCTCAAGTTTATGATAAGGGACCTGTATAGATTGCATCTTAATGGCATCCACTTGTTGCTTAATAAAAGCCATCAATTTATTTAAAAGAAAAGGTCCTAGCGATAGGATTATTAGTAAGCCAAACAGAGGTCCTAATAAGGGAAGGAGGTAGGGTAATATTCCATTTAGCCCGCTCCACAAGGGGTTGTCAAATAGTTTTCTTCTTCTTTTTATTAGGTCTTCTTGTAGCTTCTTTATCTTATCAGGAACAACGCCCAATTTGCATAAAAGCAGCAGCGTTCCTGTAGAGCCAAACAGATCCCTCCCTGTTCTGCTGTCAATAAATCTAATCCTCTTCTATTCTGGAGGACTACCTCCACTAAGGAGTCTATCTGATCTTGAATATCATAAATAGTACTGGATAAGGCCTGAACATCATCAATCAGCTGATTAGAGAGTTTAGTGTATGAATGAACGGCAACTCCTAATCCTGCTGTTCCTGTAGCTAAAGCTCCAGAAACTCCTCATACTACTAATAGAGGAAATATTCTTAGGGCGAGTTTTCGTCCCTGGAGTTATCCTCAACTTCTTGAGTTTGACTGATTTGTTTAACTAAGCGTTCTGGTAGCCACCTTGAAATTTCATTTCCTTAGAGTAAATGCATACTGATCCTCGGCCCCAAATAAGAACTGGATCTGGGCCGTGCCAGGAGTTAGTCAAAGGATCCTTCCATAGTACTGAAGCAAATTGTCTCTGAGTTTCTGTATGCCAAAAGCGAGCAGCTGCTGATTGTCCACTTGCATCAAAATTTTAAAAATTGAGAATAAATAAGGAATGAGATAATATATTTCTGGGTGACCCCCTCGTGGGGTACCATTCCCCCTTTTTTATTTTATCTATTGTGAGTTTTAAAGAGAGATGTGCCCTTTCAACGATTCCTTGACCTTGGGGATTATAAGGAATACCTGTTGTATGATGGATATTGAGGCCCTTACAGAATTGAGAAAAGGCTGAGCTGGTATAGCCTGGGCCATTATCAGTTTTTAATTGCTGTGGACATCCTAAGACTGCGAAAGCAGTTAACATATGGCTAATTACATGTTTAGTGGCTTCACCGGTTTGGAGGGAAGCATGAATAAAACCGCTAAAAGTATCTATAGTTACATGTACATATTTGAGGTTACCAAATTCAGAGATATGGGTAACATCTATTTGCCATAATGCATTAGGTACTAACCCCCTAGGGTTGACTCCGAGATGTAATACCGGGAGATGTATGACAGAAAGAAGGGCAATCTTTGACAATTTGTCTGGCTTGTTCCCTAGCAATATTATGCATAAGCCGGAGAGTCTGTGCATTGAGATGGTGTAACTGATGACTTTTCTGTGCTTGAGCAATTTTTAGGGAAGAGTCATCAGCATTGATAGCAAGTAAAGCAGAAATATGAGCTTGTGGGCGAGTGGCCAGATCTACTTTCTGATTTCCTTCCGCTAGAGGACCAGGAAGCCCAGAGTGAGCACGTAAATGCCCTATAAAAAAGGGGTGCGTTCTTTTTGTGATAAGCACCTGTAGCTGTCTAAATAAGTCTCCAGTATTAGAGACGCCCTTAATTTGGCCAGCAATTTCTAATAAGGGTACAGAGTGTGCGATATAAGCGCTATCTGTGTAGATATTAAGAGACTGATTAGGAAATGCTGATAGGACCGCAATAACAGCATGTAATTCTGTTAATTGGGTGGAGGAGCTGTTTGTGGTAAATTGTACCACCTTGTCCTGGTAAGTATAAGCAGCTATACCTGTAGAAGAGCCATCAGTAAACACCAATAAGGCATTATTTAAGGGGGTAAATGTGGTGATTTTAGGGAATACTAATTCATGTTTATTAGCAAAATCAATAAGTTTGTCTGGTGGATAATGATTATCTAGGATGCCAGTATAAGAAGCTAAGGCAATAGGCCAGAATTCAGTAGTCTGCATGAGCCAATTAACTTGTTCTTTGGTATAAGGCTGTATGATAAAATCTGGTTCTTTACCAAAATATATTTTCCCTTGTTCCCTGCCTAGGATTATAAAATCAGATACTGCTTGATAATATGGTCCAATGACCTTTTTAGGTGTAGCAGGCAGATGAGCCCACATTAGGGGGGCTGTTTGCCAAAAAACAGCGGTTGGTGAAAGAGCTGTTTTGCAAATGATGAATTTCAAAGGTTTATCATAGTCTATAAATGTAACAGTTTGTGACCGAATGGCTTGTTCTACTATACGTATGGCTTGTCTTCCTTCCGGTGTCAGCTCACGTGGAGATGTAGGATTAGCATCCCGGTGTAGAATATTGTAAAGAGGTTTTAAATCACTTTTACTAAGCTTTAGATAGGACATGAGCCAGTTGATATCTCCTAGGAGTTTTTGAAAATCGTTTAAAGTTTTGAGCTTGTCTAATCTTAATTCTAACTTCTGAGAGGAGACCTGAGGTCCTTTCATTTGAAAGCCAAGATATATGTATATGGATCTGTTAATTGGCCTTTATCAGGGGCGATCTCTAATCCTTTATCTTGTAAAGCATTTTTTAACTCGTTATAACATCTCAAGACCTCACCACCATCCTTCCCAGCTATTAAAATATCATCCATGTAATGAATAATATACATTTCTGGCCAATGATCTCTTACTGCTTATATTGCAAGAGCAACAAAAGATTGACATAAGGTGGGACTATTAGCCATACCTTGTGGGAGAACACGCCATTGTAACCTTTTCATAGGAGCTCTAAAATTGATAGCGGGTAGGCTGAAGGCAAAGCACTTTTGGTTCTCAGGGTGTAGAGGAATGGTAAAAAAGCAATCTTTTAAGTCTATGATTACTTTAAAATGTCCTAAAGGTATAGCAACAGGAGAGGGGAGTCCAGGCTGTAGGGCTCCCATTAGCACCATTGTTTTATTTACTGCCCTTAAGTCTTGTAACAAACGCCATCTACCTGACTTCTTTTTAATGACAAAGATAGGAGTATTCCAAGGAGATATCCTTGCATGGCAGCAGCCATGGAGAGGCCCTGCTGATAGGGGCCTCCGATATCAGAGCAAAGGCGGATGTAGCCTGATAAATCAGTCTTTTTCTTATAGGGCCGAATGGCCGCTTGGCAAGCAGCATTAGCATTTTCAAAGGCCAATTGTTTTACAAATTCCGTGCCTGCATCAGCATTACCAAAAATTCTTAATTTCTGCTGCTCTTTTAAATCCTCTTTCTCATTATCTATTTGAAGGATTTTTTTCCCTTTTCAATTACATTAGCAACTATAGAATCCCGATGCCTCTGTGATATGACCTCATCCATTAAATTCCAGTATGAAAAGGCAGTTATAGGAACCTTTTCAGGCCCAAATCTTTCATAAAAATCTCTAAGGGCATCTCCAATCCTTTTCCATCTCTTACTATCAATAGTTCCTTCAATAGGGAACCAAGGACAAATATCTTGAATATAATAAAAAAAAATCACATAACTGTTTAATTTTAACCTTTACTCCTCGTGCCTTTAAAGCTTTTCTAAGTTCATTAACAAACATCTCATGCTGACTCATTTCTTGATCCATAATCTCATGCTGACTCATTTCTTGACCCATAATCTCTGTCTACTCACCGAGGTGTAGAAAACGCAGCAGGTTCCCGAGTCAACTTATCCTCTGTCTTCTCCTTTTTGTGCCGGCTCTCCAGACAGCGTCCCTCACTGGATCCCCCGTTCTCGAGCTACGTTGGGCGCCACTTGTCCTGACCCGCGGGTTAAGTCAACAAGGACCCTAGAGGGGGAGTGGGGATGAAAGGGACAAGAGACACAAGAAATGGAGACAAGACAAAGTTCTGATCAAGTAGATCGGGGTATTTATGGATGGGGAAGAATGAGGGAGTTATCGAAAATTCCTAGCCCTAAGGCGAAATGCCTGGCTTTTGGGAGATAGGGAAAGAGGGCTTGAGGTAATAGAAACCTAGCCTGAGGTTAGTGCTAATGTGGCTGGCGTTTACCACAAAATGGCTATCAAGCACAACAAGTTTCCCACAACTAAGCTTAAGTGGGCCCTCAGCTCTTTCTGGCACTCCTACATGTGTTCTTATTTAATTTGCTCTTCAAGTCTGTAAAATTCTTTCTACCTTTTGCTTGCTTTCTCCTTAACCTCCAAAAGGCCTCCACATCTTGTCAACTGACCACCACCTTTAATTTTTTCAAGAAAATAGTAGAGCAAATGAGAATGGATCTATATTTATCCTTCACTATATCTATTATTAGTCTACTTGCCTCTCAGAGCCTTGTACTCAACTTTGTACAGTCTGTACTCTGCCTCCATCCTGCAACAATAAGCAGTCCCTGCTTAACAAAGGCCAGTGCCTTCACCTGTAGCCTAGATCTCCTTCTCTCTTGTCTATTCATTTCCAATTATCCCTTTTATCCTGAGTGATTGCTTAGTTCTTTTCTACTGACCATAGATATGCTGTAATTCTTGCCTAACTCCACAACAACCTAACACAAACACACAAATAACCACCCCGCCCCCCAAACTTCCTTAATCATAAATCTTCCCCTGCCTTTTGCACCAGTCTCTGCTCCACTTTATAGTAAAATTTCTCAGCGGGATGTGTCCATAGTTACTGTTGCTACTTCTCCACTTCCACTCTTTTTCAATCCACTTCAAGGGGGCTATTTTCTTCAATTCTTCTTTGAAACTGTTCTTATCCTGAATCACCAATGAGACATTTGCCAAAAACAGTGGGTTCTCTTACTTGTCGTACTTGATCTCTCACCAGCATGTGGAATAGTTGATCACTCCCTTCTTTGTTATAAACATTTTATAATAAAGTATTTAATTCCTACAAAACGTGTTAAAAGTTCAGAATGAGGTCATCCTGCTTATGACTGAACACATTACTAATAAAATTGAAGCCCTCTGCATCTCATTCTCTTAAATTACTTTAAAAAAATCTTGCTTCCAGGACACCACACCCAGTTTTTCTTCTATTTCTACTTCTTTTTTCTCTTAAGACCCTTACTAGATAGTCTCATGCAGTCCATGGCTTTAAATATTGTGTATATTCTGATGAGTCCTAAATTTACCTCTCTAAACTTGACCTCTCACCATAGTTCTAGATGTTTGTCTAACCAAACCAAATGTTTAATTCTGTATCCCAATATATCCTCCCAAACTATTCCTCTCACAGGTTTTTTTATTGTAACATGTATCACCTGAATGTAATAATGTGCCACCTGGATATAGTACTATATCACTTGGATGTAGTAATATGCCACCTGGTTGTAGTAATGTGCCACCCGAATGTAGTACTGTATCACTTGGATGTAGTAATATGCCACCTGCTTGTAATGTGCCACCTGGTTGTTGTGGTATGCCACCTGGTTGTAGTCATGTGTTGCCTGGTTGTAGTAATGTGCCACCTGATTATAGTAATGTGCTACCTAGTTATTGTGGTATGCTACCTTGTTGTAGTAATGTGTCGCCTGGTTATAGTAATGTGTCACCTGTTTGTAGTAATATGCCTCCTGGTTGTAGTAATGTGCCACCTGGCCAAATCCCAGAACTCATCCTTGAGGCTGTTCTTTATCTTTCACTCTTTGTTAATCAGTGTTGTCTTTCATTTAAAATTTTAAAAAATATATTTTTTATTGGTTTCAGAGAGGAAAGGAGATGGAGAGAGAGATAGAAACATCAATGATGAGAGAGAATCATTGATTGGCTGCCTCCTGCATGGCTCCTAATGGGAACTGAGCCTACAACCTGGGCATGTGCCCTAACCATAATTGAACCATGACTTCCTAGTTCATGGGATGATGCTCAACCATGAGACCCACTGGCCAAGCATATCAGTGTTGTCTTTAAAGTTTATCCCATGTCTGACGAGGTATCATCTCCACCAGCCCAAGTGTCTTTAACATATCCCCCATTGCCTCCTAAATAGTCTCCCAGGCAACTCTCTGAATTCCCTCTGAAAGATTTTCCTCATAGTGGCCAGAGTGATTCTTTTTTTTTAAATGAAAGTCAAGTCATGCTTCTTTCTTGTTCAAATTCCTCTAATGTTTTCCATCATACTCAAAATGAGATCCAAACTCTCTTATGGCTCATGTGACTTGTATTCTATGTACATATCAGACCTTGTTTCATAACAGGCCCCTGCATTAACTTTGCTCCAGCTATCCTGGCTGCCCCCTTTGACATGCAAAGTATGTTCCTGCCTTGAGACCCTTGTATTTGCTCTTCCCTCTGCTTGAAGTGCTCTCTCCTGTAATTTTGCAAGGCTAATTCTTCCCTTCATTTAGGTGGTTCTGTCCCTTCTTTTCTCAGAGAGCCTTTCTTGGCCTCTTTGTAACTCTGCTCCTTGTCCCAATCACTTAATTCCACCTTGCTTTCATTTTTTTGTACCTCTACCAATTTGTTTATTTTCTGTCACCACTTTCTCTGTGAATGTAAACTCTAAGTGCTTAAAAGAATGCCTAGCATAGAGTAGATGCTCAATAAATATATATTGGGTAAATAATAAATAAATAAACACAAGAAAAGTGAAACATTTCAAAATTTTGTGTACACTCTTAACCACAAAGGGATAGTGTAGAGTCCTGAGATGAAGTAAATGTTAGGATTTAATTTCATGACAATAACCACATGACAAGGTTAAAAACAGAGATGATATTTCTATCATCACAGAAGGTATGGCCATAGGAATCAGAAGGCAAGACGATGAAAGTTGAACCAATGAGCAAGTGTAAGACACTCTATAGATGCCTCCTCCTTAAACTGAGCTTCCAGAACAGCTCTTCCAAAGCCCCCTGGTACCTTTCTCAGGTGGATTCTTAGGTCCTCGTGGAGAAGGGCTTTGGCAGGTTGCTCGTCTGAGTCACCAGACATTCCCAGATGCACTGAAGAAGTAAAGAACAATGGGATGTTGCCTGATACTCCCCCCAACCAGTAGGTTCTGGGCAGGTTAAGCTCAGGGCAAGAGACAACTTGAGTTAATTATAGATTCTTGGGGAAAGAACCGGATGAGATTTGAGTTCTGATCTCCCATTTCAATTAGCCTGTAATGAAAATGGTAGTGATGATCATAGTACCATAATCCTGAGTTCGGTAAAGATAGACAGACATTGCTCTCTTTACTTTTGCAATGCCCTCAATCATAGCAGCTGACACATAGTAGGTGTTCAATAAATATTTATTGATTATATAAATGAAGAGAGTTATTCTAATACTGAATTCATAGACATGGAGTCAGATTATAATGAAAATGTAAAATATCCTTATTTTTTGCACTAATGAAAGTGATCCTGAGCCCAAAACTATTTCCCTCAGGGATTTCTAGATTAGATTGGTACATCCTATCAGTGTCCTAGGCCATTTGTCCCTGAAAGTGGGCTTAGGGTAGGAATAGGGAGATATAAGTAATTATTTAGAGCAGGGACTCAAATTCTTTCTGGCAATAAAACTCCTCCAAGGATCAGAAGAAAGCATGGCCTCTTTATCTGGGATAATTAACATGCTCACAGAATAAGCATGGGGTGAGTGAGTGAATGTCAACCATGACCTTAACTGGTTGCAAAATGAAGATGTTCATATCTGTACATGTTTTTTGTTGTGTATACGTTAATTCTGATTTCCTTCATTTTCCCATCCTCTTTCCTTTATTCCACAACATTTCTCAACCATGCCACTCTTGATATTCTGAGTCAGATAATTCTTATTAGGTTGGAGGAGGTGCTGCCCTGTGCATTGTGGGATTTTTAACAGCACCCCTGGCCTCTGTCTAGTAGATGCCTATAGCACTCTCTAGTTGTGGCACTCAAATTGTTTTCAGACATTGGGGCAGGATTACTCCCCACCCCCCAACATGAGAACAATTGCTCTTCTCTTTTATATGAAGAGTTCTGGTGCTCATATAAATTCCCAGCTGCAAGTATTGTCTGGAGATACCAGGCTTGAAGGGTCGTGGTGACCTCTTCTTGTCTGTGGCTGCAGCTCCTTCTGGCAGGGCCACTGTAAATCCAGCTTCTCAAATACACTTCTTCTCTTTGGTTATAGAATGCTTTTGTGTTCGTTCACATTTATTGATTTCAAGGATTAGCATCCAGTTCATGATGAGCAACTCAGAACCCATGGTCACTGTGCAGGTGTTTAGTCTCTGTTAAGCTCTAATACCAAACAAGCCACGAATGGCTCCTCAGAAGGAGGAGATATGCCAAGAAGGGTGAGAAGGCATGCCTTCATCACCATGGAGTTCTGTGCTGTGAATCTCCTACTGGGGCTTCCTGAGAGCCCATGCAGCCTCCTGATTTACCTCAGACACTGAGCAAGGTTGGTCTGCTGGGTAAGAAGCTCTAATGGCAGGGCTGTTGTCCCTTGCCACTCCTGGTCTGAATGCACTCATAACTCAGAGTCTTTCCGGTTCCTTGGGTAAATGGGTCAGGGAAGCCTGCCCATTGTGACATATGCTGCATTTCCAGCCCAGAGGGGCTTGGGCTGGCATCTGTGGGTAAGTGGAAAAATGGAGAACTACATCCTCAGCCGTTTTCCTCCTTATAGGTTGAGGGCAGCACCTATGTGGAGTTAAGACTATGTTCAGCAGATGTTTCTTTTGGGAGCTTGGAATACTAGTCACCATCTCAAAGGAAGAACTGGCAGGCGGAACTCTGCTGGGTACTTTCCCAGTGCCTGATTTGCGTGCCTCAATCAATTATTAGCACTTGTTTTCTCCAGCTTGTTAATGAAGCACAGACACTGTGTATGTTTCAGTGCCTGAGTTGTCACAGCACTTAATTTGCAAGAAAACATAATTAGGCTGGGCTCTCTTTCCCCTCTCTCTCTTGATGCAGGCTGCTTTTTGGCTAATCACTGATGTGGATGAACAGTGACCCAGTGTGTCCATAGAGATCCTATAGTCAACCTTCCTCACCATACATGAATCCTCCTCTACAGTGTCCCCCAAGACAGCCAGAGGAGGTGCAGGAGAGTGACTTTGCAATGAAATGATGCATTCTACGTGTCAGGGCTTCAGTTATTAGAGAAGCACTTCTCAGACTGAACTTTGTGTGATCAGAACTGTAAGTCACCAGTCCAGTGCCAGCTTATTCCATTTACAGACAGAGACCCTCAGATCCCACGAGGCTGAGCAGCTGTATCGCTGCGAGAGAGAGAGGTTTAAGGGTAGTGTCAGGATCTTCCTCTGCTGGGAGATATCCCCTGAGCAGGGCGCCTGGCAGATGAGAGTCAATATGACTGCTTTCTGAAAAAAGAGGCAGCCTTCTGTCCAGCAACTTTTCTTCTCTGCTCCTGAAACAGAATGACATGAATCTCTTGCATTTGCCAGAATGAAGAAACTCAGTTCCAACTTGTTCAATAAGTTTTCTCTTCACGTGACTTTCTCTTGCTTTGTGACTATTTCTGTCAGTGCTTAATGACAACTTGTTTTAAGCTTAATCCTTTGCAAAGCTATTTCTTTGAATGTATCCATTAGAGTCCTCATAAGAACCAGCCCTATATGGTTGGTAGTTCTAAGGTCTTGGTTTATACTGGACACCACTGATTTCTAGATGGGCGGAGATCCCTTCCAGATCAGCATTTGGACAGCACGCTCACACAGGCCCTAACAAAAGCCTCAGGAACCCAGCCAACAGGAAGTGTACACTTATCATGCACCAACATTATGCTGCCAAGTGGATTTCACATCAGTGAGTAACAGCAAATATTTTTTGGAAAGTATGTGGAAGCATAAATCATTGTAAGTAAATAAAAAACATATTTTTAAGAAGTGGTTTTGCCAGTGGGTAAAAGCATCTCAGGCCCCAGAAGCTTTAATCAGTTCTGAAGGTCTCATCAATCTCTGGAGATAGGAGCAGCTGTCTGGGAGCACCTGTAGCCTGAAAGAACACTCTCATCATGCCCTTTTGAGTTTTATGAATGTCCGATCTCCTGCAGAATAACTTTGAGACCTCCCCCAGGGGCCTGCATGTGAGTTTGGTATTTCCTTCATGATCTGCATGTAAATGTAACATTGTCAAGCACTTGCTCACTGCTGGGAACTTGCAATGCCTATATCTCATCTTTTCAGGACCCTTGTAGCTATATTACTTCTTTTTCAGATGAAGAAACTGAGACACAGAGTAAGTGGAAACTAAGATCACATAGTAAGTGGCAAGGCAGGGTCCAACTGGGGTTAGCTTCACTCGTCTTCTTCTCCTTCCTTCATACATGTCCCTGGATCATCAGCTCGAAGAGCCCAGTGTTGACAGCTGAGATGCTCTGGCATCATTTCCCCTGGCCCATGTGGGGTTCAGAGCTTCCCTGTCTCTGGACAGAGACCCCAAGGCTCTGCTGTTGGTGCAGCTCTCCTGGGGTTGGCTATGTGCTGCCTTGTGACTGCAGTGATAGCTACAGGATGTCTGCAGCCGCTGCAAGGCCAGTGACCTCAGCTGTACCTGGTCTTAACTTTTCCAGAGAGTCAGAATTTAGGGGGAAGGGAGTAGTTGTGAGAGAAGAAGAGAGTCATGCTATTTCCGGCATAGCACATCTCTTTCTCTTGTTCCTACTGTCTCAGCTGAATGACATTTGTATTAGCGGCTCCCAAAAGAAGTCACTGGTAAAATGTCACAGGCTTCAGCATGAACAGTTCTCCATCCTTCATTTCTCTCCGTGCCACCTCCCTTATACTCCTCAAGTGCCTTTTTTATTTTAAAAGGACACTGCCTTGAAATTCAAGTGCAGGAAAAAGTAATTACATTTTTTCTTCAAGTCTGCCTCTCTAAAACAAAACAAAACAAAACAAAACAAAACCAAAAAAAAAAAAAATCACCCCACATCATCTCTGGCTGAAAGGCAGAGATTATTTCAGAAGGAAAACATTGTTAGTTGAAGCTTTGCCTACTTCTCTCTCTGGGTTTCACCAGTCACTTTTTCTCATGCTCGGGGTAATGGTAGCAGCGTGACTGATAGCTGCTTCCATAGTCCCTTCTCTGCCACCTTGGGAGGCTTGAGGGCCCCCTCCCAGAAGAAGTCAAGCGTCTCATTCAATGTCACACAAGTAGTAAGTGATGGGTCTACCTGGATTTGCAGTCGGGCCTCACGGACTCCAGAGCTGCACCAGTAATACCCTCCATGTAATGAATTGCAGGACTATATTTGCACAACCAAAAACTTGGAGATATCTTCTGGCAAATTATTTGCTTTTCCTGATTTATCACTTAAAATTTTTTTAACATGAAAAGCCATTTGAAGTTACTAAAATGAAATCATATTTTATTATATATTTAATGAAATCACCATTATTGAAAAGAATAAGTCATACATGATTGGAAGTATCACAGAAAAATCTAGCACGCAGAGTTGCTGTTGGACCAGGAGCCAAAAGTCCTAAATTCTGTTCCAGATTTGGTCCTTAACTAGCTGTGTGTTCTGATTACGTTACTTCACCGCCCTGGGCCTTTCTCAGCTGGTGAAGTGAGACTTGGTTAAGATGATGTGTCAGGACCACTCCAGCCCTTCTAATTCCAGGGGCAGACCTCAGATTTAGACTGTCAACCACACATAAATGGGAATCTAACTGTAGAAATGATTCAGCTCTTCTCCTACTTTGGTCAAATCTTGGCAACATCTGAATCTAGTCCTTTGCCATCTGGGACCCTATTCTGTTCTCCAGGGACTGTCCTTTTTTTGCCTTATTTTTCCAGTAAAACCATCTCTTTGGACTTGCCTCCTTGCTTGCTCCTTTCCCTTCCTTCTTGCCATCTCTTCTCACTGCTTCTCTCAATCTCCCATGGCCTGCTCCCCCCTACCCCTTCCTGATAGTACATGTTTGATCTTCCTCAGTGTCTCCTACTCTCTCTCATTTCAATCTGTGTTGGCTCCTCCCTTCATATCAAACAGAGGCTCACTCTCCCTATACTGAAGGGGCAAACACATAAGCCTTTGCTTGGCTGTCCCTGCCACAGAGGATCACATTCTCTCTCCCCTTCCCATTATCTCCTCTCTTTGCTGCCCTATCCCATTTAGATTTCCTACCCTTTCCACTCTTCTGAACCAGAGATGGCCTATTCCTGAGATCCAACAGCATTTCTCCTCATTTGCTTGGACCTTTCTAAAGCACCTGGCCCTGTCACTTACCTTTCTCAAACACTCATTGACTTCAAGTGTCACTACACTATCCTCCTGTCTTCTTCACTTTGGGAGGTTCTGACTTTGATTCACTTTCTACTCTTTCTCAGAGATCACATTTAATCTCAAGGCTTCTGATAAACCTCTTTGAGATTCTGACACCACCATTCTAACTGTCACATGGACATCTTCACTTGGCTTTTTCATTGTCACTTTACATGTTTACAATGGGGGTTACCATCCTTGGCTTTCTATCTCCACTGCTGTCAATCAGTTAAGTGGGTTTGAAATCTAATCTCTCTCCCTCATTCCTCCTGTCCCTCCCCCATTTCTCATCCATCAGTCACCAAGACTGCTGTTTGTTTTTCATAAAATCTCTCAAATGTGCAGCCTCCCTCTAATTCCACCACTACTACTCTGGTTCTGACTCAGATGTGGAATCTCTTCACTAGTCTTTAATTTCTTTTCTTTTTTAAATCCTACCTGAGGATATGCTTTTAGTGATTTTTTGAGAGAGAGAGAGAGTGAGAAATACATGAGAGAGAGAAACATCTATTGGTTGCCTTCAACATGTCCTACGTGCCCTGACAGGGAATTGAAGTCACAATCTTTTGATGTATGGGAGGACATTCCAACCAACTGAGTCACCTGGCCAGGGCATCTTGATTCTTCACGTTATCCTATTTTCCTCTATGTCAATAATGTTTCTAAAGTATTACTTTGCATATTTCAGTGCATTCTTTGGCTTCCTGCGTTCTCAGTCTCTAAACAGCTTCCTGAGTAACATCCAAAACCCTCAGGTTGATATTCGAAAGCACCCAGAATTTGGCCCTACTCTTTTGCACTCTTACTTCCCATATATACTCTTCATCTTAGACAAAATACACATGCTTTTCTGCCTCTTTGTGTGTCCAGAGCTTGTGTCTCCTTGATCTGCTGTGCTTGGGCAAGTAAATGGGTCTCCATGAGACACAGTTTCCTCTACTATCAAATAGTAATAATAGCTCTTCTGATTTCCTTAGGGATTTGTGAGGATAAAGTTCAATTATTTTCTTTTATTTCTTAAAATTTTATTGGGGTGACATGAACATATAGATTTAATGTGTGGATTTCTAAGTAACAAGATATGTACATAGCACTTTGTGCCCACCACCCAAAGTCAAGTCTTCTCCTGTAACCTCATATTAGGACCCCTTCCCCCCCCTCCATTAAACAAACATTTATTGGAGAAATACTTGGGATCTTCTAAATATTTGTGTGCCAGATTCTTTGAATTTGCTAAGATGAATAAATTATACCCCTTCCTTTGAGTTGCTCAGGTAATTGGGGAAACAGTATCAGTACTATGGGATGGTCAAGAGTTTGCTGGGATGGCATATCTGCTGTGGACCCTGCCTAGCCCTGCCCCTTTGACCAGAGGCCTTCTTGGGCTCTTCTTTGTCACTTTTCAGCACTGATTACCTGCCCTCCTATCACTCCCTCAGGGCCCAGCTATCCCTAATGTGAAAATAAGTAATACTGGATGCTAATTTAATGTTACTTCCTCTAGGTGACACATTTACATTTTAATAGGATACAATGCAAAGGAGAATAATTTAAGCCCCATGACAGGTGGTGGGGACATAGTTTGAGTTAGGGAAGATTTGGGGGTCACCCATCACACTGTATAGGCACCCACTGATTTTCTTCATGGGGCTGACTCTACTCCGAAGTCCAGAGATGGAGACCCCTCCCCAGGCTGTGCCACCTCCCCAGGCTATCCAAGGGCTCTGGAGTGTGGGCTTCTCGGTACAATGACGGATGAGACATCTGTTCCATGATGGGCTATTACCAACAATTCATTACTGCAAAATGGACTCACACTCATTAGCCCAGGAGCTCTGAGTTAATGTGGCATTTTGCAATCTCACAGATCCTGCTGCACACATTGAAGGTGCTCATCACGTTTTATGGAGGCAGGAAACCTGAGTTTCAGAAAACAATGGAGATTTAGCGTGTCTCTTGAATTAGTTGACATATTTACCCTTCATGAATTATCCTATTTTGTAGACAAACACTGTAGCTTACAGCCTCATTAATAGAAATTAGTTCGCCCCACTGCTCTGCCCAAGGACACAGTACTCCTCAGAGAGCAGTTTTGTCCTTATCATCTTGCTGCTTGCAGTAGGTGAATAGTTTCTGGGTTCTGGACCAGGAATGTGTCTCCTGGAGCAGTTCAGGGGGAGGGGTTGGACCTGTGGTCTCCAGCCAGCCCTTCATCACAACTCACATTTGGGAAATGCACACCCCAGGCCTTCTTGGGAAGGTTCCCTTTTTTCTTTGTAATGCTTCCAGCAAAACCACGGTCATGCAGTAACACCTTTGGGGGAGTGAATTATCCAGAAACAATAATCAGTTAAAAAATGTGTGAAAGTCATAGTGTCAATTTCCTAAACTTGGATTTTACTGGCACTACTGTTGATGCATGAGCTCCCTGCCTGGGCTCAGGTTGTCCTTGGGAAATTACACAGCCATTCCTTACCTCCCACAAAATGACATTTCTTCTCCTGGTTTACTTTTTTTCTAATGGCTCAGGTATTGCTAAGGTATCTTCTAGCTAGAAATATCTATGTTGCCATTTACCAAACCATGAATAAAAAATTTAGGGGATTTTTTAAAACCATATCCCAAATTCCAGATATTGTGTTTCATTGGTGGTGGTGATGGTGGATGAGGAGGATGGCTTTTTGGGGCCAAAGCATGATCAAATATTTTATGTTTTCCTTTAGGCATTAAACTTGGTACTTCATTTTCCTTACTCGGATATGTCTCACAAATATACAGTAGTCTGTGTCCCAGGATAGAAGGTACTTCTTCACTTAGCCATCCATCTGTTTCTCAAATATTTGTTGAGGGTTTATTATGTACAAAGCACTGTGATGGAAGCTGGGACTGTGCTGAGCACAGGATTCCCAAGAGACTGTTTAACTCCAGCAACAGACAGAAGTCAATGAGATTCATCAAGTACTTATTGAGTATTTGCAGATGATCAGGCTCTGGGGTGATAGGAAACCTAGACACTCCTAAAAGGACCATACAATGTTCTTGCAGGTCAGACTAAGGCATGAGCTTTCCTGTATAGTGTTCTTGCTCCCACACAACCTGCTGACTTGGAGACATTGCCATCAAAATTCTCATTTAGGATCCTTGAGGATTCCCATGGGAGCTGTGTAGAAATGCCGGAAAATGTCCTTATGTTTTAGAACTTTTTTATCTCCTGCCTCACCAGTGCAAGCTTCATTCCTCACTACGAACTTCTATTCATTTCTCCATTATCAGACTTGTCTTGGTACAAAGTCAAGGGTCCTGTTTAATTCCCATTTACTCAGAAGAGGCTGTGTGGCATGGAACCAGTTTTTATCCATTCAGCAAGTGAGAACATTTAGATGGTTTTTACTTTTACCAGTAAGACTACTATGAGCATTTGTGCGGAAGCTTTTGTGTGGATGTATGTTTTCATTTCTCTTGGGTGTACTAGCATATGTAGGAGTGGGATTGCTGGGTCAATGCCAACTTGATGTTTGCCTTTACAGGGAACTGCCAGGCTGTTTTCCAAAGCAGTTGCACTGTTTCCTATTTCCACCAGCAATGTCCGAAGGCTCTGCTTTTTCCACATCCTTGCCAACACTTGTTATTGTCTGTCTTTTATATGACAGCCATCCTAATGGGTGTGAAGGAGTATCTCATTATGGTTTCGCTTTGCATCTCCCTGATGACTAATGATATTGGACATATTTTCATGTGTTTATTGACCATTTGTGTACCTTTCCTGGAAAAATGTATATTCAGATCCCTTTGCCCATTTGTAAGGGCAGCAAATAATTGGAGTTGTCTTTTTAATTATTGAGTTGTAATGAGTTTATATATTCTAGATACAAGTCCCTTATCATATATATAATTTGAAATATTTTCTCCCATTGTATTAGCTAAGTTTTAATCGTCCCTGACCTACAGTTTCCTCATTTGTAAAATTGAGATAATAATGGTATCTACCTCTTAGAGTAGGATTAAGTGAAATAATAGATGAAAGCCATTGATATAGGGCATGGAACACAGTAAGCCCCAATACATGTTAGCTATTTTACTATATATATATTTTTTCCATTTCCTCATTAAGACAAGAGTCTCAGTTACACAATCCTGCTTTTTCCCAGCGGCCCGTGGTATAGGAGATGCTTTTGGAACCTGAGTTTTGGGCAGAAGCCCTTTGGGTAAGGGAAGCATAACAAGTATTAAGGTCCTAATGGCTGCCTTTTTACCAAGAATTTCCTACTTGCTGGCCCTGCTCCTAGTGCCTGCTAGTTGGAGGGAGAAGGGCTTAAGTAAGAACAGCTGCCACTGAGCCTGGCCTGCTTCCCCTGGCATGGAAGGCAGAAGGTCAGTTGGGAGTCCAGGGCCTTAGAAATCAGGACTTGGCATGAAAAAGTTGGAAGCCAAGGCCTGTGCTGGTCCTGCATGTTTTAAAATAGAACCTAAGAAGCAGTTTACTTGAAAATCGTCTTCAGTTGGTGCTGGAAATTCAACGGAAGGGAAAAACATCTTCCTGATGAGAGTTTTGTCATCATCATTTGCTGATAAACTAACATACTTGCCAGGTGACCACACACAGTCTGGGTAAAAATTACTCATGGCCACGAGTATGGTATTTGGAAAATAAATGCACACATGGTTTTAGGCTGGTGGATGTTGGGTACTTATTTGTAAGATGGTATTAAACCAAAGCCAGGGCAAGCATAGCAGCTTTCTAGCATCATTTCCCCTCTGAATCCCTTAACTACTGGTGTTGACCTTTCTTGCAAAGTGGGAATGGCCTACATTCTGGCTAGGCTTTCTTTCCCTTCTTTAGGTAAGTCTGTCCAGGCATTAAATATTTAGTTCTAAGGTGCTGAAAGAGATGGAAGGATTAAACCCTGGCTTTGCCCTTAAAGAACCTAGAAAGCAGAGCCTGAGGCCAAAGGTAACTAACATTATTGGAGAGTGAAAACCAAGGAAGTAGGAGTGAGGAAGAAAGAGGGAGCCAGGCAGCAAAGAAGGAAGACGAAACACAGGGTGCATTTCTGGTTGGCCACTGTTGGACACAAAGCTCAGTGGTGCAACACCATCTTTAGAGAGGCCAGCTGAGCTATTAGCTCTGGGGATAGTTTGTCAAAGGGAGGAGCACAGAGGGGGCTCTCTTTCATCAAACTTTGCCCTAAGAAGTTAACTAGTTTGCATGCCATGCTCCTTGGACCTCCGGGAAGCCAGATTACACTGAGTACTAAGGTATGGTAACCTGGCTGGGTGCTGGGTGGTGGAGTCCATGCAGCATCACAGCTCGTGTGGAGCCAGCGGCCGAGGCCCTGACAGAGGGAAAACCGACAGGATCTGAGGGGCGTATGGGAGATGTCGCTGTAACCCAGGTTGGCATCACTCAGCTCTGCTATCACTCTTCCTTCTTATCCAGTCCCTCCACTAGAATATGAACCTACATTTTTGTGAGAATCAAATACCCTGTGTTTCCCCTGAGGGAAAAGCACAAATTGATCCAGTTACAAATTCTCCATCAAGGTTGTAAGCAGTCAGACTGAAAAGAGGTGAAGGGAAAGAATGACAGCTCCCACCTCTGCTACAGGTTGAGGACATGATTAGTATTCATCACCTCAGCCCCACCCATTAGTACTCATTCTAGATTTCCTTCCCCTTCAGGAAAAGTTCCAGTAGGCTGCCTAGTGCACTTCTCCATTTCCAGTGCGTGTGGATCACCTGGGGGTGGATCAAAAGGCAGAGTTGGGTCCAGAGGTTTGGGGAGAAGCCTGAGAGTCTGCATTTCTAAGAAGCTTGCAGGTGACACAGGTGTTGCTGGTCCAGGTGTCCACTGGGCAGGCAGCAAAGACAGAGACTAAGCTTACCCCTGAATTGCCCTTAGTTGTCATGCCCTTGCTCCACTGTGATTGTTGCAGTTGCCCCTTGACAGTTTTTCCCTGGGTTCTAGAAGTGATCCTCTCTGTGCCCACTGTGTAACAACCACAGATCCTCCTGGAATCAGGGCTGTTAATCCCACTAGTGCAGCAACTCCAGCCTTGCCTGTTTGTCCACCAGCGTGGGGAGTGCCCACTGACTCATAGTTTCTCAGCTTGCAGTCCAGTGCAATCCACAGATGGATTGTTTTACAGAGGATTATTTTCCCTGACACCTGGAGGTTCACCTGGCAAGGCCTCACTGCAGACAGAGTGTGCATTCTGTATGTGGGGGAAAGAAGGCAAGTCCTCTGTTCACTGCTTGGTTCCCAGACTCAATATTTGGTACCTGGACATATGGGGTCATATAGGATGAATGTTCAGTGTGTCTCTCACCTTACAGATGACAGTGCCCTAGCACTTTAGAGTGTTGTCACTGAGCTGGCTTTGTTTACTCTGCCAGGCTTTTTGGCCGCTGGTTCTGGATGATGAAAAGACCAGCGAGCCCCATGGTCATGCGCCCACTGTGTGCCTCCTTTGCTGAGGCACAGTAGCCCTAGGAGCCAACATGGTAACTGGGTGGCAGATGGGTGGAGTCCATGCAGAGCCCATAACTGTGGGGACAGTCAAGATGAGACAGTGGTAAAGGGCCCAAGAGTGGTAAGGTTGAGAGGATCTGAGAAGATGTATAGCGAGTGTTTGAGAGAGGCCTCACACTCTGGTTCAGGAAGCAAGATACAAACATCAGAAGACATGAGGCAGAAGGACAGACAGTGAACACCATGGGAGCTTGGTGTGGTCAAGGAAGAGGGATGACCAGGGCCTGGGGACCGAGGAGGTTTTCAGGAACAAGCACAGCTGGACTAGGTCTCAAAGGTCTCACATAGGTATGGACTGGAGGAAAGAGTGGGGGAAGTATTACAGGGGTTAGGATTAGTGTAAAGAGGCCCAGATGGAGCTGCAGGGGCTTGGAGCAAGGAAGTAATGATGATAGCCATTTTAGTAGTAGTAGTTAAACTTTTATTGAGCACTTTCTATATGCCAGGCACCATCCTGACTCTAACATGAATTTATCTTATTGTCATAACTACCCTTTAAGTAGGCAAGGCTAGAAGCTAGATTTAGGGTACCCTGAATGACCAGCCTATGAGTTGGGCCTCTCCTTACTACCTGGCTTAGGAATAGATGTGAACTCCAGGAGGACAGAGCCAACTTCTCACTGATCTTTATATACTTAACTAGAGGCCTGTTGCATGAAATTTGTGCATGAGTAAGGTCCCTAGGCCTGGCTGGTGATCAGAGCCAATCTGAGGGATGACCAGTGGGGCAAATGGGGAGCCCTGGCACACGCCTTGGCTGACCTGGGGCCTGAGAGCTGGAGGCAGCTTCTGAGTTGAGCATCTGCCCCCTGATGGTCAGTGTGTGTCATTCTGCCATTTGATTGATTTGCATATTAGTCTTTTATTATATAATATTTCTCCTGCAGGGCCTGGCACATGGGAATGTTTCATGATTTCACTGAATATTAAAAACAGCTCTCCTTAATAAAGCACTTATTGCATTCCTGGGCACTGGTTTAAGTGCTTGACATGGAATAGATTATTTAATTCATTCATAATCCTGAAAGGTAGGCACTATTAATATTACCATTTTACAGATGAAGAAGTTGAAGTCCAGAGAAATTCCTTGTCCAAAGTAATAAAACAGAAAAGGGCCAGAGCTGGGATTTAGACCCAGTCAGTTTGAATTTAGAGTTCATACATGTAATTCCTAAACTGCACAGCCTCTCAAAAACCATTTAGGTTTGAAAACTATATTGAAAATTAGGTGGTGGTAAAGGTTGTGAGGCTTGGTGAGGAGGAAGTCAGCTGGGCAGCTGTGGTAGAAGATAAGAGGGTGTTCTTTACTGGGTCATACATGATCTCCCTGTCTGCCTTCTCCGAAGAGGAGGTACATTTAAAAATATGTTTTTATTGATTTTAGAGAGAGATAAAGAGAGAAGGAGAGATAGAAAAATCGATGCATGAACATTAATTGGCTGCCTGCCTCCTGGTGGGGATCGAACCCACAACCTGGGCATGTGTCCTGACCAGAAATCAAACTGATGACCTCTTGGTGCATGGTTCTGATGCTCAACCACTGAGCTGCATTGGCTGGGCAAGAAGGCAAATTCTCCAGGGTTCAAGGATCAGCTGCCATGCGCATCAGCAGGTGGCTTGTGTGTGTATGTTTTCTCTATTCTCCCACAGTGTATTTATACTCAAGATTGAGATAAACATCCATTTGCTTTAACACATGTGAAAATACCTTAGCAACTTCCTGCAGCTCTGGACTGTTGCTAAGCAGTGACCCTAGTGTTACCATGGCAACACCATCCAAGACTCCAGAGTGCTACTGTACCAGCCTGCTGTTTCCGACATGGCTTTGGGAAACCGGGTTAGCTGGGCCTCAGGAGCACATTGGCTCTCTGGGCACAGCCTTGCTCTTTCTGTTTGGCCCTGTCACAGAGCCTGCTTCCACCTGAGGGAGGCAGGGCTCCAACTCCAGTGACAGGGTCTCTGGTCATATCTGCTGGGCTTTACCCTGTTGCTGTCTCTGTATCACTGGGGAGTCCTGTGGCCTGGGCTGGATTCAGGATGGATGCCCGAGAAGGTGTAGGGAGCTATCTCTCCACTGTAACTGAGAAAGGCCCCTTTCAATACCTCTGTCCAACAGAGAGGAGCTCTGGTACATCTTGGGGTGTGGCCACACAAGGCAGGGATGTCAGCCAGGGTCCCATAAGGGAACAGTTCAAATCAGAGGTTAAGAGACGTCATTGAAGGGACTGCTTCTAGAGGTGCAGGCTCTGCTAAGGGAACAAACACCCATTACCACCCTGAGTGCCTAAGGGACAAGGGGAGGAACTAGTTTCATAGAAACACTTTTCCAGTTTAAATTCTAGTAGCAGTGCTAGACAGGGTAGGTTGCAAATATTGTGAGTCAGCGCTGAGGAGGAAGGAGGAGTATGGAAAAAAACAGGAGCACCTCTGAGAAACAGAACAACAACTAGGGAGCCCAGGTGTTTCAGTGTGTTAGGGCATCAACCCTCAGGGCACAGAGCGGAGTGCGGGGGGGTGGAAGGTGGTGGTGGGATGGGAGGGTGGTGGTGGTGAGGATGGGTTTGAGGTGTGTGTATGTGTGTGTGGACAACGTGGTGGGGGACATGGGAGACAAACAGAGACCAACTAGTCTGATGAATTAATCCAATGGGACCAGGCTGGCAGAACCCAAAACTTCAACTAGACCTTCTGCAGACACTGGGAGGAAGCATGGTTAAAGGTGGGCATGGTGCCTGGGGTCATAAGCAGTCAGTGCCAAGAAGCCCAAACTGTCATTATTCTAAACAATCCCAACAGTGTTCTCTCTGACCTGCAGGTAAAACAAGAGGTTCTATAAAAGTTTTCCTGCCTCTAATCTTAGGCCTGACCAATGTCCCTCTAGGTTCTCTAAACCTTCTTTCCCCTGTGTCTCCACTTGGGGTCCCATGTCTCTCAACTTGGTTGTCATTTCTCTGCCCACCTGCTTTGCACTGACCAGGTTTAGACCAGAGTGATGTCCATATAACCTGAAAACTAATTAGAAATGCACATTTGCAGGCCCCCCTCCCCCCCCAAAGTCAATGAGAGGTATTTGGGGTAGGACCCAAGAAATCTGCATTTCAGCAAGGCCTCCAGGTGATTCTGATGCACAAGTGAAGGCTGGGAACTACTGTTTAGACTGTTTGATGAGCTTGCACCTCTCAATTGCCCTGGTGCTGCTCTTCATGTCTCCTCTGGTTCCTTTATCTTCGGCCTCAGGCTGGCTCTGCCCCATTCTTACATTCGGTCTCAGCTCAGAAACTTTCACCATATGTTTGTCTAGGAAGAAAGTTTGGGGAGGAGTAATCTGGGGGATTGTGGTGACAGGCAATCCAGATATAGGTGGTTGGCATTAGGGAAGCAGGTCCCAGATGCAGAACAGGGGTTCCGAGGTAGAACACTAGTTTTGAGAGAATTAACAAAGGCAAGGATAGCCCCAATGGCCCTTATACTAAGCAGATGAGCAAGTCAGGACTTTCAGTATAAAGTGTTAGAGCTAGGGAGCTGATGGGTGGCAATTATCCATGGGTCTCTGGTATATCTGCACATTTTTATGTGTAGGGCACTGAATTATCTTTTCAAGGATGATTATATGGCAAACAGCTTGGGGAATAGAGATTGTGTCTCTTTCTAAAGAAAGGGCCCATGCTATTGCTCATTATAAAAGATTTCAGTTTCCTAAGCTCAGGCTTCCTGCTCTGTAATACAACCCACATTGTGTGCAAGTGCCATCTGGCCTTGTTCATGTTGCTCTGTGAGTACTGGGGCTTGGGACCTGGTGCAAAAATAACAACATACTGCTGTTGCTGTAAGTATTAAATGGCCGCTTATCTCCAACTCAGGAATATTGTATCTTTTACTAGCATCTATAGAAATGCAACAGGCTGTCCGGCCAATATAGCTCAGTAGTTGAGCATGGACCCATGAACCAGGAGGACACAGTTCAATTTCCAGTAGGATCCCCAGTTGGGGCTATATAGGAGACAGCTGATCAATGATCCTCTCTCATCATTGATGTTTCTATCCCTTTCTCCCTCTCCCTTCCTCTCTTGAAATCATTAAAAACATACTTTAAATTTTTGAGAAAAATGCAACAGGCTAACTTTTTACTTTGTAAGTACTGTAAAATTTTAAACTCTTTCTGGTTCTGGGCAGGCACAAAGTAGGTCTGAACCTCGAGAAGTAAGGGGCTGGACAGTGGTTGGATAAACAGCAATGATGGCTGAGCTGGGACTGAGGGACTTGGGCTCCGTCAAGGATGGTCCTAGCGGTGGGGCAGAGCCTAGCCAAAGTAACAGGGTCAAGGGGCTCCATTTGGAGATACAGGAGGAAGAAGAGACTAGGAATCAAAACATCCCTACAGACATCAGAAATGAGCTCTATACGAGAGATCAGGGAACTATTAGGTCATTTAGCCCTTTGATTCTCAACACTGCCTGCACATATCAATCATATGAAGAGCTTTAAAAAAATACCAGGGTCTGGTCCCCATCCCCAGAGATTCTGATCTCCTTGATACCATAATGGGGTTGTTTACCAACTCATTCAGTTATCCTAATATGCAGCTAGATTTGAGAATCATTGATCCCAGCTTTTTCTGTTGGCCTGCGAGGAAACTGAGGCTCAGAGTATTGAAGTAGTTTGATTAAAGTCTGTTCAAGCCCTCACTGCAGTGGATGTTGCTTCATAAAGCTCAGGAACTAGACTCGGCTCTGGCCAGAGTCTCCCTTGGAACATGACCAAAAGAGGCTCTCTCTCTGGAAGGCAACAACCCTGGGACCCAGAGGGAAGGCTCAGCTTTATCTTGTCAAGTAGAGTCTAGATTGCTAAGCTACCAGATGTTCTTAAGCAGCACCATGCTCTGTGGTGATGCTTTCATGTTACAATTCCAGGGGATGATTCTGAAGATCCTCAAGAGTTTGAGGGCTCAGCTGATGGGAGCTTTGTGTGTGACAGTGTAGGCTCCCTGCCCCCTCCCTGCCTTATCTTCAGGGATGTTCCACATCAGACTAAGATTCTGGTACCTCATAGGATTTGGCATTGAGAGCCAGGGCTTGCTCTTCTGCCTGGTTGCCACAAAAAGCTTATCTTAAAGGGAGAAAAGACTTGTTATACCTTGAAGGCTCCTTTAATTATTTTAAAATTTGGAAATAATTTCAAACTTATAAGAAAATTACAAGAATACAAATAGTGCAAATTATAACCAGATTCCTCTTTTTGGCATTTAATCCAGTTCCTTTATTATTTGTTTTTTCTCTCTAATATTTTTTTCTGAACTGCAGGAGAATAAGTGGGATATATCATGGCCCTTTACCCCCAAATATTTCAGTGTATATTTCCCTAAAATAGGGGTATTTTCTTTCTCTTTCTCTTATAGAACCTTAGGATAGTTATAAACTTCTGTAAGATACTGTATTAATTCATTGTTTATTCTATTTTTGTCAATTAACCCAATGAAACCTTTAGAAAGTGTTTTTCCCTCCAGTGCATGATCCAATCTAAGATAATGTATTACACTTCATTGTGTTGTTCTTTAGTCTCTTGTAATCCGGAACACTTCTACAGCATTTCTTGCCTTGGATAACATTTATATTTCTTAATATAGAGCCCCTCCCACCTTCAAGGACTGTCACTCAGGTTGGGTTTATCTTATGCTTCTACATCATTGGACATGGACTGTGCATTCCAGGATAGGACACTCTGTGCCCTTTTCAGGGTGTCACATCTGGAGTCATACAATATCAATCTGTCCCTTCCAAATTTTCATCAACTGGTGGAAGGGTTAGTAAATTTTTTCACTGTATAGTTACCATTTTATCCTTTGCAAGTAATAAGCCCTCTATGAGAAATACTTTGAGTCCATGCAGGTATCAGAATGTCCCTGTATTCAGCATTCTTTTGAGAATCTTGCCTGAACCAATTTTTACTCTGATGGTTTCAAAATGATGATTTCCCAACTTCAACTCTCTAAGGACTCCTTAGAAGTCTGTGAAAGGGCTCCCTAGGAAGATTCACTTTTGACCTTGAGAGACGATTCAAGGCTGCAACCAAAGCTCTGATGTTGCCTGGTTGACACTGCTCAGTGGTTGAGCATTGACCCAGGAACCAAAGGGTCACAGGATTGACTCCTGGTCAGGGCACATGCCTGGGTTGCGGGATTGATCCTCAATAGGGAGCATGTAGAAGGCATCGATGTTTGTCTCTCACCAATGTTTCTCTCTCTAAAGTTAATAAAAGCATTTAAAAAAAAAAAAGTTCCACTGTTTCTATGTTGGGAGGAGCAGCTACTTGCACTCCTAAAATTCTTCTCCCTTCTGAGCACTCTGTACCTTCCGGATTTTACTTTATACCTCTGATGTAGACCTTTGTCTTAACTTCTATCTTATCAAGGGTTACAAGCAGTTATTTCACCCTGTAATCAGTGGCATTACCAAAGTGCTTTTGGGTTTTGGAGACAATTCATCTATTATTGATTAATTTTTATTTTCAATTTTCTTTTTCAAAATTTTTTTATTGTGTTACATGTATTCATATCTCCCCATTGCCCCCCCTCCCTCCCAGGCATACCCCAAACCCCGCAGTGTCTATGTTTATTGGTTATGCTTATATGCATGCATTCAAGTTCTTTGATTGATCTCTTATCTATCCAATCTCTCCTTAATCTTCCTGCTATAATTTGACAGTCTGTTTGATGCTTTACTGCCTCTGTATCTATCCTTTTGTTCATCAGTTTACAATGTTCTTTATTATCCACAAATGAGTGAGATCATGTGGTGCTTCTCCTTCATTGACTGGCTTATTTCACTAAGCATAAGGCTCTCCAGTTCCATCCAGGTTGCTGCAAATGGTAAGAGTTCCTTCTTTTTAATGGCAGCATAGAATTTCATTGTGTAGATGTACCATGGTTTTCCAATCCACTCATCTGCTAACGGGCATCTAGGCTGTTTCCAAATTGTAGCTATTGTAAATTGTGCTGCTATGAACATAGGGGTGCATAAATCCTTTCTGATTGGTGTTTGTGATTTCTTAGGATAAATTCCAAAGAGTGCGATTGCTGGGTAAAATGGGAGATCCATTTTTAGTTTTTTGAGGAAACTCCATACTGTTCTCCACAGTGGCTGCACCAGTCTGCATTCCCACCCAACAGTGCACAAGAGTTACTTTTTCTCCACATCCTCCCAAACACTTGTCGTTTGATGATTTGTTGATGATTGCCATTCTGACAGGTGTAAGATGGTATCGCATTGCTGTTTTGATTTGCATCTCTCAGATAATTAGTGACTTTGAACATGTTTTTATGTGTCTCTTGGCCTTCCTTCTGTCGTCTTTCGAAAAGGTTCTATTTAGGTCCGTTGCTCATTTTTTTTATTGGATCGTTTATCTTCCTTTTATTAAGTTGTGTAAGTTGCCTGTAGATGTTGGAGATTAAACCTTTATCAGTGATAACATTTGCAAATATGTTCTCCCATACAGTGGTCTTTCTTGTTGTTTTGTTGATGGTTTCTTTTGCTGTGCAAAAGCCTTTTATTTTGATGTAGTCCCATTTGTTTATTTTTTCTTTAGCTTCCATTGCCTTTGGAGCAGTATCAGTGAAGAAGTTCTTTCCGCATATGTCTCACATTGTACTGCCTGAGGATTCCTCTAGTATTTTTATGGTTTCCCTTCTAATGTTTAAGTCCTGTATGCATTTTGAGTATATTTTTGTATATGGTGTAAGTTGGTGGTCCAGTTTCATTTTTTTGCATGTATCCGTCCAATTTTCCCAACACCATTTATTGAAGAGGCTATCTTGGCTCCATTTTATGTTGATGCCTCCTTTGTCAAATATTAATTGAGCATAGTGCTTTGGGTGGATATCTGGGATCTCTATTCTATTCCATTGGTCTATATGTCTGTTCTTGAGAACAGTTGCTTTGTAATATAGCTTGAAATCTGGTATTGAGATCCCACCTACTTTATTCCTCTTTCTCAGAATTGCTGTGGCTATTTGTGGTCTTTTTTTTGTTCCAGAGGAATCTATGAAGAATTCTTTCCAGGTCTGTGAAATATGTCATTGGTATTTTAATGGGTAGTGCATTGAATCTATAGATTGCTTTGGGTAGTATGGACATTTTAATGATGTTGATTCTCCCAATCCATGAGCATTGCATGCTCTTCCATCTTTTACCATCTTCCTCTAGCTCTTTTTTCTGTGTCCTATAGTTTTTTTACATACAGGTCTTATACTCTTTTATTAGATTTATTCCTAGGTATTTTAATTTTTTTGGTGCAATGGTAAGTGGGATTGATTTTTTAGTCTCTCTTTCTGTAATTTAGTATTAGTGTATAGAAATGCCACAGATTTCTTGGCATTAATTTTGTATGCTGCTACATTGCCAAATTCATTAATTAAGTCAATTAGTTTTGGGATGGAGTCCTTTGGGATTTTAATGTACAGTATCATGTCATCTGCAAATAAGGAGAGCTTTACTTCTTCTTTTCCAATTTGAATACCTTTTATTTCTTCTTGTCTAATTGCAATGGCTAATACTTCCAGTACTATGTTGAACAGGAGAGGTGAGAGTGGGCATTCCTGTCTTTTTCTTGTTCTTAGGGGAAATGGTTTTAGTTTTTGCCCATTGAGTATGATGTTAGCTGTGGGTTTATCATATATGGCTTTTATGATGTTGAGGTATGATCCTTCTATTCCCACATTGTTGAGAGTTTTTATCAAGAAAGGGTGTTGGATTTAGTCAAATGCTTTTTCTGCATCAATTGATATGACTATGTGATTTTTATCTCTCAATTTGTTGATGTGATGTATCACGTTTATTGATTTGCGGATATTGTACCATCCCTGCATTCCTGGGATGAATCCTACTTGGTCATGGTGTATGATCTTTCTGATGTACTGCTGGATCTGATTTGCTAGAATTTTGTTGAGGATTTTGGCATCTATGCATGATAGATATTGGCCTATAATTCTCTTTCCTTGTGTTGTCTTTATCTGGTTTTGGTATTAGGGTGATGCTGGCTTCATAGAAGGTGTTTAGAAGTGTTCCTTCTTCTTGAATATTTTGGAATAGTCTGAGGAGGATAGGTTTTAATTCTTCCTTGAATGTTTGGTCAAACTCTCCTTTGTAGCCATCTGGTCCTGGGATTTTGTTTGCTGGAAGCTTTTTGATGACTGCCTCAATGTCTTTCATACTTATTGGACTATTGAGCTATTTAGATTATTCCTTATTGAGTTTTAAAAGGTTATATTTTTCTAGGAATATGTCCATTTCTTGCAGGTTGTACAATTTGTTGGAATAGAGTTGTTCATAGTATTTTTTGAACAATCCTTTGTATTTCGGCGGGGTCAGTTATTATTTCTCCTCTTTCATTTCTGATTTTGTTTATTTGAGTCTTCTCTCTTTGCTTGTGGATGAGCCTGGCTAGAGGTCCATCAATCTTGTTCATCCTTTCAAAGAACCAGCTCTTGGTTTTGTTGATCTTTTGAATTGTTTCTTTGGTCTCCATGTTGTTTATCTCTGCTCTGATCTTTACTATTTCCTTCTTCTGCTTAAACTGGGCTTTTCTTGTTGCTCTCTTTCTAGCTCTTTGAGTTGTAGGGTTAGGAAATTTATTACCATTGTTTCCTGTTTTTTGCCGTAGGCCTGTAGGGCTATGAACTTCCCTCTCAAGTCTGCTTTCACAGTGTCCCATAAATTTTGTATTGTTGTGTTGTCATTGTCATTTGTTGCCATGATGTTTTTTATTTCTTCATTGATCTCTCTGGTTACCCAGTCGTTTAATAGCATGCTGTTTAGTCTTCTTGTGTTTGATTTTTTTGTATTGTTTTTATTATAGTTGATTTCTAGTTTTATGCCACTGTTGTCTGAGAAAATGCTTGATATGATTTCTATCTTCTTGAATTTGAAGAGACTTTTCTTCTGACCCAACATATGATCTATCTTTGAAAATGACCCATGTGCACTGGAGAAGAATGTATATTCTGTGGCTTTCGAGTGAAATGTTCTGAAGATGTCAATTAATTCCATCTGGTCTAGTGAGTCATTTAGGATTGATATTTCTTTGTTGAGTTTTTGTTTAGAGGATTTGTCCAGTGGTGACAGTGGGGTCTTAAAGTCTCCTAATATGATTGTATTGCTGTCAATCTCTCCCTTAATATCCTCGAGGAGTTTTTTTTATGTATTTAGGTGCTCCTATATTGGGTGTGTACATGTTTACCAGAGTTATTTCTTCTTGTTGGATTGTTCCCTTTAGTATTATGAAGTGGCCTTCTTTATCTCTTGTTATGTCCTTCATTTGAGATCTAATTTGTCAGATATAAATATTGCAATCCCAGCTTTTTTTTTTTCATTTGCATTTGCCTGAAATACCATCTTCCATCCCTTCACCCTCAATCTGTGTGCATCTCTTTTCCTCAGGTGAGTTTCTTGTAGACAGCAGATATATGGATCATGTTTTCTTATCCAATTGGTTACCCTATGTCTTTTGATTGGAGCATTTAATCTGTTTACATTTAAAGTTATTATTGATAGGTACTTATCTGTTGTCATTTTTAGTCTTTACCCCATAGTTCCTTCTTTTTCTTCCTATTTCTTTTTATTACAGCAGACCCTTTAACATATTTTGCATTGCTGGTTTGGTGGTAATATATTCCCTTAGTCCTTTTTTGTCTGTGAAGCTTCTGATTTCACCTTCAATTTTGTTTGAAAGCCTTGCAGGGTACAGTATTCTTTGATTCAAACCCTTCATTCTCTTCTGGCTTGATGAATTTCTGTTGAGAAATCAGTAGCTAGTCTTATGGGGGTTCCTTTGTAGGTAACTTTCTGTTTCTCTCTGGCTGCTTTTAAGATTCTTACCTTGTCTTTGGTATTTGCCAATTTAATTAATAATGTGTCTCGGTGTTGGTTTTTTGGGGTTCATTTTGCTTGGGACTCTGTGAGCTTCTTGGATTTGTGTGAGTTTTTTCTTTCCTATATTGGAGAAGTTTTCTGTCATTATTTCTTTAAACAGGTTTTCTAATCCTTGCTCAGTTTCCACTCTTTCTGGAATCCCAATTATGTGGATGTTGTTTTGTTTCATGTTATCCTAAAGTTCCCTTAGGCTCTCCCCTTGCTTTTTAATTTTTTTTTCTTCTAGAGGCTGCTGTACTTGGGTATTTTTTCCTACCATGTCTTCTAGCTCCCTGATGTGGTCCTGTGCTTCTTCTAGTCTACTTTTGATGCTTTCTACTGAGTTCTTTATACCAGTGATGTCATTTTTCATTTCTTTTTGATTATTCTTCATTTCTTCTTGCTTCTTCTTCATTTCCTCTTGGCTCTTCTTCATTTCCTCTTGGCTCTTACTCACATTGTTGATTTTGTCTTCCATTCTTTTCAGCCTATTTATGACCATAATCATCATGCTCTGGACTAAGTACTGGGGGAAAGTGGTGAAGAAGAAAGCATGGAGCCTATCATTAAGAAGCTTGAAGTTCACTGGGGAAGACTGACACTGTGCAGATAATTAATACTAAACTAAATCTTACAAAGGGGGCAAGTAAGAGTGCCTTGTGGGCGTACATCAGCAGTTTATCTAATCTGGGGGCTGGGGAAGTCCTACTGAGGAAATTAAATTAAAGATGAGTCCAAATAATCTTGGCACTCATGATGTGAGAGTAGCAACTGAAAATTCCCAGAACTGAGAGTACAGGGGTGCCCTCCCACCTATATGGCTGTGTTTGTGTGTAGGGGGGAGAGATGGGGGAAATGGTATGCAGCTCATGATCAGACTGAGAAATGGTTGGATCCAAATTGTACAAAGCCTTTTAAGTCTTGAAAACAATTTTTGTTTTAATCCTGAGTCAAGAAAAGTTTCTTAAGGATGATAAAAATCTTATTCATAAATTTAAAAGATTTGAATTGATTGGGAAAGAAAGAAGCCAGAGTGAAAATAGAAAGGTCAGTTAGGTTGGAGGGGAGTTCTGTCGGTGGCCTGACTATGGTGACAGGGGGTGTATGGAGGAAAAGTTTTTAATTTCTTGATTTTTGATATCTCAGTAGGGATCATGGATGCTATGGAAATCTTAAATTCCTAAGAACCAGAGCCACTCTATTTAGACAGTGCTCACTAGAGAAACCCAGCTCTCAACCTAGCTTGTAAATACGAAGTTTACTGATATTTACCAATAGTAGCCAACCATGGACTAGGTTCTCACTTGCAGTTAATAAATTTGCTCTTTTCTATTTTTACAAAAGGAGACGATCCTATTACTAAGTATTGCACAATTTAATTTGATTTATGTAACCATTTGCCCTTTGAAAGTGTTATGGACACAGCTAATTTTGGCTCACAGACAGTACAGAGTTATATTGGAATCTTCTACCCCAACCCAGCATTATTTGCTTTGACTGCAGGTTTTATAGCACATGATACTTCCCCATTAACTTTTATTAGATCTATAATTTTTTTTATTAACATTGAGTAATAACTGTTTTCAATGGCACCACTCTTTCGAGAGTTCTCGATTTGTAGTCCATGGTAGCAGTTGCTAAATTGAAGTTTCTTCTGCCAGCATTTTACACACAGTAAATCCAACCATTCAACCTCATCTTGCTTAAAAAGCCATGAAATTCCTGAACATTATCAGAAAAATGACCACAGTCAAAGTACTCTAAGTGGAGATGAAAATTGAGCTCTGGCCTATTTGAATGAAGATGTTTCACAGTTATTGGCTGGAGTTGGGAACTTTCAACCCCAAGTTAAAACTTTCCTTTCTGTGGGATTTCTCCTATTATGGAGGTTGTTGACTGTTCCACATACAGATTGGGACTGTGTCTCATGGAAGCTAGGGGAATATTTTTACAGTATCATTAGTAGTTTCTTTTCTTTTCTCTTATTAAGAATGAAATAAACTTCAGGTAAGAACCTGCCCTGAGCAGAGTGCAAAGAGTTATGAGATAAAAAATCTCTTATCTTGAGATTCCAGTGAAGTGTCTCTTATTTAAAAGGATATGGCTTGCCTTGGTGGGATAGCTCAGTTGGTTAGAGAATCCTCCATACAGGCCAAGGTTTCAGGTTCAATCTTCAGTCAGGGCACATGAATGCATAAATAATTGAAACAATAAACTGATATTTCTCTCTCTCTCCTCTCTCTCTCTAAAATCAATAATGAAAAAAATGACATGGCTTTAGTGAACATAGTGTCAATTTGATTACATTAAGTTTAATTTGATAGGATATCTTGATATTTCTCATGTTTATTAGGATTAGTTAGGTTGCAAGTGACAGAAAACTCCAAATTTCATGTACGGTTAGAGTCCAGGGTTCATTGGGCAGGCCACAATGTGGTAGGCAGGTATTTTGCTCTTTTCATATCCTCAGCATGTGACTTTAAACTCATGGCTCCGTATGGCTGCCTGATATCCAGTCATCTTACCAATATTCTAGTGGAATAAAGGAGGAAAAAGGCCACATTTTCTTCCTTTAAGGATACTTCCAGGAAGTTGCATAGGACATTCCATTTAAATCCCATTGGTAGAGTTTAGTCATATGATAATGCCTATCTGCAAGGGAGCCTGGAAAATGTTATTATTCCAGGCACCTGTGTAGAGCTAACATTTGGAGGTTTTATTACCAAGGAAAAATGGATGGAAGACTGCATGGGACATCTCATGGGTTTGAATAAAAGACATGCAAAGTATCTTTTAGTATTTAGAAAACACATTTAAAAAACAGATGCTACCTATTCTTGGAAAAATGAAGTTCAAAATCCAAAGACTAGGAGGTTGGAGAAGGGAAGGTGTTTGGTGTATATGTAGCTTGTGACTTTTAGAAATATGCAGAAGCTTCAAACAGGCATCCATCCATCCATCCATCCATCCATCCATCCATCCATCCGTCCATCGTTTTGAAATATTTACTGAGTACCTGCTTTATATCTGACACTGTGATCATAGCTGAGAAAATGGATATGAATAAGAGTCTCATACTCAAGGAACTCATGTCTGGTAGAAGGAAATGTTAGATAAATTAGAAATTTCAGGTGATAAATGCTATAATGAGATAATCATTCATTTATATTTCCATTGAATATCTACTATATACGAAGTGCTCTTCTAGACACTGAGGATACAAAATTGAAAAGTCAAGTTCTCTATCAGAAAAATTATAATGCAGAGTGATAAACAGTTTAATGGGGATATAGATATACAATGGGAGCAAATGGAGAAAAGCCTGAGTTAGAAATTGCTTCCCAGAGGAGATCTTTACCTGGAACATGAAGAAAGAGAAGTATTCTAGTACAACCTTGAACCTTCTCCTTCTGTCCATTAAGCATTGAGGGAATTAGTCTTCTTTCCTTTTATGCACATAATAGAGGTCTGGTGCATGAAATTCATACATGGTGTGTATGTGTGTCCCTCAGCCCAGCCTCTACCCTCTCCAATCTGGGATCCCTCCCACAAACCAGGACTGCTGGCTCCCAACTGTTTGCCTGCCTGCCTTCCTGATTGCCCCTAACCGCTCTGCCTGCCAGCCTGATCCCCACCTAACCATTCCCCTGCCAGCCTGTTTGCCCCTAACTTCCTTCCCCTGCAGGCCTGATCATCCCTAACTGCCCTACCCTACAGGCCTCGGTCTCCCCCAATTGCCCTTCCCTGTTGGCCTGATAACCCACAATTGCCCTCACCTACTGGCCATCTTGTGGAGACCATCTTGTGTCCACATGCGGACAGTCATCTTTGACCACATGGGGGCAGCCATCTTGTGTTGGAGTGATGGTCAATTTGCATTTTATTCTTTTATTAGATAGGATTAGAGAGGATAGAGGCCTGGTGCATGGGTGGGGGCTGGCTGGTTTGCCCTGAAGGGTGTCCCAGATCAGGGAAGGGTATCCCTTGGGTCATGGGGCAGCCCGGGCAAGGGGACTGTAGTAATTTGCATGCTAGCCATGCCTCCCAGTGACCCAAGCGGAAACCCTGGTATCTGGGATTTATTTATCTTCTATAATTGAAACTTCATAGCCTTAAGCAGAGGCCAAGGCAGGCCAGGGAAGGTGGAAAGCTTGGCTTCCTCCATTGCTGGGGAAACCCAATCCACCTGCTTGCTCCATGGCTGCATCTGTCTTGGTTGGGTTAATTTGCATACTTGGTCCTGATTGGCTGGTGGGCATGGCTTGTGGGTCTAGAAGAGGTATGATCAATTTGTATATTACTATGAGATAGAATGTAATTCATATGTCATGGGTGGCCAGTATTTGCCCACACTCTCTTCTGAAAATTTTGAATAATTCTCTCTGCTACCCAAATGGGTGCACAAAGATATTTACTTGATAATATTTATTGAGTGAGTGGGTAATAGGAGATGTTTACCATTTTCTTTGGTTTTAAGCACAATTGTAATGGCATTGCTTTAAACCCATTTTGGGGCTGAAGGGCCACAAAATGCATTTCCACCATGGCACGGAACTAGAAACCAAAATCAAATGAAATGAAGAGTCTAACAAAATACATCCTCTCAATGGAATAAAATTAGGTATCTGTCAGAATGCATTTGTCCTCTAAATATCCATCCATATGTTTTTTGTTTTGGTGTAAATAGGCATTCATCAGTTTATTACAATTGTGCTGTCAGAGACTCAGCAATTTGGAACAGAATTTTAAAGATCCTTCTAGACTCCAGAGCTTTAACCTAGGTAGACATTTGGAGAGTTGCATTTCTTGTTTTGTATTGTTTCTCTTCTGATTTCTTTTGGCTCCCTTCAAAGTCTGCAGTTCATCACTAAAGAGAAGCAAAACATCTACATAAAATCAATCCAATAATACTATGTTCCGAAGCTTTAGTTCCTGCTGCAGTCAGCTCATTGCAGAGACTGCAGTTTGCTTCTTAGCCAGCCTTCTTCAGATGTGGTCTTTGGTGGGGAATGCTGGGTTTGTGACCACTGGGTGCCTGTGATGTTGGCTCCCTCTAGCCCCATGGCCTTGGGTCAAGCCCAAGAGGGGGAAGGGTGGGGAGTGTCTCCCAATCTCATCTGTGCCACTGTTCTTCCTAATTTGCATGGGTGAGGGCTACAGAAAATTCTGAGGAGGAAAACCAGAGATATGGCAAATTGAGAGCCTCAGCGGTGGGCATTTCCGTCTGACTGTTTCTAAGCAGGGAGCTGGCTGCTAAAAACAATTATTAACTTGTCAAATATTCTGTTAAATGAAGAAAATTAGTATGGTAACTTTATGAACAAAAGCACATTTTGAACAAAGCCCAAAACTATGCATTTAAATAAACTCTGGAATTAATGCTGTGATTAGCATTAATATTTGCCAAGGTCATAAATTCTTTATAAAAACTGAAGCTTTCCTAGAGGAAGGAAGAGCAATGTGGAATTTAATATGTTCACAATGGGCACATTGCAGGGTAGATTGCCAGCCTCCTCTCTTGGTCCTCCTCCCTGCAGAAGGTCAGTTCCCTGAGCCTCTGCTACTTAGTGTTCTAGCTCTGTTCTCAAGCCCTGACAGAGGCATGGTAGAAAGTCATGGAAGGTCATAGAAGGCGACAGTAAGGAAAATCAGACCTCTAAAAGCTCTGGTTCCATATCTGAGTTCTGAGGGGGTGAAGAAGAGAGTCAATGGGCCAGAGAAGAAATAGATGAAAGGAAAATCTAACTGTCTCCAAAGGACTCTCTGCATCCTGGCTTTACACTCTTCACTCCATTTCCACTCTCCTGCCCCCATTCCAGCAGATTGGTGACAAAGTTACCAAGAGGATAGATCTAAGTGCCCCAGACTCCATCAGTTCACTGGGAAAAATTCACTCCTATTTTTAGGGGCTCAAACATAGGCCCCTAAGAATAGAATAATAAGAAAGAAAGGAATTGAAATAAAGAGGTGAAAATGAGGACAAATAGGCAGACCTGTCATGCACCTCTCCCAAGGGCCAGACTGGAACTACAACTAAATTGGAGAACATGCACCTGGAATACCAACTGAGGTCTAGCTGAGCAGGAGGCTTATATCAAGGAAGGATAGAAAATGCCTGGAGGTGGGTAGGAAGGACGAGGTTGCAAGAGGAGCTGACCCAGATTTCAGGGGTGGCAGGCCAGCAGGTGTTGAGAGAGGAGGGAGCACTGGGCTACAATAGGCTGGCATCCAGGCTGGGCTCAGCTTCCCAGATAACATCCAGCTGCAAAAGGCACGAGGCTGCTGGCTGTAGCAGAGTCTGGAACTGGTCTGAGAGAAAGCCAAGTTTTTCTTTTGTTTGTTTTCTAAACCCAGAGAACAGGAGTTTTCTTTTGAAGCTACTCACTCGAGGCTTTGGTGGAGGGAGGGAGATGTGGGCTTGAGGTACCTGGGGAGAGGCTGGGGTGGGAAGCAGTCTAGGGAGACATGGAAAAGCAGTAGCCAAGAATACTGTATTTGGTCATTCTTTTGTGTCCAAACCAAAATGGTCATGCTACCAGAGAGGAGCTGGCCACTCCCAGTAGCCACAGGGCAGGTAAAGAAAATACACCCTGCCCTAGGTGTTATAGCCCGCCCTTCCCTCAGGAGCCCTGACTGCCACACCCTGCATTTTGAGCTTTTCAGAGGAAACAAAAACAGAGGCCAAACCTAGGGTTTGAACAGTCTCAGGAGTCCTCAGTGACTGGATTGAGGGAAGGAATATCTGCCCCACTATTATGGGCACCAGTCTAGTCTGGTACTTTGCCTGCATGGGAGAGCTGATAGAAATTCCAGGTTCCTGGCTGATCCCAAAAGATTGCATACAAGGATCTCTGCCCAACTGAGGGCAGAGTAATATTTTGGGCCACTTGCAGAAGAGTAGCACTGGTACAGGGAAACACACCAACCACATTCTCTGAAATCTGAACAGCACCTCAAAGCCCTTTCAGAAACAGACTTTTGAGTGATTGACACCTGACTAGCTGGCAAAGGTAAGTAGAGTCAGAGCCTGGAAAACCAGGAGGTTTGCTGACCCAGCCATGGGCCCCATGATGTGCACAACCTCCTTCAGAGGATAGATTAGCCCTTCCTACCTGCAGTCAAGTCCTGTGGAGACAAGACACAAACTGGATCACCCAGAGATTCAATCAGGTTGCTGAAAGCCAAAGGAGGGCCATTTCTGACAGAGGTTAGCACATAAGTACCTCATAGGAATCCCAGACAGAACAGAAGAGTAGAATCCAAAGGGAGAAAATTGTCTGGGATGCTGTTACAGTAATAGTACAATCAAACAGCAGACTGCTTGGGGTGATAAGGCTGTCAGAGAGGTTAGTGAGGGATGACCAAATGACTGAACAGCAGCCTGCATGGGGTTACCAGGCCAGCAGGGGGGCAATTGGGGGCGACCAGGCTGGTGAGGGGGCATTTAGGGGTGACTAGGCTGGCCTGCAGAGGTGTTTAGGGGTGATCAGGCTAGTGGGGGTGGGAGTGGGGTCAGTTAGGGGCAATCAGTTAGGCAGGTGAGCAGTTAGGAACCAGCAGTTCCGGATTGTGAGAGGGATGTCAGACTGCCGGTTTAGGTCCTATCCCTGAGATTGGGCCTAAACCGGCAGTTGGACATCCCCTGAGGGATCCTGGATTGAAGAGGGTGCAGGCTAGAAAACCCCTACCACCCCCATGCACAAATTTTGTGCACTGGGCCTCTAGTGTTTTAATAACAACTCTCAACAAAGTGGGAATAGAGGGATCATACCTTAACATAATAAAGGCCATATCTGACAAACCTATAGCCAACATCATACTCAATGGGCAAAAACTAAAACCATTTCACCTAAGAATAAAAATAACAGGTCTGCTTTCACCACTATTATTTAATACTAGTGGCCCAGTGTATGAAATTTGTGCATAAGAAGGGTTCTTAGGCCTGGTCAGTGATCAGGGCTGATTGGGGCCTTCTGTCTGCTGGCCAGGACCTTCCTCCCTGGCTGCCAGCTGCCAGCCAGGGTCTTTCTTCATTCCACACTGCCTCCTGATGGTCAGCACATGTCTTAGCAAGTGATCGAACTCCTGATCTCCTGGTCAAACTCCTGAGGGGACACTTTGCATATTAGCTTTTTAAACATATAGATGTGCATAGCCCATAGACACAGACAATAATGTGGCAAAGTGGGGAACGGGTGCCAGGAGGAGGAGTCATCAGGGGGAAAAATACAACAAAAACAAAGTGGACATCTGTAATACTTTCAACAATAAAGATTTAAAAAAACCACACAAATAAGATGGCAAACAAACTTTTTCATTCATTGGGAACATATCTGACTGGTCCTTTTCTATGCCACACTCACTATGATATTTGCTGACCCCCAAGGAGTAGCACAGAATGAAGGAAGGCCCCATCTGGCACCTGGCAGCTGGCAGCTGGGGAAGGAAGGTTTCCATGCTTTTGACATTCTCACTAAGATCTTTGAAAGTCCCAGAGGCTCCTTATCCTATCTTCATATTTTTCATTTCTATTTTCTTTTTATTCTTCTGATTGTTCCCCCCCCCACTCATATTCCAAATCATTGATTTGATTCTCAGAATCCTCTACTCTACTGTTGAATCTCTGCATATTATTATTTATTTCAGTCAGTGAATGCTTAATTGCTTAATTTCTGACCGACTGGTTGTTTTCCTTTTTTTTTTTTTTTTTTTTTTATTCTCACTAAGGTCCTTGAAAGTCTGTCTCACTAAATCCCTTGGAGGTCTCAAGAGCTACTGTGCGGATTTTTCTGACATCTCAAACGTATATCATCAATTCTTCCCAGTGACACCAATAGAAATCAAGTCTCAACTACAATAAGACTATGCACATAGCCAACAAAGGGGTGCCCCTAGAGTGCCTAGTTTAGGTGACTGGGCAGGCAAAGCCACTGAGCCATATAGGACATCTACTACACAAGGCCACTCTACCAAGTCAAAGAGACAGAGCAGCTCTACCCAGTACATAGAAACAAACACAGAAGCAACCAAAAATAGGACACAAAGAAACATGTCACAAATGAAAAGAATGGAAAAAAGCAAACTATTGGATATACAGTTCAAAACCATGGTTATAAGGTTATTCAAGAATCTTCATGAGACCTCCAAGGGACTTAGTGAGACTTTCAAGGATCTTAGTGAGAATCCAATAATAATAATAATAATAATAATAATAATAATAATAATAGGGAAAGGACCATAAAAAATTAAGCATACGCTGACTGAAATAAAGAATAATATATAAGGATTCAACAGTAAAGTAGAGGATTCTGATAATCAAATAAACTATTTGGAATATGAGGGGCAAAAAACCACCCAAATCAGAAGAGCAAAATGAAAGAGAATCTAAAGATATGATGATAGTGTAAGGAGCCTCTGGGACAACTTTAAGAGTACCAACATTGGCATTATGGGGGTGCCAGAAGAAGAGAGAGCAAGCTATTGAAAACCTATTTGAAGAAATAATGACAAAGGCCAATAGGCTATGAGGATTACTTGTGTCTATGATGAGAGAACTTCTGGGCTGGAGACACTCTTATGGGTCAAGACTTGCTTCAGTGGGGCTTTGGTGCTCACTGAGTCTGCCCCGAGTGTGTCCCTTATGGATTTGAGGAATTGTAATCTGGATGATCCCACTCTGACCACTGGGTACACTGGCTTTTGGATATGCAAGGAAGTGCAAGTTTAGCCTCTGTCTGAGGCTTCCCAGGAGGAGCTATGGAAAGATCTGCAGGTTCTTTTTCTTCCTTTGGGGTTTGGAAGTGCCCAGATGAGGCCAGCTGTGAAGCAATGAAAGCTGCTGTGGGGCCTTGGGCCTTCTTTTGGAAGTTCTGGGGCTCTCTGATCCAGCTGCAGTTTGTTAGGTAATTTTGGATTTCAAAAGACCAGGCCTTTCATATGCAAAAGCCTCTGTGCACAGCTGAGGTTATAAATTGGGTAGGGCGAGGTCTCAGGGAAGCAACAGGGTGGAGCAAAAAGCAATGGCTTACCATCAGCTCTGCTCTAAGAGGCTCCCGGGTCTCAGTGTCCTGCGGTAATCACTGCAAACATCTCTAAGAGAAAGCCGCCTTCATGTTCCACCTGATGCCAGACAGTCCAATTCCTTCCCATATGAGTTTGGGTTCCCAGAGTCTCACCCGGAACTGGAGTCTCCCTCACAATTGAAAAGATTACCATGTACTCAGTTGCCAGCCTTTTCCTTGTGCACACTTTACTTGCACACTTTACTTCTGCAGCTCCTCTGAACCTCAGTGTGCTTTTCTCTTTCCTTCTAGTTGTAGAATTTCCATTCAACCAGCCTTCCTGTGGTTCTTGATGATGTCTGTTTTGTCTTTTAAGTGTAGTTTGGAAGTGATTGTGCAAGGCAACAAGTTCAGGTGTTTACCTATGCCACCATCTTGGTTTTTGGTAAGTCCACTCTATTTATCTGTCTTTTAATTAATATCTTTTGGCCATTCACATGTAAAGTGGTTATTAATAATATGTGTACCAGTTAATAATGCAAATTTTTTTCAATAGATGATTTACACATTTGTGGGTATACGTATATGTGATTTGATATGTATGGTATTTTGTTGTATTGACAGCAAGCTTCAAAACTCCATATGTAAACTTTTCATCATAGATATTTTTACACTTAAAAATGTCAAATTTTGTGCCCAAAAAAGAGCTTTTGTGGGAAGTTTTAATTCATTACTTTATTGTGAAGAAAAAGTTATTGTATACTTTGGGAAGCTTATGGTGAACGCTCCATCTCAAGATAGTTGTGAATGCTGGTTTAAGTGCTTTAAAAGTGATGATTTCAATGTGAAAGACAAAGAACGTCTAGGTCAACTAAAAACGTTTGAGGACCAACAATTACAAGCATTATTGGATGAAGATACATGTCAAACTCAAAAAACAACTTGCAGAAAGATTAAACATTGCTCAGCAAACAATTTCCAACCAATTACATACAGGCAATGGGAAAGATTTTAAAGGAAGTAAAATGGGTGCCACGTTAACTGAAAGAAAGACAAATGGAAAACCGAAAGGTCATCAGTAAAATGTTGCTTCAACGGCATGAAAGAAAGTCTTCTCAGCCTTAAATTGTGACTGGTGATGAAAAGTGGATTTATTTTGAGAATCCAAATGCACATAATCATGGGTTGATCCAGGTCAACCACCAAAATTGACTGCAAGACCAAATCACTTCGGAAAGAACCCAATGCTCTGGGATCAGGAAGGTGTGGTGTATTATAAGCTTTTAAAACCAGGTGAAACTGTTAATACTGATTGTTACAACAAATAATCAATTTGAACCACACTTTGGTCATAAAATGACCAGAATGGGCCAGAAGACCCGGCAAAGTAATTTTGCTTCATGATAATACACTTGTTCCGATCGATGGCACATGCACTTTCTGAGCAGCACTTCAAAACCTATGAAGAAATGGAAAATTGGGTCTCTGAATGGTTTGCCTCCAAATAAGAAAAGTTCTGTTGGGACGGTATCCAATTTACCTGAAAGATGAGGAAAATGTGTAGCTAGCGATGGCATTACTTTGAAGAAAGCACTTTTAATGTTTCTCTTGAAATTATCGTGTTTTCTTTGATTACAAAATCCGCATTATTAACTGCTACACCTGATATGTAGGTTCCTCCATTGCCAGCTTCAGAGCAATTGGAGTAGTGAGATGCATGTCTCAGGCTCCCATCCATTTCTCCTCCAGTTGGCCCATCATTCTTGCTCTGCTTATGTCTAACTTCCTACCACATCCTCCCCTCAAGGATCTTGGCGCTGAATTCTTTCATGAAAAGGGGGCATAAGGTCTCTTCTAAAACTACTTCATGCTGAGGAGGGATGAAAATTTTCTTTCAGAGCCAAGAGATCCTTACTCTGTCAGAGGGACATTGAGACCTGGGGATGGAAAGAGGTGGCAATGGTGTCTAGAGGTGGTATTCCCTAAGTGTGAATAGGGCTTGTAATCTGGAGGAGGCAAACTATGTAATAAAATTTAGTATTATTGGGCAAAAGTTAGAACAGCAAGAATTATGACAAATGGCCTACTGGAAGGAAAAACATTTCAGTTCTAATAATTCCATATTGAAACAAATTTCCCTCTTAAAGCCCCATTCATTTTCATTAAAGGGCCAAATTAAGACCAATTTATTTACTATATTAAGTCTAATTATAATTTGGCCTGATTGCATGAACACAATAAGAATAACAATAGATCATATAGGTTATTTTAAAAAAAGATATGCTTTGCTGGAATGTTATGATTAAGCGATAATTAGCCCCACAGGGCAAAGAAGCTGAGCCACCTAGCTGCCATCAGGTTTGCCTGTAACACCAGTAGACTTGGGTGAATTCCTCAAGTTCTGGAGGTTCCCAATGATGTTGTGAGGTTCCTTCCTTGCCCTCTTTCAGGAAAGCAACTTCGGTCCTTATCTGGAAAGACTACTGTGAACCATGTGACCAAGCAAGATATAGGCTTTCTCCAAGGGGTACTTATTGGCTTCATTCTGTAAAGCTTTCTGGTGACATCCAGAGTCAAGGAATGTTAGACATGACATTCCAAAGTCTTTGTTAAAAAAACTATAATTGGAAACTGGTCTTATTGAATTCATGCAAAGAAACATATTGTCATGACTCATTCATTAAGAAATGCCAAATTCTAGAGGGATCAGGGGTAGAAAGTGAGGAAGGGTGAGAGGAACAATGGCAGATGGCAAAGGTGCAGCAGAAACCACACATATACCTCTTTTTAGACCATGCTTCTTCTATCGGCAGTATCTGGGTTAAAATGGAAAACTTTAGTCACGTGGGTAGTTGCAAATATTTAGGTACTCAGCCTTGTGAAGCCAGAGTGTATTGAGCCAGCATGGGGCTACTGCTTCCTACAGGTATGTTATGGAAGATGATTCCCAACTTCCAGTATCTGTTCATGGGGAGGATACAAATTTCTTTTTATTTTTGAAATACAGCCATTTTATTATTTATTCTTTTTTAATATATATTTACAATACACAAAGTAAATTTATTACATATTATAGATACAAAATAATTAGCCATTTATATGCAATAAACATTAATATTTCAAGAAAAATGATTTTAAATATAATTATATTACCAAAACTGTACTAACATAGTGCAATATCACAAAAGTTGTAGGAAATACTAAAACTCTGAAAATAACAGGATTACTTCTATTATATTCTAAAATATTTTTTTCCTTTGGCTCTATTTTTATTCACCAGTTTATGTTGTTCATTATATTCCATAAATGAGTGACATTATGTGAAATTTATCTTTCTCTACCTATTTCTCTTAGCATAATGCTCTCCAGGTCCATCCCATGCTGCTGCAAATGGTAAGAATTCCTTCTTTTTTACAGTAGCGTACCATTCCATAGTGTAGATGTACCAGTTTTTTCCCCTACTCATCTGCTGATGACCACTTAGGCTGTTTCCAAATATTAGCTAGTGTGAATTATGCTGCTATGAACATAGGGGTGCATATGTACTTTCTGATTGGCGTTTCTGATATCTTGGGATATATTACTAGAAGTGGGATTACTGAGTCAAATGGGAATTCCAGTTTTAATTTTTTGAGGAAACTCCATACTGTTTTCCACAGTCACTGCACCAGTCTGCATTCCCACAGGCAGAACACAAGGGCTCTTTTTCTCCACATCCTTGCTAGCACTTGTCCTTTGTTGATTTGTTGATGAAAGCCATTCTGACAGGTGTGAGATGTTACCTCATTGTCATTTTGATTTGCATCTATTGGATGATTAGAGACTATGAGAATGTTTTCATATGTCTCTTGGCTTTTTGTATGTCCTCTACCAAAAAGTGTCTAGTTAGGTCCTTTGCCCATTTTTTGATTGGACTGTTTATCTTCCTTTTGTTAAGTTGTAAATGTTGGAGATTAAACATGTTCTCCCATGCAATGGGCTTTCTTATTGCTTTGTTGATGGTTTCTTTTAATTTTGATGTAGTCCCATTTTTTATTTTCTCTTTAGTTTCTATTGCCCTAGGAGCTGTGTCAGTAAAGATATTGCTGTGACATATGTCTGCTATTTTGCTGCCTATGGATACTTCTAAGATTTTTATGGTTTCCTATCTTATGTTTAGGTCCTTTATGCCAGTTGAGTTTATTTTTGTGTATGGTGTCAGTTGGTGGTCTAGTTTCTTTTCTTTTTTTTTTTTTTGGTCCTGTATATCCAATTTTCCCAACACCATTTATTGAAGAGACTATCTTGGCTCCATTGTATGCTCTTGCCTCCTTTGTCAGATATTAATTGAGCACAATGGCTTGGGTCAATTTCTGGGTTCTCTGTTCTATTCTATTGGTCTATATTTCTGTTCTTTTGCCAGTACCAGGCAGTTTTGAGCACAGTAACTTTGTAATAATGCTTGATATCTGGTATTATGATCCCTCCAAATTTGTTCTTTCTCAATAGCTATTTGGGGTCTTTTTATTCCATATGAATTTTTTTGAAAGGTTGTTTTAGGTCTTTTAAATATGCTGTTGGTATTTTAATGGGGATTGCATTGAATCCATAGATTGCTTTGGATAGAATGGATATTTTAATGATGTTGATTCTACCAATCCCCATGAGCACATTATAGTCTTCCATTTGTTTATGTCTTCCTCTATCTCTTTTTTCAGCATCCTGTAGTTTTCTGAGTGTAGGTCTTTTATCTCCTTAGTCAAGTTTATTTCTAGGTATCTTAATGTTTTTGTTCCAATGGTAAGTGGGATTTTTTTTTAAATTTCTCTTTCTGAGAGTTCATTATTGGTATATAAAAAGGCCATAGACTTCTAGGTGTTAATTTTGTATTCTGGTACATTGCAAAATTCACTTATTAAGTCTAATAGTTTTTTGATGAATTCTTTAGATTATTCTATGTACAATATCATGTTATCTGAGAATAATGACAGGTTTACCTTTTCTTTTCCAGTGTAGTGTGGATGCCTTTTATTTCTTCTTCTTGTCTGATAGCTATGGCTAGCAATTCCAGTACTATGTCAAACAGGAGTGGTGAAAATGAGCATCGCTATTTTGTTTTTGTTCTTAGAGGAAATTAGTTTAGTTTTTGCTCATTGAGTATTATGTTGCTGTATGTTTGTCATATATGACTTTTATCATGTTGAGATATGCTCCCTCTATTCCCACTTTCCTGAGAGATTTTATAAAAAAAAACTAGAGGCCTGGTGCATGAAATTTGTGCATGGCGGTGTGTGTCCCTTAGCCCAGACTGCACCCTCTCCAATTTGGGACCCCTTGAGGGATGTTTGACTGCCTGTTTAGGCCCAATCCTACCTGGACATCCCTCTCACAATCCAGGACTGCTGGCTCCCAACTGCTCACCTGCCTGCCTTCCTGATTGCCCCTAACCACTTCTGCCTGTCAACCTGATCACTCACCCTCTAACCACTCCCCTGCCAGCCTAATTGATGCCTAACTGCTCCCCTGCCAGCCTGTTTGCCTCTAATTGGCCTTCTCTGCAGGCCTGGTCATCCCTAACTGCCCTCCCTGCAGGTCTGGGTCCCCCCAAAATGGTCTTCCCTGCAGGCCTGGGTCCTCCCAACTGTCCTTCCCTGCAGGCCCAGTCACCCCCAACTTTCCTTCTCTGTTGGCTTGGTCACCCCTAACTGCCCTCCCCTACAGACTTGATTGCCCCCAACTTCTCCCTCTTGTAGGCCTGGTTCCTCCCAACTGCCCTCCCCTGCTGGCCATCTTGTTGTGTCCACATGGGGACAGTCATCTTTGACCACATGGGGGCAGCCATATTGTATATTGGAGTGATGGTCAATTTGCACATTATTCTCTTATTAGATAGGATTAGATAGGATAGAGGCCTGGTACATGGGTGGGGGCCAGCTGGTTTACCCTGAAGGGTGTCCTGGATCAGGGAGGGAGTTACCTTGGGGTGTGGGGTGGCCTGGGTGAGGGTCCTGTGGTGGTTTTCAGGCTGGCCTTGCTCCCCATGACCCAATGGAAACCCTGGTATCTGGGATTTATTTATCTTCTATAATTGAAACTTTGTAGCCTTGAGTGAAGGCCTGGGCCTGCCAGGGTGTGTGGAAAGCTTGGTTTCCTCCATTGTTGGGAAAACCCAAGTCTCCTGCTCTCTCCAGGGCTGCATCCATCTTGGTTGGGCTAATTTGCATACTCACTCCTGATTGGCTGGTGGGTGTGGCTTATGGGTGTAGCAGAGGTACAGTTGATTTGCATATTATTCTTTTATTAGATAGGATGGGTGTTGAATTTTGGCAAATGTGTTCTTTACGTCTATTGATATGATCATGTGATTTTTGTCTTTCAATTTGTTTATGTGATGTATCATATTTATTAATTTGTAAATATTGTACCAGCCTTGCATTCCTGGAATAAATCCCACTTGATCATGGTGTTTGATATTTTTAATATATTGTTGGATGCAATTTGCTAATATTTTGTTGATGATTTTAGCATCTAGGTCATCAAGGATATTAGACTGTAATTCTCTTTTTTTGTAGTGTCATTATCTGGTTTTGGAATTAGGATAATGCTGAGCTCATAAAAAGATTTTGGAAGTGTTCTTTCCTCTTGGATTTTCTGAAATAGTTTGAGTATGTATATGTATTAGTTGTTCTTTGAATGTTTGATAAAACTCTCTTGTGAAACCATCTGGACCTGAGCTTTTGTTTGGTGGGAGTTGTTTTGATTACTGCTTCTATTTCATCAGTTGTTATTGGTCTACTCAAGTTATCTGATTCCTCCTGATTCAATTTTGGGTGATTATATTTTTCTGGGATTTCTTTCTTTTTTAAAAAAATATTTTATTGATTTCTTTTTTTACAGAGAGGAAGGGAGAGGGATAGAGAGCTTGAAACATCGATGAGGGAGGAACATCAATTAGCTGCCTCCTACATACCCTCTACTGCACATGTGCCCGCAACCAAGGTACATGCCCTTGACCAGAATCAAACCTGGGACCTTTCAGTCTACATGCTGACGCTCTATCCACTGAGCCAAACCAGTTTCAGTGGAAATTTGTTTATTTCATCCACATTGTCCAGCTTATTGGCATATAGTTGTTCATAGTATTTTCTTACAATCTTTTGTATTTCTGTGATATTAGTGTTTACTTTTCTATTTTTATTTCTAAGTTTACTTATTTGTATTCTCTGTCTTTATTTCTTGATGAATCTGGCTAATGGTTTATCAATTTGTTTATCCAAGAGCTGGTTTCATTAATTATTTTGTATTTTATTTTTTAGTCTCTATGTTATTTTTTTCTGCTCTAAGCTTTATTATTTCCTTCCTTCTACTTCCTCTAACCTTTTCTTGTTCTCTTTCTAGTTCTTTAAGTTGTAGGGTTAAATAGTTTATTGCTGTTTTTTTATTGTGTGTGTGTTTTTTGTTGTTGTTGTTGTCTGCCTGTAGTACTAAGAATTTCCCTCTCAGGACTGCTTTTGCTATGTCCCAGAGATTTTTAGGTTGTTTTCAGGAAGTTTTTTTTTATTGCTTTCTTGATCTCATTGGTAACCTGTTCATTGTTTAATAATATGCTATTTAGCCTCCACATGTTTGAATGTTTTTGGGTGTATTTACTATAGTTGATTTCTAATTTTATTCCACTGTAATCTGAGAAGATGCTTGTTATGATTTCAATCTTCTTGAACTTGTAGAGACTTGTTTTCTGTCCTAACATGTGGTCTATCTTTGTGAATGATCCATGTACACTTGAGAAGAATGTATATTCTGCTGCATTGGGATGACATGTTCTATAAATGTCAATTAAGTCTATCTGATCCAGTGTGTCCTTTAGAGTCTTTGTTTCCTTGTTAAGTTTTTGTCTGGAAGTCAGAAAGGTGAAGTCAGAGGGGTGTTAAAGTCCCCTACTGTGACTCTATTGTTGTTGATCTTTCCGTTCAAATCCTCTAGAAGTTTTTTTTTTATATGTTTGAGTGCTCCTATATTGGGTGTATATATGTTTACCTAGGTTATATCTTCTTGTTGGGTCAATTCCTTTAGTATTATGTAGTGACCTTTGTTGTCTCTTTTGATGGACTTCATTTTAAAGTCTATTTTGTCAGAGTGTTGCTACTCCAGCTATTTTTTCCTTTCCATTTGCATGGAAAATTTTTTTCCATTCTTTACTCTCATCCTCTGTGTGTCTTTTGTTTTGAGGTAGGTCTCTTGTAGACAGCATAGAGTTGGGTCATGTTTTTGTATCCATTCAGCTACCCTATGCCTTTTGATTGGAGGATTTAATTCATTTACATTTAGTATTCCTATTGATGGGTACTTATTTATTGCCATTTTAATTCTGTATGACTAGGTTTCTCTCTGTTTCTTCTTCTCTTTATAGCAGTCCCTTTATCATTTCTTGTAACGCTGGGTTGGTGGTGATCTATTCTTTTAGCCTTTTCTCTTTCCCCTTCTGAGAAGCTCTTTATTTGATGTCTATTTTGAATGATAGCCTTGCGGGATATAGTAATTTTGGTCTCAGATCCTTGCTTTCCTTTATCTTGAATATTTCATGTCATTTCCTTCTGGCCTATGGAGTTTCTGATAAGAAATTAGGTACTAGCCTAACGCGAACTCCTTTGTAGGTAACAGTTTTCTTTTCTCTTCCTGCCTTTAAGATTCTCTATTTGTCTTTAATTTTTAGTGTTTTAATTATAATGTGTTGCGCATGGGCTTGTTCTTGCTTGAAGTTCTCTGTGCCTCCTAAACTTTTGTGACTTGTCAACTGCCTTTTCCTCAGGCAAGGCAAATGTCTATGTGGGAAAGATGTCCTTTCCTGCATTCCATAAGGGAATGACTCAGCCCAGGAAACTTGGGGTGTTTGCCTTCTAAACTTTATCCCCTGCATTCCCAGTTCTGGCTTCTGCTCTCACAGCACCAGTCCACTTCACCCTTCCTCTGCTGAAGCACAAGGTGGGTGGCTCCACAGTGAATTTCATGCATTGGCTCTTTAAGAGGGTGCCTGAATTTTTAGCTGTCACTCCCTGGCAGACAATACCTCATTGCTTTTCACAGCCAGATGTTATGTGGGTACATTTCTCAGTTTTGGTGCTCTCTGCTGGGGGGACCAGCTTGGACATTAAATCTTAGTATTCTGAGTGGCAACCCCCCACAGCTGAGATATCTTTCAGGGACTTCAGTTGCTATCTTTGAGCACCTGGCCAGCATCTCCACCCTTCCTACCAGTCTCTATGTGGTCTCCACTTTTGGTTCTTGGGTATCAGGTTTCTTTCCTGTGAGTTTTCCATTGATTATTCTGGAAGTTTTTCTGTATTTTAGTTGTAATTCCAGTTTGTTCCTGGGAACATGTCCATGCAGCATCCACTTACTCTGCCACTATTTTTCCAGATTTCTTTTTAATAAGGCCTACTTAGAAAAGAAGGAGAGAAATAGGAATATTGTACTAGGTGTTTCATATTCTTACTCAGTTTATGGAATTTAACCTATGATACACATGCTCACAGAACTTCGGCAGTCATTGCTTGTAAAAGGTAGAAGTTGGAATCAGATCTAGGAAAACAGCAGAAGTAAGATTCAAACCTACCACTTTTTGCTGGCAAGGGGATAGTTCTGGCAGAAAGGGAGAGGCTGGAGATAGAGTTGAGGGGATTATTGGTGAATAACATTAATTGGAAGAACAATGTCTCCCCTCCTGCCATTCTGTGTCTTCCAAACTGGGGAAAAGAATAGGACCTTGTTTGGGAACTCACTTAAGCCTCTGTGTATGGTATTTCAGAGAATCAGGAGATCTTTATGTAGCTAAAGGGTGGAGGAGTGGGAGGTTCAGTAATAGACCTTTTAAAATTATCAGTGGCCCAAAGGGATACAATTTGAAAGAAGTGTGGAAGTTTGGGGGAAAAGAATTAAACTAATAGATCTGCATAGAAATGTGGGCTATTGTGGGCTGAAATGGCCCTGAAAATTATGGAATATTTAAGTAATGTTTCTTTTCCCCTTTAGGCTCTGATACTTAATGTTCATCCTTTGGAGGTGTGTGTGTGTGTGTGTGTGTGTGTGTGTGTGTGTGGCTGTTGGTATCTGTGTCTTTTGTGTATGATTAAAAATTGCTTCTAGGTCTGAACTATTTATTCAGTAGCCATGAGCACATATAACAATTTAAAGTTAAATTAATGAAAATTCTATTTCTTAGTCACACTAATGATCAGTGGCTACAGTATTGAACAGCACAGAAATGGAACATTTCAATCATTATAGCAGTTATATGGACAATATTACTCATGACCCTAGGAAAAACAGAAAGCAACTCACACCTGTAGGGTGACTTCAGAGGGCATTAATTCTGGAATGCCAAGTCATACCTGAATTATCTTGGGGCATAAATATAAATCACTTGATTGAACAAATGAATGAATTCCTGTGGTTAGTGGAGGGAGATTGCTGTATGAAGAGGAGGCTGAAGAAGAGGGACACTACGCTTTAAGATCTTTAGATGAGAAGCATGGAGCTGGGGCCGTGAGGGGCTGTTGTGGGTGAAGGTAAATCTATGGGGATGAAGGAGGTCAAAGCTCTGTGACTCAATAGTGGTGAGTCACCGTGGGTGACTTGTGATTTTCCTTTTTCTGTTGATTGAGAGGAAAGTGGTGAGGGCAAGACCAGTAGATAATGAAAAAATGTCTCTTCCTTTAACCTAAGTGTCTTAGAAAAGGGTCTACACTTGCCTCTGCTTTCTAAATGAGTTCATAGTGGGATTGCCTGTAGGCCCTGAGGGAGTCATCAAATACCTTAGTGTCCTAAGGCTGGGTGACTTTGAACAACAAAACTTTATTCTCTCAAAATTCTGGAGGCTAGAAGTCCAAATCTAGATGTTGGCAGGGCCACACTTTCTTTGGAGACTCCAGGGAAGAATCTACCCTGATCTCCTTCAGCTTCTCCTGGGTGCTGGCAGTTCTCATCTTTTTTTGGCTTGTAGGTGCATCACTCAATCTCTGCCTCTGTTTTCACATGGCCTTTCCCCCTGGGTGTCTGTGTCTCTGTGTCCAAACACTCCTCTTTTTATAAGAATATCAGTCATACTGGATTCAGGGCTCACTCACCTAGTATGGCCTTATCCTAACTTGATTACATCTGCAAAGACACTATGTCTAAATAAGGTTATATTCACATGTTTCAACTGGGCATGGATTTTTGTGGGGACACTACAGTATAGTCTCTTATTCAGAGGCTCCCTTCACATAGTGGTTTGGTACAAATAGAAATAGAGACCTTATTTTGTCATTTATTAATTTAATTCATTTTGGAAGGTTTGTCCAGCATCTATGATGCTCAGGTCTGTAGAAGCACAATGATAAATAGATACAACCCTTGATCTTTATCTCCTTACAGTCTATGTGTGGCTAGGTTTGAATTTCAGTTTTTCTTGTCTTTCTTATTTATGGATTTGGGTAGGCATGTGAGGGAGAAAATATGAGATGGTGGTGGAGCCAGACTGCAGTGTGCAGAGCCCCACCTGTAGCTAAGCCTTAGCTGGAAGAGTGTTTTCTTACTATGGATGCTTAAGGGAGCCTTACAGTCTGACTCAGAGGAGGTACTCAGATGCCACTTTCACTTTATCCCTCTGCAGATCTCATTTCTGGGTGATTAAATGAATCATGTTAACGAAACTTCCTTTTGCAAAAGAAATCTATTTTGATACCATTGTAATTTATGGCAATGAGCAATTTTAATATACTCAGGAGTTATCTGGATGTTATAATGAGCCAGCTACATAATGGGATTTTAAAAATTTATCTCTTTATTGTAATTTGATATTGACTTACCAAATAATAATAAATTTCCCTCATTTCAGCCTGGGGATGGGGCTGTGAAGGTGGATGGAAGAAAAGAGCTAAGGATTATTTTTTTCAAATGGGATTGATGAGTCACAGATATCCAACTGGACACACTCTGCACTCTTCCCCAGCCTCTCCCCTCTCCCCAGGGCCTATCAGTGCCACCCTTGACAAGTATAGAGTGCTCATGGCTCCATAGATAGTACTGCCTGAGTATACTTTGTATAAGAGAAAGTGCATAAAAAGTGGCTCTAGAGTTCATGGGGTCTGTTTTGTTATGCAATTAAACTTTGCATTAATTACCCCCTGACTCCAATAAAAATTTTCTCTTCCAGCAAAGTGCTTTAGGCTGGCCCGATTCATCTGGGGTGGAAGAACGTTTTGCTGGTACCAGATAAATCTGATAAACAGCCTCACCATTGCTCAGATTGGTCTTTTAGAAAGATCTACAGTGGTTTTTGTGCAAAGGTAACGTGAATGTTGAGTGTATCAGGTCTCTCTTTGGGTGACCTCCAATTACTGTGTCATTATTAATAGAAGCTCTTCTTCTGTTTACTACGATTATGCAGCTCAATTACAGAGACTTTCTCTCAGCTCCTGCATCCTTTCCATTTGTCTACCTCTAGTGGGTGAGCATTTTCAGGTGGTGCAGATGCACTGGTACTAGGAATGTGGCTAATCCTAGTTTCTCTAATTGCAGCATGTGTCACAGTATTATTTTTCAAAACAAGAAAATTGCAGTGGGGACAGAAGAACATTGATTGTACGTGAAGTGCTACTGCAAGCAATTAAAGGGCTCAGAAGGTGAATTTCATTAATGCTGTGCTATGGTGAGAGCTCAGCCCCTTACTGAAACCATCCGGCAAATCTCATTTTCTCTCTTCAGTGGTAAAGGTCTGGGGAGCTCTCAGTGAGTCTAATGAGGCCATGGGGACACTAAACAGCCACACATAGCTCCTCTGTCAGGAGTTTGTAAAAGGCCTGCTATTTAACACAGAGATGACTTCTCTTCTACCAAGGCCTGTATTTCAGGCGCAAAACTGTACTTGTGCTGATAAAGTGGGAAAATGAGGCAATTAGTGGAGCTGAGTGGTGAGAGCCTGCTATGGAGAGAAAAATCATTGTTTTTAGCCTCAAAATTCCCAGGTTTATCTTTTAAAATAAAAATCTAAATTCCAACCCTTCAGATAGACTCTTGATGAAACCCTTTATTTAGCATAGTCCTAGATGTCAAACTGTTTCATGAAATAGGAAAGCATGTGTTCTGCTAATGTTTCATAGCAGACTTATGTGCTACAAGAGTCACAGGCACGTATAGATGCTCCAGAGCCAAAGGAAAAGCTGACTTCTTCTGAAAGATTCCCACTCATATTGTCTTTGTAGGGTGAATCCACCCCTTAGTGAAATTATTTCAAAACACTTTGCTTGCTAAGATGGTCCAGTCACTGGGAAAAATAATAAGATTCTAGAGAAAAAAAGCATTAGAAGTGCTCCTGCTCCTTGGTGGCCATGGATCCATCTCTGCAGGTGTCTTGCCAGCTCCAGCATCTTGGTCCCAAGGGTTTGTAGGGTCCAGATTCAGTGTGAAGCATGTCTAATGAGCAAACATACAAGGCCCATCATTGCAGCTTCAAAACAACTTTTTTTATGAAATTCATTTTTCCAGCCATTAGTATAATAACCATAATCAATCTTCTCATTGCAAGCACAGAATTCCTGTGCCACCAGTTCTCTGTGATGTGAAGTAACTAATAGGCCAATCAGATAAGTATTGTGTGAAATTGCCTAAACAACAGTGATAAATGTCCCGTTATAGAACAATAAAGTTGTGTTTCTCCTTAGATCCATCTCAGACTCCAAGGGCATTTGGGTCAAGTCCATTATCAAATGAGTGAGTGACAAGGGTGGAGGTCATTAGGTCTTTCAGGGAATCTCAATACTTAATTGTGTAACAAAGCAGTTCAAAACTTGTGGCTTAAATAAGAACATGGTTTTCATAATTCTGCACCTGAGCCTGGGTTCAGTGGGGGTGATCCTTTGGTTTCAAGAGTGGCCACTGGGGCTGGAACATCCCATGGCTTCTGCCTCAGCAGAATGGATGGCTATATTGGCAGGGGCTGGCTGGGGCATTCTCTCTTCTTTCTCTTTCCATTTGGCTTCTCCACTGTGTTGTACCTCCTCACCTGGTAGCTTAGGGATCCAACTGAGAGTCTTCCCAGAGGACAAGCCCAAAGAAGACTACACACAAAAGGTGTAATTATAGGGAGCATGGCTATTGGTGGCCACCAGAATAACAGTCTGATATCCTAAGAGTGTTTCTGACTGAGCCCAGCAGGTGCATACACACATGCATACCCCACCCTACACACACACACACACAAACACACACACACACACACATTCATTCATTGCAACATCTGGGAACTGGAATATATATTATTTTCTGCATTGGGAAACCATCCTCTGTGGCTCTAAATTTTGTCCCTTCTCCTCCTCCATCTCCTTTTCCTTTTTTCTCCAGTTTTCTTGATATACAGGGTACAGCAAAAGTAGGTTTACAGTTGTTTATATGACAAGACTACAATAATCTTACCTAGTAAAAGAGTAATATGCACCCAGCAGATATTTTGCTGAAGTGTGTTCTAGGATTTTTCTTAGTTGTTTGAAGTACCTTCCTAGGAAATCATGCAAGAAGTGCTCAAGAAAGCAAGCCTTTGGTTCTGACATCTTAATAACTTAGAACTACTGGCCTTTGGCCTTTATTGTTAAAGTCAGTTGATTGAAATAAAAATATTAGTATATAAAAAAGGAGTAATATGCAAATTGACCATACCTCTGCTAAACCCACAAGGCATGTCCACCAGCCATGCTCACCAGCCAATCGGGGGTGATGGCTACAGCCACAGAGAGAGCAGAAGGGAGGTTTGGATTGCCCCCAGCGATGGAGGAAGTCAAGCTTTCCACACACTCTGGCCAGCCCAGGCCTCTGCTTAAGGCAACTAAATTTCGATGGTTGCTGCCACAGAGTGAGCAGAAAGCTTGGCTCTGCTCCAGGCTACAAAGTTTCAATTGCAGAAGATAAATAAATCCCAGATAACAGGGTCTCTACTTGGGTTGCTGGGGGGGCGTGGCCAGCCTGCAAACCACTACAGGTCTCTCACCCAGGCCACCTCATGCCACAAGGAAATCCCCACTCTGATATGGGACACCCTTCAGGGGAAACCAGCCAGCCCTCACCCGTGCATCAGGCCTCTATCCTATCTAATAAAAGAGTAATATGCAGATTGACCATCACTTCAACACACAAGATGGCTGCCCCCATGTGGTCAAAAGATCCTGCCCCCATGTGGACACAAAATGGCCACTATAAGATGGCCAGCAGGGGAGAGCAGTTGGGAAGGACCAGGCATGCAAAGGAGGGCAGTTGGGGGTGATCAAGCCTACAGGGTAGGGCAGTTAGGAGTGACCAGTCTGTCAGAGGAGGGAAGTTGGGGGTAACCGGGCCTGCAGGGGAGGGCAGTTATGGGTGACCAGGCCCACAGGATAGGGCAGTTAGGGGCAAACAGGCTGGCAGGAGAGCAGTTAGGCATCAATAAGGCTGGCAAGGGAGTGGCTAGGGGGTGATCAAGCTGGCAGGCAGAAGTGGTTAGGGGCAATCAGGAAGGCAGGCAGGCGAGCAGTTGGGAGCCAGCAGTCCTGGATTGTGAGAAGGATGTCCAACGGCCCATTTAGCCCCGATCCCACCGGCAATCTAAACAGGCAGTTGGACATCCCTCAAGGGGTCCTAGATTGGAGAAGGAGCAGGCTGGGCTGAAGGACACCCTCCCTTCCCCCGTGCACAAATTTTGTGCACTGGGCCTCTAGTAATAAATAATAATACAAGAATAAGCTGTTGTGTATACTCACAACTGTAAACCTACTTTTGCCCAACCTTGTATAATCTACATACCATAAATTTAACTTTTTAAAAAAGTATACAAATGTGTTTTTTTTTTAGTTTACAGAGTTGTACAATCATTACCATAATCCAATTTCAGAATATTTTTAACATCCCCTAAAGAACATCTGTCTCCATGAGCCCTTACTCCATAGCCAACTCCTTTTACCCTGCCCCAGAAAGAGGTAACCAATAATATTCCTCCTTTCTTTCCAAATTTGTGGACATTTCACATAAATGAAATCATGCAATATGTAACCTTTTATGCCCAGCTTCTTTTGCTTAGCATATGTTTCCAAGTTTTAGCCAGGTTTTTTAGTTCTTATTCCTTTTGTTGATGAATATGTTATGGTTTGAATAGACATACTACATTTTTTTAAAATTTATTCATCAGATGATAGATAGTTGAGTTCTTGCTCCCAGGATAAGGCTGCTATGACATTCATGTACAAGTTTTGTGTGGGTACATGTTTTCATTTCTCTTGGGTAGATACCTAGGAGAGTAATTTATGGGTCAAAGTTCTATGTTTAGCATTGTCTGAAGCTGCTGAACTGTTTTCTGAAGTGGCTGCATTATTTCATATTCCCATGATTGTTTGTTTTTATACTAATAGAGGACAGATACTCCCCTGTTTAAGATGGCTTGCAAGAAGGTATAGAAAAAACAATATCAAAAGCCACTTTTGATCTCAGAGTGCTCTAGTTCTCATTGACAAAAGAAATAATGTAATTAATAGAAATGTTTGTATTTTGGTGTCCTAGACTCCAAAAGGAAGGGTTGAAACTCTCCGTATGTATTTAGTAGACCTATGTCTATACAAGTTCAGTGTTTAGTTTTTAGGCATCTCTCATTTTGCTGACTCACAGCTCTGCAATCCTGGCCACCCAAGAAACTTGTGCCCCAGATTCCTTAGGGAGACCTGAAAGAGAACAAATTCAAAGCCCAAAGAGTTTCCAGCATAGGAAAATTCTAACTACTATACATTTCTGCTTCAGGAAGCCGAGAGGGATGATTTTGTTGTGAGAATCAGAGGCTCAGAGAGGCCAGGAAATTCAGATCACACAGACTGAGGAGTTGCCATTAGTTTTTGTTGACTTGACCAGAGGACCAGGGAGCTACTTTTTATTCCTTATCAACTTCTTTTTGGAGAATTAATCTCCTGAGCTAATAAACCAGGTTTCTCTTAGATACAAAGAATTGCCTCTTATGAGCTGTTTGTGGGGTTGCTGGATCTGGAAGGCAGAATCTGTTCACAAACCTGGTGTTCTTCATTTCAACCTGTCAGACCCTCTGTTCACATTTACAAAGTCCCCTCTAGATTAGAGCCTGAGATGAAAGGGCTACACAGTAAGGCTTGCACATTAAAAAAATCTCTTTATAAAAATGTGGCTAACTTCATTGTAGTGAAATCTTAAAATGCTCTAGAAGGATGGGTCCTTCTCTCAGTTTCTAACCTCTGTATTGGAATTGTCCACGCACTCCCTGTCTCCCACGGAAACAATGGAGTGCTGAGCCAAGACTGCTTTCTTTACAGTTGTCACTGCACACCACAGAGCAGACTCCCAGTGAGCAACTGAAGAGTGAATGAATGAATGAGGACAGTAACATGAAGGACAAGAGTGGATCCTCTTGTATCTAATGGGCTCTCACATGACAAGGAGCCAATCTAGGCTATGTGACTTCCTAGTGAAGACCATGGCCAGGGTATAGCAGTTTCAGGCAGACATATTCTTGGTGTGAGGAAACACTTCCCAGTGTTAGAACTGCTGCCCCAGCGAGGGTGATTTCCAGATTACTTTGTGTTCAAACAGAAGCCAGCCATCTATCTGGAGAAACAGTGAGGGGATTACTGGTGAAAGGCTGGATAAGTTCTTCGGATCCCTTCCAATTCTGAAGTAATCCATCTGTGGCTGGGGAAGCTTCTGATTTTTCCAAACTAACATTGCAGTAGACTCAGCTCTTCCTCACAGATTTACTCCATGAAGTGTTTGGGAAGTACAGGGTGTTCTTAAGACCTTGTAATGGAAACTGGGGGAAGAGGGCACTATTCTGTTCCCCAAGTTCTGCTTGGATGTTTCTCCCTGGCCACCATGTTGGCCACCAGCATCAGCCTCTTGTCTTTTTCCCTATCTCTATGTCTCTCCCTCTGTTCTCACTCTGGATGTCTCTACTCTTCTTTCCTGACCAGAGTCATTTGACTTGTTGGCTACTCTAGTTGTGTAGCCTTGCACTATCCCTTTGCTCACACAAACTTTAACCAAGCATCCATTCTATTAAAAGTGGTCCATGTGTTTAATGACATGGAGTTTCATTTGGAATCTTTGTGAGAATTCAACATTTTACAATTCAGAAGGAAGAAATAGAAAGAATATAAGTGAGTTCCTTTTTGTCTTCCATTTAGCAGATCCTAGAGTCTCCACTCCACCCAGGAAGAAGAAACAGGCAGCAGTTCACATGATGAGGTCAGGCAGGTGATGAGTGCCAGGTTGGTTCCTCTCCAGATATAGAGTCAATGTCCTCAGGGCCTCTCTGGCCCCCATGCTTAGGTGAGCAGCCCCTTCACCCCATAGCTCCATATGCCCCCCACTTATTATATTACCACAGTTGTAATTTTATATTTACATGTGATGTTATTTGACCTTGATTTTTTATTCCCCATAATATTATGAGCTACATAACACCAGGATTGTCACTTTGAATTCACCATTTAATCCACACTGGACCCAAAAAAAATCTGGGCATAGAGCAAGTGCTCTATTAATTTATTAAATGAATATGTAGGTGGAAATAAAAAATTAGATCACAACTTTTTTATATGTACATATTTAAAATAAATATATATTTTCATGGACTGTAGAGCAGTTTTTGGAAAGAAATTGCTCTCCATAGTTGTATTTGATTTTAGGTATTTGAGAAAAAACAACATGAAGTCCAAAAAGTACACCCTGTATCTCCAGCCTCACCCCCTTTCACTTTCAAGGGATAGAGCTCACCTTCCCATTTCCCAGCCAAAGCTGCTGATGCTGAGACTAGAGCACACCCCTTCCAGAGGAACCCACAAACAGAATAGAGAAACCATGGCTTACCTGTGGGTGCACCACAGGAGGCTCCCGGGTAGGACCAAGTCATCTTGTAGGGAGGTTGTCCAGTCAAAAGGAAAGGGGGAATGGCCAGGAAACTTAGTGTAAAATAAGGGCTTTCAGGGAGAAGACTGGAGGAAGAAGAAGACATAGGAGAATTAAGAACGAAGGGAACCTCCATGAGTGTGATCTTTCAGAAACCTGGGCAATAAAGCTTTCTCTTTGTGCAGCACAAGGGGACTAGGTGGCCAGACCAGGGACCAGCACTAATAAGGAGTTCTCCAGCAGTTGCGTGGGCTGAGGAGACAAGGGGTAGAGAAAATGAAAGAAGAAGAGCCAATGTCAGGTATAGAAGAAAATTGTAGGCAGGCCAGGTGCACTCACCAGCTTCTTTGCATCTGATATGAGCACTGAGATGATAGAAAATGATGCCAAAATTTCAGGATAATTATATCAGCCTTCATAGTCCCTCCTTTCCCTTCCAAGGTGTTGCTTCCAGCACCCACAGGATGGTTCCACTCCAGGCCTTGAAGAATTCTGAGAAAGGATCCCAGAAGGAAGGATGACTCCAAGAGATCCCTGGGAAGGGGCTGCAATTTCTGAGAGTCTACCTCCATCTCCCAGTGGCTTGCCTGCCCACTGCCAAGCTGCCTAGTGATGTTTACTTGTTTCTTGTTTATTTGACAGGACCACATACATACACATAGTTGCTGACATACACAATTAATCCCGTGGAGCATTTCTGATTTGTGATTTAACCCTGTCCTCAATAGGGCTGGATCCCAGGGTTCTATCAGCTGTCTCACATGGTTCCCTAGCAACTAAAGTGAGACAGGGAAATGTGCACAGTTTCATCACCACAAGATGTTAGGTCAATTACTGTTCACTAATGGTGCCTGTGTTTGGCTGCTAGGAGACATTTTGGAGAAAAAAATCTTTGTTGCCTGAGTGGGGGCTGGAAAGAGACCCATAAATATGTACATTCTGAACGAAGATGTTTTTCTTATGCTTCTACTCGCACATTGCCTGTCTGCACAGGCATGGGGAGGTTTAAAATCTTTGTGTTCACAGTTAACCTTCTAAGTTCTTATATCTGGACAGATTTCAGAAACAGTGAGAAGTTTCTACCCCAGAATATTTACCATGGTCTGCTCAGAAATTATATCACTAGTAATTATTTTACTTATGCTATGATCTTTTTCAGACTCCATTGTCTGATCAGTGGAGTCTGAAAAACATGGTAGAGCATGAAAGAAAACACAGAATTTCCTGTATGCTTATCAAGATAAACACTGTTCACCTCTGTGGTGGTGTTTCTTCTCCAGAGGCATTACACACACGCACAGTCACATACAGTTTTGCAAAAATGACATTCTATATATACTGTTTCATAAACTGCATTTTACAATTTGGTATTATTTTAAACATCTCTTGTCTATTAGAATTATTCTACAACATTATTTTTATGAGTTACATAATGTTTTGGTGAATGTATTTTCTCTAGTTCATTTAACCAAACTGTTTTTATTTGTATATCTAGGTTGTTTACATTGTTTGCTACTATGAATAAAGCTGCAGTGACTGTTCTTGTACATTCGTCTTTGAGCCCTGGTCCAATTATTTCCTCAGAGTAAATGCCTAGAAGCAGAATCGCACATTTAAGGTCTTTCATCCACTTTGTCACATGTCCTTTCAGAAAGAAGGGAACATTTTCCATCTTTACATAACAGTGTATGGAGGCACTTCTATGCATTTTTATATAGCCCTAGCAAAGACTGACATGTAGTCCCCAATGTCCAATGCCTGAGTTTTGTCAGAAACTTTGCTTTATCATATCAAGGGAAGGGGTATAAATTCTTGTAAAATAATTTCTAGGGAGAAGGGCTTCTAGGGAGAAGACTAGAGGAAGAAGATGAAATCATCTGGGAGTACAGAAGCCTGGTGATTTCATCTTGACTCAGCAAGTGTTTCTGGTCAGATGGTCCTTCATACTTCAGAGGGCAGCCTGAAAGCAGTGACACAAAGGCTCCCTCCCCCTGCAGGATGACACACTCCACTCCTCCCTCCCCTATCTCTACTCTGTTCTGAGTAGACTGTTGCCAGCCCCAAGGTGGCCTGCAGCTCTGGTTTTAGTCTCAGGGCTCTGGTACCCCAAGTTCCAGCTCCAGAAAGTGATGGGCTGATCCCAGAGGAGGCTCTGCGGGTCAATAGTGGACCTGAAGTCTTGCCTCAGGAGAGAGGTCAGGTCTCAGCTGCCTCAGGAGTCTCAAAGAATCTGAGAAAGCAGGGGCATCTGTGGACATAGGAGTCCTCCTAAAACTGCTCTAATGTGACAAAGTCTCTGTTTGAGACTTTGCAAACAGAGAGCTAACTCCTCCCACTCTCAAACAAAGCCCTACAGGAGGCCAGCAAAGTGAGTAGGGACAGAAGGCTGCTTTGGTCCCTTTTCCTGGATTCTATTTAAAAACAGTCCTAGTCAAGAATGACCAAGTACAAAATCTTGAACTTCTAAACCAATGAGAGCAACGTAAACACTTGTGGTCACTGGGCCAGACTGGGCAAAGGAACTCACTCTCGGGACAATTAATGGGCCTTGATGAGATCTGATGGCATAGGACAAGGACAAGTGACCAGAAATGGGATAGGGTTGAGCAGTGGCTCTCAAAAATGTACTGGCATCTGGAATGTAGAAATGCAATTTCTTGTGTCCTGCCCAAACCTACTGAATTGGAATCTCCTGGGAGAGGCCCAGGAATCTGTGTTTAAATGAGTCCTCCAGGTGAACCTTCTGGGTAATCGAATTTGAGAAATACTGATGTGGAGCATGGTGCATAAGTTTTTAGTCCTGGCTTCATCTGCCAGCAGTTGGGACAATACAAAAGACACTTTATCTCTCTTGGCTTTAACTAAGGACAAGCAGTCTTGATCCTTTGTGCTTCAACCCCTCCTTCCTAGTATATCATGGAAGGAAGGCATGTGTGCCTCTGTGTAGGCATCCGCATTTGTATGTAGATGGGTGGCTAGTTTAGCCTATTCTATTTCCTGAAGTGATAAGACATTTGGAAAACAAAAGCCCTGAGTAAAAGCCAAACAATGTTCACTGCAAAGTATGAGGAGAAGAGGATCTGGGGTGGAGTGGGTGGGGATCCCTGGACCAGCAGGATAACAGGTTCCATGGAGAAGTGAGTGGGGGGTGCTTATATTTAGGAGCAAAATAACATACCAGTTTGGATTGGGAATAATTTGAATTTATGAATTTCTGTCAGCTTGATCATTTCAGAAAATGCTCAGTCCCAGTTTGAATTGCTTAGAAGGTGCTTTTTCTTTTCTCTTAAAATTAATGATGGAGTACATGGTTCAGTAAAACATTGCTATTTGAGTTTGATTAAGAGTTTAGCAATTTAGATTTATTTGGGGTGTCCACCATAGGCAGTGTGCCTCAGTGTGAACAGAGGCCCCAATACATGGGCAAGTCACTTAACCTCTTTGTGCCTCAGTTTCTTCGTCCAAAAAATGGGAATAATAGTAGCGATTACCATGAAGTATGGTGAGGATTACATGGGTTGATCAAAGCCAAGTACTAAGACTGCACTTTGGCATGTGTTGGCTCTGCTCACTGTTCTGATCAATTGAATTCAAGTCTCCTCTTTTTAAGCTCAGACTCCCTCCCATGGCTCCCACACAGCTCAGCTCCCAGGAACAGCACTGGGATCAGCACTTCCTGTCATTTCTGCAGCAGGATGCAGCTGCTTTTGGAGCTCACTGCATCTCATTTGTTTACAAGGTAACTGCTTTCTCTCCTTTTTCCCTCTCCCTTCCCTCCAATTTCCATTTCTTTTGTGATATGGTTAAAGTGCTTGACATAATTAGCTGTTAATTGTTAGCAGCTGTACCCATTATTAGTTTAATGCCTAATTAATTGCAACAATTAATGCTGTCCAGCCTGTCTTAGGAACTGTTGATGAGGGAAGGCTGATGTTGTTTAAATTATATCTTAATTAATTTACTTCTGTGGACAAAAAAGGGGCCACATACTAAACATGACAAGCTTGAGTGGGAGGGTGTTGCATGGTGGGCCTTACAAACTCAGAGACCTAAAGTAACCACATAAGATGGTCCGAATTAAAACTTCCCAACTAAAAGCCAGTCCTAGGCCGGAGTCTTCCTTGACAATGGTTAATCTTTACCTTAACTGAGTAACTGAGCTCTGTCTACTGTCCTTTTGCATCTATGATGACATATGTTTGGAATTTCATAGAAAACCGCCCTTTCCAGACTCCTCAGGATACAATCTTCCATGAGGACACGAGCCCATGGAGCAACCTCATTGTTATCTTGTTCCCACATACCATCTCCATGTGCTATAAGTGTTAATTGTTAACTATCCTATACCCACCAATGTAAAAGAAGTATTTGTTTCTTCATTATACTTTTTATCCAATCTCAGAGATTTTTCTGCTTTGCTTTTTCTTGCCTCCCTAATCTACCACCAAAGGATTTCGTGTAACTCTGTAAGTCCTCTTTCATTCTAAGTTAGCAAATAAGGTGAAAAATTGCCATTTTCCCAAGCATTTTCTCAATCATTGAGATTTTTGCTTCCCAGTAGTTGTCAGTTTGGCTCAGATAAATTCATAAACATTCTTACAGGTTTGGACATTTCTTATGTTGACACCTCCAATTTTTAGCATTTAACTAACAATTCTGAACTAGGCCTGTTTTCCTCAGTTGATCAATGAGCAGAGGGTCCATGCCATGTGCGAGGGCTGTGCTGGTTGGGAGTGTTTCAGAGTCCACATCCACTTTCAGGAGCACTCCAGGCCATCCTGTCCATGGGCACTCACCTCTCTAAAGCAGGGGTGGGGAACCGTTTTTCTGCTGAGGACCATTTGAATATTTATAACATCCTTCATAGGCCATACAAAATTGCCAACTTAAAAATTAGCCTGCTATATTTGGTCAGACATTTAATTAACTCAACCCTAAAGCCTTGGCAGGGCCAGACCAAGTGATTTTGTGGGCCTTCTACAGCCCACCGGCCAGATGTTCGCCATCCTTGCTTCAAAGGTTTTTGTGCTGCCCTATTTTGAGAAAGTAGCTAGCCAATAGTCTCAGAGCAAATGGGTTCCTCCCCACTGCTTTGTTCAGTCTGCAATTGTGACTGTGTGGGCACCAGAACTGGGCTGTGAGCTCCTTTAGGGCAAGACTGCCTGGGTCATGACCACACTCCCTATATTAGTAGGATGTTCAGTCAGCTCTTAGAGGGAAAACTGAATGGATGAGGCATAAACTCCATTTTTTTGAGCTTTCCATGGGAGCCATGCATGGTGCTACATGCTTCACACACAGCTTTTCAAAATTCTCACAATAACCCTGCCAGGTGGGTATTATTATCCTTTCTGGCTCCATTTCACAGGTGAGGAAGCCAAGAGGTTAAATACTGGGAAAATAATGAAACTGCAGCTGATAAAATTCTATCTTAAGCAGGTCAGTATACTTTTCTCCTTACAGTGATTCCACTTACAGTTGGGGCTTGCCTTTTTTTTTTTTTCCAAATAAATGGATAGGTGACTCTTTCAGCCCTTTGTTCTGAGGTGATGTATTACCTTCAGACTGTATTACATCCCTTGGGTGATCCTATTAGAGAGTGGGAATTTTTGAGTATGCTTCCTCCTAGTCGACTTGGCCTCTCCCATTCCAGAGAGGCTATGGACCATGCCCCAGATATAGTTGTCAGTGCTGAAACCAGGCCAAGGCCTTTAGATATGATCTCCTGGCTCCTTCCCAGCATGTAGGCCTTCTTCCATAGAACACGGTCAGCTTTCTAAAGAACAAGATGACCCTGTAAATAACATGGTCGTCAATGGTATGACGCTGATGTTGCTTGGGAAAAACTTTTATCTTAGGTTGCTTGTTCTGCAAAAGGGTTGGGGCTGCTCTCTGAACTCCCTGCATGGAGAAAGGCAGAGCCGTTGCTGGCCAGCTAATAAAGGCTCCCTAAATTTTAATTTGATCTGGACTCCAGTCATCATTCAGTTGTGTTTGCTCCACAACATTTGGAGGCCCCAGTGAGATCATCAGCCTTTGACTGGTCCTGTGACCAGAGCCCACTGAAGTCTCCAGACTCACCAACCTAGAGGGAGATCTCTGAGAAACGTTCTTCAGCCCTGGGACTGGTAGATGTTGGAGACCCTGCCTGCTAAATTTCCTGATTGACTCTGACTGAAGCCATCTGGATCTGGTTCTTACCAGTAAGAAATATATTTCTGTTCTGCAGGCACCCATCTAGGGTCTCTGGAAGGCTGGACACAGAGCTACTTCCGAGACCAGATCCCAGTGCACTACGGTGCCCAGCGGTCCTCAATTGGTTGTCATTGTCTTTGTTATTCTGTGTTATTGTGGTCTAATTGTCTCTATTATTAGAATGGGTCAGTCTGCTTCATGTTCTGTCTGTACTGCACTGCAATGCTTTTTGAAAAAATTTTAGGAATTCAAGCAGCAAGCAAGAGGGCAGAGGCATGGGGTGGGAACGGGGAAGTGCTGGTGCAGGAGCGCTGCCGCATGCTGGCCTTTTGGCCTCTAGTGAATGGACTGAGTTTGGGGCCTGTGAGAGCTGGACAGGCGTGTGAGAGTCTGTATAAAAGACAGTGCAAAACCCGCTTTAGGGGGAAGACAGTAGAGAACTTTTAATTGCTTTCCCTTGATTTATAATTTTGCTGTGTTAGTTTAAAATTTTGGAATTCTAGGGTTAATTTGTGAAAGTTGTCAATCCAGAGAAGTTTAAACAAAGGCTTGTTGGGTTAAGATTAGTCATAATTAACTGCTTTGTGGGCTGCCTTTTTTAGCCCTGCTAGCAAACAGAGAATCATGTGGTCCCGAGAACTACAACCTGCTGCCTGCCCTTCCTGATAGATTTATAGTGGATCTCTGGGGGAGGAGGAAGAGAGCTGAAAACTGCTCTGGAGCAGGTGTGAGAAAGGGTAGAGGCAGTGACCAGCTAATAAAGGCTCCCAGAAATAAAAAGAATTATCTGCTGAGATAAAGAAGCCCTAGGCTGGGAAACAGGGGATGGTTGGAGATATCAGAAGTGGTGAAGGTTGAAATCTTTTGAGGCCTTAGAGTAAAGAAGGAAAATCTGAGAGGGAAAGCAGCTGTTCCTTAAGTGTAAAAAGCCTGGTTATACAGGATCTGAGACCGCTTGCCTTATTTCCCCTGCTAAGGATAGAGTAAATGGCTAATGCAAAAAGGGGGGGCCGGGGGGGGGGGGAGGTGGAATTGGCAGGGAGAGCAAGGAGAGATAGGTTTTCGTTGATTTTTCTGGCTACAACCCGCTCTGCTGGCATCTTTGGTTTCTTGCTTATCTGAATTATGCTAGACTCAAAGTTTTCTACAGAGCACAGTGGATCTTCTACTTCTCATTTTCTGCTTTTTTTTTTTTTTTTACATTTTTATTGATTTTTTTACAGAGAGGAAGGGAGAGAGATAGAAAGTCAGAAGCATCAATGAGAGAGAGACATTGATCAGCCGCCTCCTGCATGCCCCACAGTGGAGATGTGCCCACAAGCAAGGTACATGCCCCTGACTGGAATCGAACCTAGGACCTTTCAGTCCGCAAGCCGATGCTCTATCCACTCAGCCAAACCGGTCTCGGCCGTTTTCTGCTTTTTTAACCCTTCCAATACACATAAAGAAAATCTCATTGTCTGAGCCTGGCAGGGTGGGGTTGTTGAATACTTCTTGGGCAGTAGTAGAATATTCAGCAAAAAAACTTTAAGATATAATATTTTTAATGTTATAACTAGTTTAAGTTTGAAATATCTCTGTCTCTCAAAAAAAATATTTTTACCTGCTCTTAGTTTTATCACAGAAGATTTAAGTCATAAATGTTAATCTAAGAAATTCTGGCTGTTCACTTTTTAGGAATTGTTAAAGGATTAAGGTTTCAAAGAATAAGAATACTGAGTAGAAGGTCTGTGGCATGGTTATGCATTTTTAAAGGATATAGAAACAAGATTTGAAGGCTAATTTGGAAGTGTAAAATTTATAAAGGTTGTATACATAGTAAGAAGGAGAAGAGAAATGTTGAAAGGAAATCAAATAATACAGGCTAGTAAGCCAGGAAGAGTAAATAATTTACATTCTGCCTCCCTAAACAGAGGGTAAATAGTTATGCTAAAGTACTTAGGAAGAGACTGATAAAAGAAATCTAACAGTTACTATTTGTTCATAAAATGTTACTTTAGAAAGTTCATAAAAAAGACTGGCAAGGAAAATTCTATCTTAAAGCAGGTTAGTATACTTTTCTCCTTACACAAGTCCTCCATAATTTGGCAAATTATAAATAAATCATGGCAATACATTTCTCTTTTTTTAAAAAAATATATATTTTATTGAATTTTTACAGAGAGGAAAGGAGAGTGATAGAAAATTAGAAACATCGATGAGAGAGAGACATCAATCAGCTGCCCCCTGCATGCCCCCTATTGGAGATGTGCCTGCAACCAAGGTACATGCCCTTGACCAAATCGAACCCGGGACCCTTCAGTCCACAGACCAATGCTCTATCCACTGAGCCAAACCGGTTTTGGTGATGGCAATACATTTCTTTGCATAAATTCAATAAGATTGGTTTCCAATAGTGGTTTTATTAACCAGAAACTTTGACTGAAGTATCATGTTTTAAAGAGCCCTGCTGAACTCTGAAGGCTTGAAGCCAATAAGAGTACCATAGAGAAAGTCTGGTATCCTGCTTGGTGACCCTAAAAATAGCTGGTGCTGGAGCATCAGGCCCATACCCTACCATCACTGTCGGTTGGTCAGAGTACAAGGGAAACAATAAAGGCGCTTCTGCATCCCTGCAGGACCCCATTTACTCTGAGCTGCTACAAGTAGAAGGGTGGAGATAGGCCTTGAAGCCTAGGGCATGGACCTGGGTAGAGCCACTACAGGTGAGGACTTCATCTAACTCAGCAGATACTATAGGCAGGCCTGATGGCAGCTGGATGGCTTGGCTTCCTGGCCCTATGGGGGCACATTAAGATTCAATCATGAAATTCCGGCAAAAGTAGTCAGTTACCATTCTTGTTATGTTTATGCAAAGAATCAGGCCAAATTAAATACAATAGGTAAATTTGTCTTGATTTGGCTCTTTTAATAAACATAGAGGTAATTTTAAGGAGAAAAAGTCTATTTCAATAGAGGTTATTAAAACTGAAATGTTTTCTTTCCCTTCCACCAGACCATTTGCTACAGTTTGTCTCTGCCAGGTCACAAGCCCACCTCCTTCTGTGCTCAGGCCTCATTGTCCCTCTGACAGACAGCAAGGATCACTTGGCTCTGAGAGAAAGCCCTGATCTGCCTTAGCAGAAAGTAGCTAGAAGAGCTCACTGATGTTCATTTTCCCTAAAATAATTCAGAGCCAGGATCTTTGAGGTAATATATTAGGCAGTTACACAGATATAAGCAGAGGAAGGATGATGGGCCAACTAGCACTAGCAGATGTAATTAAGTCTTTCAATCTCTATCTCTGTAAGACAAGGGAACTCCCTAGAAGCAAAAGGGAATGAGGCTGCAGATAAAGCAGCCCAGGAGGCTGCCCTAAAACCAGTGGGGCCTCTACAAATTCTAGTAACTCTTCCAAACCCTGACCTACCCACCTCACCAGCTTACATAGAAACCCAATATAGAAAAGCCGAAATCCATAACCAATCTTTACTCAAGTTCTTACAGGCTTTACAGTCCACCCAGAAAGCCGTCCAGAAGCATGTCCAAGGTACTCAGCCTATATCAACTTCCGATCTGGTTCATCCTTCCACGCTGGTAACTCTGTTTGGGTAAAGAAATTTGCCACACAAGGACTGACTCCTACCTGGAAAGGACCACCTCCATGGCAGTCAAAGTTGACGGGATCCTGACGTGGCTTCATCATACCTGGCTTAAGATAGCCACGGTGAAATAGAGATCGAGGACTCTTTGGACCCTCTAAAGATTAGTCCTGGCTCTTATGCTAAAAACAGGTCCACTGACTTTATTAATCCTTGGAACCTCCAAAATTAATTCTAACAAGCTTATAGTCCTCATGGGTCAATATATAACTCCTTTGCCAACAATGACCCCAAAGAGTCAATGATTTGACTCATGTACATAAAACCAGTGGGGAATGTTAGAGAGTGGGGATTTTTGAGCATGCTTTCTCCTAGTCTACTTGACCTCGCCCATTCCAGAGAGGCCGTGGGCTATGCCCCAAATAGAGTTGTCAGTGCTAACACCAGGCCAGGCCTTGATATACGATCTCATAGCCCCTTACTGGCATGTAGGCCTTCTTTAATAGAACACAGTCAGCTTTCTAAAGAACAAGATATCCCTGTAAATAACATGGTCATCAATGGCATGACTCTGATGTTGCTTGGGAAAAACTGTTTTGTCTTAGGTTGCTTGTTCTGCAAAAACAAGGTGTGATAAATGTACTTAAAAGCGGTCCTGCAAAAGGGTTGGGGCTGCTCTCTGGACTCCCTGCATGGAGAAAGGCAGAGCAGTCGCTGGCCAGCTAATAAAGGCTCCCTAAATTTTAATTTGGTCTGAACTCCAGTGGTCGTTTACTCGAATTTGCTCCACAACAATCCCATTATCAACCATACAAGGAAGAGGCTAATTCTGGTACAATGACAGGGCAGGTGGGGTGAGGAGACAGGTGGCAGAGGCAAGTACAGGGAAAGATTTCTTGTCTTTTGCCTGGAGGAGTTGGGAACCTATGTGTTGCTATGGGAGAGGTGCTCTGGGACACTCTGTGCATGCAGGTGGTAAGTTTGTACCTGAAGTGTGGCACCTGGCCAACAGTGAGGCAGGAAACATAGCTGTGGCATAAAGTTTTAAATGCTGAGAGGAGTTATATTTAATATCCAGGTATGGAAGCTTAAAATAATATCTTCCTAAAAGAATCCAGTCCTAATCCCTGGAACTCCCAAAAGATTCTATTCCTAATCCCTGGAGCCCCTAAAAGAGTTGAACCATAATCTCTGGAACCCTCCAAAGATTTCAATCTTAATCCTTGGAACCCCAAAGATTTTAGTCCTAATCCCTGGATCTGAAAGTTACTTGCTGTGATGAAAAAAGACATTGCATAAGTGATTAAGGATTTTGAGGTGAAGAGCTTATCCTCATTATCTTTGTGAACCCTAAATTCAATCATATATACCTTTGTAAGAGAAATACAGAGGGGGATTTGACATAGAAGAGAAGGTGAAGTGCACACAGAAATGGAAATTGGAGTGAGCAGGCCATGGCTGAGGGATACTGGCAGCCACGAGAAGCTGATGGAGACAAGAGCAGATTCTCCCCTAGAACCTGTGAAAGGAACCAGGTCCCACCAACATTTGGTTTCATCTCCATGACAGATTTCAGGCTCATGGCCTCCAGAACTATGGGAGAATACATTTCTGTTGCTGGCCACCAAGTTTGGAATAACTTGTTACAGCAACTATAGGAAACAGAAACATCAGGGTTTAGATTTCCCTTGTTATGATCTCATTCAGCTGAGTGTTCAACAATGTTTTAAGTGTTAAAAAAGAAAAAATAAATTAAAATAAAAGAATTAATGATGAGTGTTGAAATGAAACAGGTTGTCAGAATTATCTAGTTGAGAGGTCCCTTGGGGTAAATATAACCCATTGTAGTGACGTTAGGGTGGTAAGTTTGTGATTAAGTCTGAATGTATATTTATACATTACTTAACAAGAAAGAAGCTTATTATTAAGCAAGAGAGATACTTACTACTATAATTTTTTGCATAATGTAAGTCTAGAGTCAGGCAATCCGAGTTAGTGTGACAGCTCCACCGCAGTGGTGTCAGGCTCCTTCTATCTAATTCTCAGTGTGAGGGCCTCATCCTCTAGAGTCCAGGCATCACACTGTGTTGCAGAAGCAAGATGGAGAAAAAGGCGGAAAGAAAGCTTGCCCTTTCACTCTTAGGAAGCTCCCAGGAAGTTTCTCACATGTTTCTATTTATATCTCTTTGGTTAGAAATTAGTTTCATGGTGACACTAATGGATGATTGGAACTGAAATATTTTTTGGGGGGTTACACTTTACCCAGACCCCTCTCCCCGCCCCCAAAGAAAAAGGTTCTGATAGGAAAAGAAAGAAAACAGGATATTTGGAGGTAGCTGGCCATTTCTGCCTCATGAACTATTTGAAGTTCTAGAGTTCCAGTGAGGGGAAAGGAGAGGGGTCCAAATACCGTAGTTGATATTTTTTAACACCTTCCATGGAGCAGGTCTTGGTTCTGATGCTACAATGTAAGCTCAATGTTTATAAACTAGGAAGTATCCAGGCAAGAATAAATACTGGTAGAATGGCAATGGATCTGAAACCATAAAATATAGCAGAGGAAATGGGATGTTTAGCTGGAGAAGAATTAGTTTTTAAGAACAAAATGATCTGCTTTCAAATAACTTCAGGGCAGTCCTGTAGATATGAGAGTGAACTACAGCTATGAGAACAGAGAAAAGGAATGGGGTACAAGGGAGGCCAATTTTAGCTCAATATGAGAAAGGACTTTCTAGCAATTGAAAAGCCAATAATGAGACAGCTGCCTCTAGGGAAGTGATTCCATCTCTAGACTGGGAGCTGTCAAATTGCAAAGGGTAGATTCTGGGTAGAAGATTGGACTGGATGACCTCCTTTCTGACCCCGTGAGCCTGTAGGGAGTCAGGAGATACCCTCCAGGGGCTTGTCAAAGACCTCAGTAGAGAACACAGCACTGTGTGGATCTGTGTCTTAAGAGTCAAATTGGGCTTTCTTGGAGGGAATTTTTCATGCTCTAGAGTAACAAAACCATAGTTGTTGCCGGGCTAAGAGCTGGAGCTCTGCGCCAGCATCCCAAGGAAAAAATGCAGGGAGTATGGCTCAAGCTTGGAGCTGAGCCCTGAATATGGAGGGTGAGGGGCCAGGAAAATGGGACACTGGGCCCCACTTTATTTGACTCTTGCAGTGCTGGACTTCTAGTAGGGGCAGTCAGTCAGTTCCTCCCTCTTCTTCGAAAGGCCTGGCAATCCGAGGTTCCCAAGGTCAAAGCTGGAGGGGAAAAGAGGCTTGGATTTTTCCCTTACTGATGCAACATGGAATTAAAGACTGAAGTCTCTGCTGACATGTGCTGACTCTTCTCCAAACAGCAGCCACTTTCATAGATGTCTGGACTCTGCTGTGAAGGGTTTGTAGGTAAGCATGAACCTCTAGCCAGAAGGAGCACACAGCTCACCTCTATGAAGTGTTGGCTGGCCCTCACTAACATCCATGGTGAGCATATAGGGAACATGAAATATGTATGAGACGCCAATTTAGGAACCTGTGACACTCTGGCTTGTTTCTGTTGAGAGTGACAGAAGCCACTTCAAATTAGCTTGAGCAGAAAAGGACCAGTGTTGACTCCTCTCCCCAGAAGGAGAGCTGACCCAAGGATGCACAGCTGGGCACTTTGCTATCGGAGGTGGGGAGCTTCTCTTTCTCTGGCCTTCGCTTTGGTTCCTTTTGTACATTAGCCTGCCAGTTGCCTGGGAGAGATAGTTCAGGGGGCTCCAAACTCCAGCTTACATTCCAGTCTCCCTGTGTCTTCATTGCCCCTCTGCCCTTGAGCCTGGAGGCCAGCTGTCTCCTATTCAATTGGCCTGCTCAGATGGGAGTGAGGGGGTGTGTCTTTGGGGAACAGGAAGGCCCTTAGCAGGGAACTTGTGGACAAATCCCAGCATGGTCCCCAGGGGCTGCCATGTCTTCCTTCTTCATCTTCCCAGGAGTCTGGGAAGGTTAATTTGCCTGTGCCCAACCAGGCACCGTGCCAGAGGGGACCTTTAGTGGCTTAAAGTGATGCTGCTCCTGAGCTCTGGACAAAAGGGAGAGGTTTGGTAAAGGATGTTGGGTGTCTCACAGAATCAGTGGAGCCTGGAGAACCAGGCTTGAAGCTATGCATCCAGAATAATGTTCCATTATGTGTTGCAGAACTGGCCTAATGAGAAAACTGCTGTTATCGCTGCTGCTCCCAAACTGCATGCAACAGTGTACATACATTACTTCCAGGAATCCATCATCATCATCACTGCTATCTTCAGGGTCAATGCCACATGTGGCTTATGAATGTGACTTTGGCCACTCCTGCTGCCTCTTAGTCACCTGCTTGTGTCTAGGCTCAGAGGAGGCTGGGGGATAGGGATGACTGCTCTCATTACTACCTTTGGAATGCAGGACCATAGAGTAGGATACTCCTCAAATGGAAGAAGTGTGTTCAGAAGGTGTGGGCAGGGAGAAAACATGACAATTCCCACTACACCCTCTGTGTGAGGTATGCACCTGCACTTCTGTGGGCAAGAGTTTTCACTTCATTCAGGGCTACTGACTGTAAGGGGTGATACAGTGACCGCATCTTCAAGGTGGCAAAAGTGGGGTCACAGACAAGTGGGACTTCCGGGGACAAATCATAAACAGAAAACACAAGTTTCTGGTGGGAGTGATGAGAGGACATGAGGGTTGCAGTGACAATGTCGGGTCTTTTCTGTCTGTGTCTCCAGACAGATATGATGGGATTTCTGGTCATTCTGGTTGGTCCTTTGCCTTTGGCTCCAGGATGCTAGGCTAGGAGAGCAGACTTCCAAGAGTGTGTCTTTCCTAGAGCTGTTTGATGCTAAATGCTGGGTGGTTGCCTAAGATTCACTTTGGAGAAATCAAAGGAGAAAAGCAACCCATGGAGTCCAAGAATGGAACTTAATTCATCAATGTCATCTTTAAAAAGCATCTTCTTCTTGGCTTTCCCACCAGGATGTGGCTCCTACAGAGTCTTGCCTGGTGACTGTGCTGCCCAATACCTGAAACAGGTTTCCAAAAACAGAGCTGACATTTAGTGAATGTATCAGGTACTGTATGGAGGGCTTTGCATACATCATCTGAATTAATCCTCATAGAAACACCATGAAGTATGGGCTATTATTATCCCTATATCATAGTTGAAAAAAACCAGGCTTAAAGAGAATAAATAGCTGAGCTGATGGTTAGCCAGTCAGTAGTACAGCTGGGATTTGAACCTTAGCAGGTGATCTCACAGTTCATGCTGCTAAACGCCTTCTCTAGGGTCTTGCCTGAGAGCTCCCGCACATGAGCCTTTATGACTTCTTTCTTTCTCCAGTGTTCCATATAAGTCAAAATTAGAAAAAGCTCTGCTGTGTAGAGGGGTGTTAGGTCCGACATATAAATAGAAGACCCAGAGTGACAGAATGGCAGCGCCTTAAATCTGAAGCTCAACTGAGTCACTCATTTGAGAGCAACGATGACTAGGGCACAGAGGAGTGGAGACTGAAGGCAATGCCTGTCAGGGAGACATTCATATGTTTGGAGCTCTCACTGTTTAGAGGAGATGCAGGAAATGGCCTAGTGCAGTGGTGGGCAAACTGCGGCTCACAAGCCACATGCGGCTCTTTGGCCCTTTTAGTGAGGCTCTTCCACAAAATACCATGGCCTGGGCAAGTCTATTTTAAAGAAGTGGCATAAGAAGAAGTTTAAATTTAAAAAACTTGGCTCTTAAAAGAAATTTCAATCGTTGTACTGTTGATATTTGGCTCTGTTGACTAATGAGTTTGCCGATCACTGGCCTAGTGAGCAGGGGTCCAGGTATCTGGGTGAGAAGAAGAAAAGAATCACTGAAAAGGAGATGAGTGGAGAGAAGAGGCTCAACTGGGAAAGAATAGAATAGGCCCTATTCAATAGGGCCACTGGGAAGTCTCAGAGAGCTGGAGGAAAGCCCTCAGACTGGATTAGCTTCTTCCTCTGGACCCCCTACCTTCCACATGTTTTCTAATTATGTCTTTAATTGGTTGCCTTCCTTACTAGACTGCATATTATTCAAGATAAAGGGCCTGGCATGCACTAAGTGCTCAATACATGTTTATTTATTGAAATGAGTGAATGAGCGAATCCTCGCCTAGGAACTGTAAGGATACGAGGAAATTGAAGAAAGGAAATCCTAATCCTCCTTTTAGTTAGTTTCTGACCTAGGTGGTCAGAGGCACTCCTGGAGATGTGAACATCTGACTGGTGAGTGTCCTGCCTTTGGAGGCCGCTGCACCATGTAGCCCTCCATCCCCCTGGGGTTGCTCATGCTGATGGAGCACCTGGGGTGACAGGAGCCAGGATGTTCCCAATCTTGCTATCCAGTAGGAGATGGGTGAACTCTAAACTCCAGAGGCTAGAAACTGTCAGGTGAAGAGACATAAATGGCAACCAAGGTGACTGGGGTGGGAACTATAGAAAGTCAGGAGTCAGCACCTTATCTTGGCGGAAGCTTCTGCATTAGAGTCATTTATTACGTTTCTATTTATTAAGCATTTATTGTGTATCAGACACTGTTAATCATAAAGGATTGCATGGTGAGTGAAATGGACAAGCTTTGCCTTCATGGTGTTTATAATTAGAGGAGACAATCAATCCACAATTATGAAGTCTGAAAAACACTGTGTTGAGGGGTTTGGGGTGTTATGGGAGACAGAGGAAAGGCATGGAGTTCTGATTTGGGGAGTTGGAAAGCGGCATCTAAGCTAAAACCTTGGATAGGAATCAGCTACAGGATGGTTTCAGTTACAGGGAGAAAAAGCTGGCCTGTTTAAGGGTCTGAAGTAAGTTCCATCTGGCTGGATGTAAACTCTGACTAGAACAGTGGTGACAGATGACCAGAGGGTTAAGACTGCTTAGTATTTGGTTAGCCATGTTAAGGGGTTTCAACTCTGTCATGATATGGCCTGCGAAAAAGCTATAATCCCATGTTGCTTATTTTTTGTATAGAGTTGCATTTAGAGAAGAACATTCCAACCACCGGATAATAATTTAAATCTTTGCTTAAATCTCTTAAAGAATGTTGGATTTCACAACCATTTCACAACCCACAGTGACTTCTCAGAGACCCCTTTTCCCTCATAGCCTCTCTCCCTACAGCTGCCTGTGACATCTGAATCCCAAACTGCCTCTCCAGCCCACCTTCTGACAGCTGGTTTCTTTTCTCCCCCTCTCCTTAACCTTGCCTGTGCAGCCTGGACCTAATGATTAGTGCATTGAGTCAGCCTAAAACAACATTAACCCAGAGCCTAACACTTGAGTATGTTAACCTTTCTCTTCCAGCCCAATTTCTGGTCTTGTGCCCATCCAGCCTTGTTGGGCACCTTTACATCTGGACTTTTCCCGAGGCCACTGCATACCTCCCTGATGCCTGCATTGCTACCAGCCTTGTTCAGCCAGGGAAGAGATGAGATAACATGACCCAAGAAATTCCAACTGGAAAGAAACAGAAATCATATCCAAGATCACCCAGTGGAGCCATGAAACCAAAGGACTTGGAGGAGGTGATAATTCCAGATACAAGGAAGTTAGGCAGAAAAATGTGAAATTACATAAAAACAAGAACATTTTAAAGTGAAAGATGGAAGCTGGAATGGTAGAATTTTCCTGAGTTGGAAAGGGTAGCAGCAGGGTTTTTAGGAGGCAGCCAGAGTTTTGTGATCTGCAAGTGAGGGAGAGAAGACAGGTCATGGCAGCCAGCTGAGTGCCCCATTACTGTGCATTTTAATTCTGTCAAACACGGGGGCAGGGCAAGGGAAAAGAAGAATGAGGAGAAAGAGGAAGCAGGAACAGAGAATGGGAAAGAGGAAAGACAGAGCATACCAGTCACTAATCTACCCAGAGGTCCATCACAAATTGAGTTTGCTGGCCTCTCTCCAAGGATCCTCACTCTTGATTTTACCTCTAATAGGTTTTAGTAGAAATGGTTGTGAAGTACTTTGTTTCTTAAAAAAATATTTACACAGATTTATGCTTCTAATTAGCTTTCTGGTTCTTGGAACATTGTATGGAAAACCATTATTGCAGATAGCCAGTTCCAATGCTCAGCAGATAGGCAAGAAGTGCTCATTTGGAGACTTCCCAAGTGATTTCTGGTGTTGGGCTGTCCTGCAGAGCCTAGACTGGACCAGCCTTAGGGGTCTCAGAAGCAGACAGTTCCTAGAGGGCAGACCCATCAGGAGGATGTTTGGACTACACACTGTCAGCCACCCGCCTCTTTACAGGAGCTGAATCCTGGGCCCCAGTTCTGACAGTTCTGATTAGCTGGTAAGCCACTGAAGAACCACCTAGATAATGATTGCCCTTGATTGGAAAGGGTGCCTTGAGTAAGATACTCACAGGACAACTTCTTAGGCCTTAAGTCACACTCTGATATATAGCCCTGCAGAGAGACTGGGCTGGACCCAGGGATTAGCAGCTGGAGTTAGCAGCTGGCACTCAGCTTGACAATGCAGTGTATATGGTTGAATCTAGATCCAATATATATTGGGATTTTAGAGGAACAACCAAGGATCTGCTCTGTGAGCTACACTGCTAGACTTCAAAAGAGCCACACCAGCTAGGTTATTTCCTGGACCATAATCTCTAATGATAACATCACCAAAAATGTCGTAAGTTTGAGAAAAATTCTCATGACCTTGTTAGAAATGCTCTGATAAAACACTTGGAGATACAGGGTGAGACCCTAAAGATTAAGCTTGAGCTACATCCAATAACAGTTGCTAAATTGCCTTTTACAGAAGATGCATCCAAATATCATGGGGCTCTTGCTTTAGTGATGGTGCATGCATTTGGGGCTAGAACAAATTGCTCAGAGAGGTTGAGTGCTGGCAATATTTTTCTCCTTCTTTGCTTCTCCCCACTTTAAGCTCAGATTCTCCTCTAAAGTTCTGGGTTGCCTGGTCCACAGCAGTCCTTCTCCAGTGGCATTTATATAAGCACATTATTTTTATTGTAAAAGCCGACTTCCGTTCTTCCCCCTCAGGGGGCTTCCTCTTGCCAGCCCTCCATGCAGGGCTCACAAAGGTAGGCTCACAAAGGCAGGCTCCCCCACCTGGCAGGTGTCAGCCCTCCCCCAGTTCTCACTACTTGCAGGCCAACCCCCAGCTTTTGCCCTTATTCCCACAGGCTCTGAGCCCTGCTCACTGAGAACTGGACTGTACCCTCCAGTACTTTTGGTCTTATTAACCCTATTCTTCCTGGGGTTTTGAACTTTTCATTCTTGCAATTTGATGTTGTCACCACACTTCCAGTTTTGGAGAGGCCCCTATAGCCTAGGATGAGAGGACTTTAGCTGTCAATAAGTGAACCACTTCCTCATCAGGAACTCAGACGTCCTCACCCTAACCTCCAACACCAATGTGTGGCCCATGCCTTCAAGATAACCACTGTGGACCTGTTGGGCCTTGTACTGTAAAATGGATTATGCAGATCTAAGAAGCAAGGCAGTTTAATGGGTGGGGAGATCTTTTAAACCCACTGGAAAGGGTTTATCTTTTATTAAGAATAGTATGAACCCAGAAAAAGCAATAGTAAAGTGATAGTCACTACAGACTGAGTATCTACTACAGTCGATTCTCAATCTTTGCAGGAGCTGTGTTCTATAAAGTATCCACGAATGCTGAATTATCAAATAATAAACTATTGCTCCTAAGGGAGATATAAGGTTAGTTCAACCTAACCTCTGGTCATAATATGTTGTTAACCATTCAATATATACCCTTGTTTTATGTGTGCTTCTGTCTAAAGGCATCTTATTTATATATATATTGTTGATTCATAACACTGAATTCATGGCCAGTGGCACTGTAAGTTATGTCTGAATGAAGCTCATCTAACACATCGACTTTCTCCAGAAGGCCCACTCGGTCTTCTTGCACATAGGAACCTTAGGTAGCATTTCAGCACTAGGCCTCATGCTATTTTAAACAATGAAATCACATATACAAAAGAACAAAAAGACAGAGCATAAAAAGGATTATTGTTTACAGCATAAGAGCTGAAACTAGGAGCCAGCCTCATTCAGTCTCAGCTGGATATATGTGCAGAGGTAGCTCAGATTGTTCACTGTTCTGTGCTTGCTCATGAATGACTGTGAAATGCCATGAATGACTGTGAAATGCCATGAATATTGATTGGGAGATTATAAATATATTTAGCAAATAATGACTGAATAATGAGGATTGATGTGTTAGGCAGTACTCTGGGAGGTGCCAGTGGGCATGACCTACATTCTGCAGATGTTTTAGGAACGTCTGTATTTGACCTTTCTTCTCAGCCCATTGGGATCTGATTTCTTCAGGGAAGTTTCTACTGTCTAGAGCCTGTGTTCTGAAGGAAATCCTTCCTGGGGCTCAGCTCCTCAGCGGGCAGAGGAGTGACCTTCAGCGAGACTCACCTTAATATTTAAGGTACAGAACATCTATGGCAGCTCTGTGTGTACTGTACAAAGAACAGCCCCTTGTAATTTGGTTCTTTTTGAATAGTTGCTAATAATTTTGCACTCAATTTCCATTTAAATGGGAATATTATCCTCTGGAGCCTGGAGAGGAGCCTAGAAGGGGTTCATAAGTATGACTCTTATCTCTACAGTTCAGAGTATCCCAGGAGTAAATACAAACATACATCTAAATGACTTTCCTAAATACATGAGGGTGCCACTCCTGTTTGAAAGACCCTCCCCTTCATTTCCAGGAAGAAAGTCCACTTTCTCATTTACTTAGCTGATGTGACATGAGAGAGTTCTTCCTTAAGTCTAACCTAAAGTTGTTCTGCAGGGACACAAGGCTTCTTTTCCTGGCCCCATTTTTTGGCTGACAGTGGAAGCCCAATTCTTAAGATAACAGTGAGGTTCCTAAAAACTTGAAGAGACCCAGGGAGAGGCTAGAACAAAGCCAAGGGTTATAAAAAATAATATTTTGTCATCCAACAAGAAGAAACCTTATAATGCTACTAGAGACCCAAAATTCATGCACAGGGTTGTGGATGGTGGTGAGGTTCCTCAGCCTGACCTGTGCCCTTGGGGGATGTCCAACAGCCAATTTGCAGGAGGTGACCAGCAGGGTGCTCACTGGCCTGTCTCGCCCCCCAATCACTGCAGCTAGTCACCTCCCTCTGCAGAGCATGGGTGGTGGTGGGAGAGATGGAAAGATGCTCAATTCAGGCAGCTCTTGCATTGAGCTTCTTTCCCCTGGTGGTCAGTGAATGTCATAGTGAACCGTCATTCCACCTGTCATTCCCCACAATGGGTTGATTTGCATATGAGGGTTTTAATATATAGGACTAGAGGCTAGGTGCATGAATTTGTGCATGTGTGGGGTCTGGCCAGCTCTTCCCAATGGGGGCCCATTGGGCTGAGCTGGTGGAGGTGGAGGGGCTGCAGGAGGTTGGCCAGCTGGTCCCACCCCTGATTGAGATGCTGAAGTTGATTGGGGCCCAGATCAGGCTGGTTGGCTATAACAGTGCACATCATAGCCACTGGTTGTTCTGGTCATTCTGGTTGTTTTGCCATTCTGGTCACTGAACTTTTATATACATAGATGGGAGCCACACAACATTTTCACACATATTCTTTCACTTCAATATTATAATGCCTCTGTGGAAAGGTACTCCACTTACCCTATTCTATAGATGAAGAAACCAGAGAGTAGAGTTATCCCAACACAGAGCTGTGTACATGCTAGTAACCAACTAATAACTGGAAAGATAACCGGCTAGTAACCAACTAGTAACCCCAGAGATCCTGACCTTTACTCTGTAATGACGAGAAAGTGCTGAGAACTGGTCAGCATCTGTGTCAATATGATGATGATGTAACCCAGGATTTAGTCACTGGGTACCCCTAAGTCCTCTAACTTCTTCCTTTAAGATTTCTATAAAAACTGGCTCCTCTCATATGTGACAGAGAATCCCTGTCTTTTACAGGATAGTTTGCACCTTCAGACCCTGAATTACTTCCACATCCTCAGCTCTCATCTTTATTTCCTGCATTGGATCTCTCTGTTTTGCAGATACAGTGGTACCTCAAGATACGAGTTTAATTCATTCTGCAACCTTGCTCATATATCAAGTTGCTCGTATCTCAAAGCAAATTTCCTCATTGAAATAAATTGAAATGCCGTTAATCCGTTCCAGCCCCCAAAATGCCACCCCAGTTCTTGCTACATGTTTTTGAATAAGAAAAATGTATTTATAAATGACAAATATTGTATAAAACATAATAAAAGAGAATGTAAAGGAATAAACTGGTTTTATAAAGTGTGTTTACCTACTCGTTACATTCTTAATGCTGCTACACTTTATCCCTAAACTGAATGTAATTTAACTAATCTTCACTGAACTTAATTGCTACTGGTCTTTGCATTTTTGGCCGATTTCAAAAAAAATGTGTCCAACGAGGTTTGCCTCTTCCTCCCTTTCAGAATGTTTCTGAAATGGGTGAGGCAAGTTTCATTGAACAGCTCCGATGCACGACCAGTAGCAACTTTTTCGGGGTGTTTCTTTTCCACAAAGTGTGATACCCTCTCCCACATTCCTAAGATCTCCTTTATCTCACTTGTAGAGATCTCCTCCACCTCTGGCTCCTCCTCCAAACCAATTTCTTGGAGAACTTCCGCATGTTGCTGAGACTGCAACTCTTGTAACTCCTCCGTGGTGAGTTCTAGAGAGTGCTCCTCGAGGAGCTCATTCACATCTCTCTCATCTACCTCCAGGCCCATGGATTTTCCCAGAGACACTATCTCCACCTCCACTGGCACCTCGGGTTCGAATCCTTTGAAGGTCCTTTCGGCTACGGCCTCGGGCCACAGCTTCTTCCATGCAGAGGTCAAAGTCCTCATTGTAACACCCAGCCAGGCCTGATCAATAATTCTGAGGCATATCACTATGTTAAAGTGGTTCTTCCAGAACTCCCCAAGGGTGAGGTTTGTGTTCTCCGTCACCTCAAAGCAGCGCCAGAACAGGTGCTTGATGTACAGCTTTTTAAAATTAGAAATCACCTCCTGATCCATGGGCTACAGGATAGGAGTGGTGTTGGGAGGTAGGTACACAACCTATGTAAACTTGAACTCTTCAAGGAGTTCATCTTCGAGATTTGGTGGGTGAGCAGGAGCATTGTCGAGGACGAGGAGGGCTTGCATGGTTAGGTTGTTTTCCTGTAGATATTTCCTAACAGAAGGGCTGAAAACCAGGTTTACCCACTCCACAAAGAACTGCTTGGTGATCCATGCCTTCGGGTTTGCCCTCCACATAACTTGCAGTTTATCTTTTAAAATCTTATGTGACTTAAAGTCTTTGGGGTTTTCTGAATGGTATACGAGCAGAGGCTTGATCTTGCAGTCGCCACTCGGATTGGTGCACAGTGCGAGAGTTAGCCTATCCTTCATGGGTTTGTGGCCTGGCATCGCCTTCTCCTCTGCCGTTATAGAAGTGCTATTCGGCATCTTCTTCCAGAAAAGCCCTGTCTCGTCACAGTTGAAGACTTGCTGGGGGATATATCCTTTGGCTTCTCTCAGTTCAGTAAAAGTTTTGAGGTAATCCTCAGCTGCCTTCACATCCGAACTTGCTGCCTCACCATGCCGGACGATGGAGTGAATGCCGGACCTTTTCCTGAAGTTATCAAACCAGCCTCTACTGGCTTTAAATGAGTCTTTTGATGCTTTGTCCGTGGAAGTGCGCGGGGTCTGCTCCAGCAAATCACCGTAAATCGCTCGCGCTTTCTTGCATATGATGCCCTGTGTTAATGTATCTCCTTTAAGCTGCTTCTCCATCACCCACACCATCAGTAGATTCTCCATCTTTTCATGGAGAGAGCTACGGAGCTTAGAAATTATTGTAATGCCCTTAGCTGGCGTTATACCCTTTATCAACTCCTTCTGTTTAAGCACAGTGCATATCGTTGAAGTACTCCGCCCGTATTGCCTCGCCAAGTCAGCCACTCGCACACCTTGCTCATATTTTTCTATGATTTCACGCTTTAGTTCAATAGACATCATCGTCTTCTGAGCACTGACCTTTCCACTCGCTTTCTTCGGACCCATGGTTATAAAAAGAAATGTGATAATGTATGTAAATGCACAAAAGATGCTTTGACAACGAGGTAAACAAGCACACTGACTGAGGCGTGGGAAATTATGGGATGCTCGAGTAGCGGTAAATTGGTGGGTCGTGTGCAGCCGGCCAATCGCGCGAATACTTGTATCTCAAATGTTGCTCGTATTTCAAAGTAAAAAATCGCTCGCTCGGTGGCTCATATCTCAAAAATCTCATATGTTAGGGCACTAGTATCTCGTGGTACCACTGTACTGTCCCACTCTGCAGAAGATGAGCTGAGATGTACAGATATGAATCAACACCTGACTGCCACATCCACGTGATGGTGGATGTAGGGCAGACATCAGCAACACACAATTTGCCAAGTTGGGAATCCTGAGGTCCTGCGTCCAACCAGAGAGGTTCTCTTGTTTGTCTGCCTAAAGGGGACACCATCTCCTAATTTGCACATAGGTACCCTGCAGTGTAGAGCTGGCCCTGAGGAGCACATCGAAGTTCACACATACAGAAAGCCACATGGTCAGAGTGGAAACCAGGCCAACTCCCGCCTCCTGGTTTGGTGTGCCTCTTCCTTGCCAGTGCTCATTTCTCAGGTGGGAGAAGATGTTGGGGGTCAGACAGGGGAAAACTGGAGAGCAGGGTAGGAGGAGGTGCAGCCTCTGGTCCCACTTTCCAATCACCTCCTCAGTATCTTTCCCTTCTGCTTTCAATATCAGAGCACACTATTCGATCAGCTTCCCCCTCTCAAGAGGCATGTCTTTCTCCTTTCTGTCATTTACTGTCAGGTTTCTAAAAATAGTAATAATTAGAGAAGTCTGCCCTTCATTTCTGCTCTTTCTTTTTCTTATTTTAATTGAAATTCTGTTGGTTTTAACTCCTGTAAATTTGGACTGAGCTGGTGAAGCCTTTGAAGACTGTGAATAAGTATGGTATGTGTGTGTGTACACACATGCTCATGCACATACGCACATGTGGGTTTGTATCTGCTTATGTGTGTATATATGTGTATGTGCATGGGTAAATGTACACAGCTCTGTGTTTACATGTGTGTATGTGTTTTGTGTGTGTATATGTGTGTGTGTGTATGTGTGTATGTGTGAGCATGTGTTATACTTACATTGTATGGGGGTTTCTAAACCAGTAGGAAGCAGAAAGCAGTATTGACCAGTTATCTGTTATTACACACTGGCTTCCTTTTGCAGAATCCCTAACACATGGGGATGCCTGAGGATATTGGTGACCGTGTCAGATGTGCTCTGTTTGCTCAATCAGATTCACTCTCTACCTCTCTCTCCGCTTGTTCTCCTCTAAAGGGCTGACCTGGTAGACTGCTTAAATGTGCTCCTATCCTCCAACTTGCTGTTGAGCTTGGCCAATGAGGAGTTTTTGAGGTCTGTGGGAAGGAAAGGGGAGTGTTAGGTCAGGACATTTAGCCCCTAGCCTCTTTCCTGAAGGATTACCTTAAGTTGGCCATATTTGTTGATCTCTCTTCTGGCTTGTTCCTTCTGGGTTCTGCTCAGTGCCCCTTCCCTCAGCTCTCTGGGTCACTGCATTCTCCCATGTCTTCTTCTTGTAGTCTTTTGTTAAACACTCTTGGAATTGTGCTGACTTGAGTGTGCTATGTGTTTTCTGTTGGGATTCTGATGACACAGAGACTCCTTTGTGAGAGTTTTGGTGAGACCACTGGCTAGCTGCACCTGTAATGCTTGGCTGGCCTCCACTTCTCTCTGTCCCTCAGTTGGGTGGGTGATGAGCTTTGCAGTCTCCCCAGCTGAGTTGTTTGCTAAGGCCTAGTGCTTTCTCTGTGCAGTGGAGTGCTGCTCTGCCAGGAAGGGGTGCCATATCTCCTCTGCCCAATGCGCATGTCCCCTCCCCTACTGTTCCTGAAGAGTACCCCATAGCACCAGAAAAAAGGTGGATGCAGATTTATATTCAGGATAGGGTGCTATGACCCTTGTCCAGTTGCTGGGCTCCCTCCTCTGCATGTGGGGCGGGGCCTAGCTGCTGAGCTTTCTGCCGTGTCTACCACTCAGATGCTCCTGGGCTGTGAGTAGATTCCCAGCATGGACCATGATGTTCCTCTCTCCTCCCCATTTTCTTTTAACTCTTTCTTCCTCTGATGTCCTGGCCCTACCATTTTACCTTGGATATTTCCCTTCAGAAAAAGTAAAGCCTGCATACCTCCAGCACTTCCTTTCTCTGGTCTGCGAAGTCCTTGCAGGTTGGCAGCTATTCTCTTCCACCTACCTTCTGCTGGCTCTCCGTGAGGCAGGGTGGCTGGTAGTCTCAGTGACTGTCGGCTCCTCAGGTGTTAGGGGAGGAGAGGGTGAGCTTGGTCTCATGAATGGGGAACCGTGTGGTGGCAGCAGGGGGTGGGGGGAAGGCCCATTTCAAAGGATCACTTGTTCCCCTCTAATGTCCTTTAAGTTAAATACAACTCCCCACAATAGAGATCAATTTCGTTCCAATAGCCCTCTTTTTAAAAAGTATTTTTGTATTGATTTCAGAGAGGAAGGTAGAGGGAGAGAGAGATAGAAACATCAATGATGAGAGAATCATGGATCGGTTGCCTCCTGCATGCCCCCTGCTGGGGATTGATTTCCCCCAATCTGGGCATGTGCCCTGACTAGGAATCCAACCGTCACCTCCTGGTTCATAGGCCATGCCAGCCAGGCCTCATTCTTTTTAACAATTTAAACTTCATTTCTATATCTTGTGAAATTGATTTCCTCCTGACCTGGACTACGCTGAATTACTGAATGATAATTAAGGCTGTTGTTCCCAAACATATACCTCCTTCCAAATCTTAAGGTGGAGAAGTTCATTTTACACCATTAGCAGGGCCAGAAGGGCAGAGGAGCTCTGAGTTGGAAATCCTTTATGATGGTTAATTTTACATGTCCACTTGGCTAGACGGTGGTGCTTAATTATTTAGTTAAATACCAGTCTAATATTGCTGTGGAGGTGGATTTTAGGTGTGATTAACATCTAAATCAGTAGAATTTGAGTAAAGCAGTTTATCCCTCAAAATGTATGTGGGCCTCATCTAATCAGCCAGAGTCTTTAAGAGAAAAGACAGATTCTCTAGATGCAGAAGGAATTAGATCTCAAGATTGCAGCACAGAAGCCCTGTGTGAGCTTCCAGGCTGATGCCCTGGGGAATCTGAAATCAGGGAAGAGCTGCACCATCAGTTTCAGGTGGCTGACCTGGTCTACAAATTTTCAACTTTGGCACACAATTGCCTCCTGACTCCATTGTGTGAGCACATTAAAAGAAATATCCTTAAAATAAATTTAATTGTAAGTTTATAGATCTGTGGTTTATTGTTAATAGTGGCTCTGCTTAACAACATGCTAGGGAAATTTCATAAAACTTAGCAATGTGCTTTACGGAACCAGCACACCACTCTTTCTAGGATCTGTTTTGAAGTCTAGAGTTCCAAAGAACACAGTTTGAATAACTGATGTATATGTCCTAATTTTACAAGACAAAGAAACAAGAGACTATGACCTTTCCAAGGTCATACAACTAGGAGAAACATACTGCACCCCAGATTAGAGGGCATTATCCCTTCCCCTGTGGCAAAGAACCTGTTCTCTCCTCCCTAGCACACAATTGAGGCACATTCCACAGCTCCCCCTGCACCTGTGAACCATGTGATGGGCTTTGATGGGTAGAATATAAGCCTAAGTGATGTGTGCTGATTTTAGACCCGCTCGGTATAAACCATTCACTGTGACTCTCTATGATCTCTACTATCATCCCTGACCATGTGGCAGGGATTGAATGACTGTGGGGCCCTGGAAGATGGAGGAGCCATATATTGGAAAGAACCAGATTTCTGAATCACTGGACATGAATCACCAGACTAGAGCCACCTAGGATAGATAGATACCCAACTAGATGCCTCCACACTAGATGTGTGAGAGAGAAATAAACTTTTACTAAGTCATAGGGGTTTGGGTTGTTTGTTGCAGTAGATGGTGTGGCTTACATGGACTAATACTGTTGGAAGTAAATAATGTAAGACAATCCTACATAGGGTATGAATTTATAACTGAAAAGAAGAAAAGGGAAGGGGAGATAAATAAAGGACAAGCCATCCAGAGGATGAAAAACTGCAGTATAATGGCAGAGCAAGGAAAGAAATCTGGTAGACAGATAAGTAAGCAGGATCTTGGCTGTGTTATGACTGCAGATGTGAAAAATAATACTGTTAACACTGGGGATCATATTAGTCAGGACTCTTTATGTGCAAATAAGAGATACCACTGAAGCTCGCTTAAATGTGGTAAAGGAATATGTATTTTAAATACACAGGAGTATCTCATGGAAACCAAGGGCAGGAACATAGCTGAGCTTCTGAAGGATCTGGAAGCCACATAGACCTGCCACTGTCTGTCTCTCTCTGTATTTTTCTTCACGTATGCTTCATTGCAGACCAGCTTTACCTGCCATACATGCCCCCGTAGTGACTGGAAGGTGACCATCTCCCAACTCCTGGATTCACTGTTGTAGGCCAGCCAGCCACATTGAGCTGGCTCTCCTTTTGACCTAATCCCACATAAACCAAATTAGCTGTCTTAATTCCAGAGTCCAGAGAGACTCTAAAGACCCAGTGTGGTCAGGTGTGTTTCCTGGCTGAATCTAGGGAGGTGAAAGCCAGGAGGAGAAGTCATAATACATGAACAAAACTGCCAGGGCTTTCCTTCTATATAGAGGGAGGTAATTCCCTGAGAAAGTGAAGTAATTGTTGACTTAAAAGAGGCCAGCTTTTGACAACTTTTTGGCAAAGACGACAGCCCATGAGGAAGAGGCTGGGCTGTTTGAAGTTCGTCTCTCAATCCTGCCAACTGGGTGGCTCACTTCATTTCTCTGTGCAGGAGTGAGGGCTGGGGCAGGAGACTGGGTCAGAGTGCTACCAGAAGGAGGCAGCATGAGGGAGGGTCTCTTTTTCACCTTCCTCTTTATCCAACATCCATTTCTGTGATCTTTCCTTTCTTGTGACTGACAAAGACAGTGCCAGGTGGAGTCATGCCGCAGCCTAAGGCAAGAGGAAAAACAGTAATGCTAGTTCCATCTTCATTTTGTTCACCAGGGATTTCTTGCATTGGATTTGACTTTGGAGCTATTACTTTAGCACACTCTTTGTGTTGGTTCCTGAGTATTTGGTGCTCTTATTTGGTGCCTGAGGCAAGTGCCTCACTCTCTTCCTCTGGTACCAGCTTGCTTATCAGAGGGAGTTGATAAGAAACCTGTGATCCATTTACTTTCCTCTGAAGCAAGTTCTTCCTGCCTCCTTGGGTTAAGGTGTAATTTAATGTGGTTTTGAAAAATAAAAATGTTTCTGCATGTACTTGTGCATGCGCAGAATATAATTGAAAAGTTACCCAAGAAACTGGTAACAAAGGTTGCTTTTGGGGCGGGAAACTAAGAATGAGAGAGAGAAAGGAAGAGAGATTCCCCTTAACAAATGTATTTTTAAGGAACATTGTATTAAGATAAATATTTTTTCTTATTACAAAATCTATATTTGTTCACTGTAGAAAAATTAGAAAATACAGATAGAGCAGGAAACAGAAACCAGGAAATTGTTGAGTGATGAGATTATGAAGTTAAAAACATTTATAGTCTTATCCTCCAGTAATATTCTATTACTATCTTAGTGTTGATCTTTTCCTATTTATCTATGTAGAGATGACCAAAATAGTATGTTTATGAGTAACATTTTGTGATCTGCTTTTGTATTTAACATATGTAGCATAACTATGTTAAACAGATTCTATTTAACATATCTGATTTCGGGGTATTAAGTCTATTTTCAAGTTTTCGTGATTAAAGACAGTGCTGAGATGGACAACCTTGTCCTGGGAATTTGGGCACAGGCCTCATTACTTCCTTAGAATGAACTTCTAGAGCAGGACTTGTAGTTCCAAGAGAACATAATCGTAGTTCCAAGAGAATGTACTCACGCAAAGTTTCTGAAACATATTGCCAAGCTACACTCTATAAAGCCTATACTGCTTATATTCCTACAACGTGTATGAGTCTTACTGTTAATTTAAAACTGAACCATTGGTGGCCTGAGCAGAACACAAAGTAGATATATCTAACTCTATTTAACCTGAATATAACTACAATGTTCTCATCTTACAATAAATGCAGTCACCTTGCCAATGTCCAGCCTGTGCTGGAACACTGGAAATGGCATGAAGAAAGGGCTGAGAGAGAGTTTGAGGAAGCCAGAGGTAGAGTTGCAAAGGAGAAATTGACTTCTTTCTCTCAACAACAACTCCAATTCTAATCAACTGGGCTGAGGAAAAGAGCCCCATCCCCATTCAACCCGACTCTTATCACTTTCTAAATTTTTCTAAATTTTTACCCTTTTCTTTAAGTTTTAGACACTTAGGATCCTCCTAAGAATATTTTAGACAATGAAAATCACCAAGTGGTAAATCCTCTTTTAATAGGTATTAAGGAAGGCTTTCTTTTCAGATTTGCTATTTTCCCAAGTCTCAGATTTATACATTCCATGAATCATCATCATCATCATCATCATCATCATCATCATCATCATCATTGTCAGGAGAACTTCAAGAAACATGCTGATGAAACTCTATCTTAAAAAAACTTATCTTTTTGCAGTCTCTGGACTCAGTGGGATTTTTGTCCCATTTCAAGACTGCCACACACTGTCTATCTTGTGGAAGTGTTTTTAAATGTGAGTAGAAGATATCTTTTAGAATTCTAATTGCTGTTGTGCTATCTTATCTTGGGAGCCAAGAGGAGCTTCACTTTGTGGTCTCAGTGCAGGGATCTTCTTGGCAGATTTTTACTGACTTTGGGACAAGACACAGTCAAGGCCATTTCATTGTCCAAGATTCCAGTGGTGGCTGCAAAGGTATCACGAGTTCAAAACAACTTTCTGTGATGAGGGTGAATGTTTTGGTTTGTTGTTCATCCTACAACAAGTAAAGTAGTTGTAGTTTGAGGAAGGGGTGAAGAGCAAGTTTGAGCACTGGTCCTGCCCTTGGGTGCTGTGAGTGGCATTAGACTGACCCTATCAGGATGAGGACCTGAGATACATACTTCTGAGGCTCTAATCAGCCTCTTCCTGTAGGTTCGTTGAGAGCCTCGATCTCTGAAAGTCTTTCACTTACCCAGGAGCTCACAGTAGACAAGAGGAGATAGGAGACTGGTGCCTTTTTTATTTCCTTTTGTCTGTGCACAGTTAATGGGCTTCTTTTCTTTTCTTTTTTTTTTTAATTGCTTCATGCTTCAGAGTGTTTGACTCAGATAAGCTGTTTGAGTGGACCGAGGAGAATAGAAATGGGCTATAAATGATTGAAGTTTGCCCACTGAAGTAATTCTCCAGCAGCCTCCAAGATGATTTCTCTATTTTCTTACTGTTTCTGAAGCATACATTCAGAGAGACCATATCATTCATTTTAACAGATTTTAAAACCACTAGATCAGTGGTCGGCAAACTCATTAGTCAACAGAGCTAAATATCAACAGTAAAATGATTGAAATTTCTTTTGAGAGCCAAATATTTTAAACTTCAACTTCTTCTAACACCACTTCTTCAAAATAAACTTGCCCAGGCCATGGTATTTGTGGAAGAGCCACACTCAAGGGGCCAAAGAGCTGAATGTGGCTCGTGAGCCTCAATTTGCCAACCACTGCACTAGATGATAGAAAAAAAGAAGGTGGGTAATAAAATCAACTCAAGACTCAGGCAATGTCATGAAGTTGTCAAGTGCTACTTCTTGATCTATATGAAGATGTAAATGGACTGCCTACTGGTTTTCAGAACACCTTCCTCAGACTCCCTCTGGCAGCACCAAGAGTAAGAAGCTCTATCCCCTTTATTGTTGAGACTTTGAGGTGAAATTTCTCAGCTCTGCTCTCTTCTAGGCCAGCAGTCCTTCCCCTTCCTCTCTGAGCTCTGGAGACCCATCTGCTTAGAGAATCAGATATATACCATTCTTAAGCTGAAAATGATCAATGAAGGATGGATATTTTCCCCCAATATTTGGAAAACATTAAGTTAATGGAGAGCATTTTCTCTTTAAATTTCATTTCCTTAAGCCTTTGTCACCAGCTACTCCTCTTATCTGGACTAGAATGTGGTATTAAATGGTGTCTGATATTGCAGAAAAATTTATGTTGAGGTATTTTAATATGTCTATATTTCATGATGTTCCGTAAAGAGCAACATAACTGACAGTTGTATAACCATAAAGGACAACCTTGATTAATCCCAGAATAGATGATACATGAGCTTCTTAACTCAGTAGGGGCATTTACATCTTGGAGAGACAGAGGGTCCATTTCAAGGTATATGTTTGTACATATCTTGCATCTGCCTCTAAACTAAGCATAAGTAAACTGCAGCAGAGGGATGGGCCATTCAATACTCTGGCCTCTCTGCTCCTTGATCTTCTCCCATCCAGCCATGTGTTCTATTCTTCTTTGCCCCTCACTCCTGTGGTCATTCTCTGGGCCTTACAATCAACAGAAACTTACCACTTCTCAAATCCAAATTTCAAATATTTTGTCAGCTACCTCTTCTCCTTCTTCCTTTTTGTTCTTTCTTTCTTTTCTTATTTTTTACATGGATATCTCTTCGATCATGAACCTTTGACTTCATGGAAACCCTTAATCCCTTGACCCCATTCATTTCCCACTTTCTATCAGCACCTGCCAGCTTTATTTCTTTCTGTGCTAGCCTAGATTCTGCGATCTATGATTATAATTTCTTCACTAATACTCTAAGCTCCTTTGCTCCTCTCTCCCTTCACTGAACTTGTCAAACACCTCGGTTGGACTTCTAAATACAGCACTGCTTTCTTTTTCTGTGCCTACTTTTGGGCAGCTAAGCATTAATGGAGAAAGTTACAAAACACACATCTTTGTTTTTTTCAATTAAATTCATGATCATACATTTCCATTGGGCTCTCGTCACTGCTTGGCTACCCTCTACTGTCCTTTCAGTAAACTTACTCTCCATTTTCCAAGATAATCATTTCACGTCTTGTCTTCTTTCTTCAAACTCCCCAGTCCCTTACCCTACACTCACTCTCAGTTGACAACCTCCATCTTTTTTGAGGAAATAGACACTATTGGATGTTAATTCCCTATTGAACCTATAATCCCACCTCTATCAGCAACATTTTCTCCTCTCCTATGACAATTAGAAAATGCCTCTTCCCTGTTAAAGGTCAACACTTCCTCAGAGGCTCTGATTTTGACTTCCTTCACTTTCTTAAAAATTGTATTTCTTTGGTTACCCCCTGTCTCTACTGCATTATTAATTTCTCCAATGCTATCAGATCATGCACGTCATGCTAACATTTTCTGGCATCTTTCAACTTACAAACATAAAAAACAATAACAACCTTCCTTTGATCCCACCAATCTACTGTTGTTTTTGTTTTGTTTTGTTTTGTTTTGTTTTGTTTTGAGAGGGGAAAGAGTCTCACACCTCATATTTATTACTCAACCCATTGCCATCTGGCTTCTGCCTCACTCAGTGAGACTTCCTCAGAGTTCTTTTTTAACCATACCATCTAAACAACATACACATCTGGCTTCTGTCTCACTCAGTGAGACTTCCTCAGAGTTCTTTTTTAACCATAGCATCTAAACAACATACACACCTTTCCCCTTATTATCTTCCTTAGTCCTTTATTTCCTTGCTCCATTGAACTTTGCATAATGCATAGGGTTTTTTTTTTTGTTATTAGTTTTCTATAATCTTTACTAGAATTTAAATTCTGAGAGCAGGAACCATGCCTTCTGTGTTTCTCATCATGCCTCTATGCCTGTTTTCTATGTACCCTGCCTGGTTTCACAAAGATCTGTAGAATGAGTGGATGAATAAACAATGAGTGTAACATGTAAACATATACCATGCTCAGCCCATTCAATACATTTCATGAATCTCAGCTCACCTTGTGATCTGAGTCTTTTCCGTTCTGGGATATATGTGGGCAACTCTGAAACTGTTTAAACTATTTCTCATAGAAGATTAGTATGTTCCCAAAGTGAGCTGCAGACAGAAACTGGTCCTTATTTTTTGTTAGCAACTGTAGGGTAGGTAGCATGGTTTTTTAAAGAGAAGCGAGGCTGTGAATTCCAGTGCTGCCACTCATGAGTTGTGTAATCTTGGGCAAGATAGCTTTTCTGATCCTCCATTTCCCTGTTTATAAAATGTGGAGTAGTATCTGTTTAACCTACTTAAAAGGGCAATGGTCGTGATGAAGTAGGATAATATAAGGGAAAGACCTTTGTAAATTATAAAGTGTTGAATAAATAATTTCCAACGCTTCGTGGAGCTCTTCTTCTCAGGGAGTAAACAGTGATTTCAGATCCTCCATGAATGATTAAAGAAGAATGCCTTTCCCAGTGTTTTACCACTGCTGGTCTGGGCTTCAATGAAGTCTGGTGATCTCTTCCTGCCCCCACCTCCTGGTTTGACTTGTTGTTTCCCATGGTGAAGAAACATGTCAGCTTTCTGCTCTATAAGGACCAGTTTCCGTCTGCAGCTCAATGGCCATTAGGTTAGAATTGTGCTCTGGAGCCAGTCCCTGTCCCCCTCTCTGCCCCCACCCCCTCTAGCTGACAGTCTGGAGCAGCAACTGCATCTGCTGCTCAGTGTGTCCCTGCCAATCTCAGCCCTGCTGGAAGGGAACTGGAGCCAGCATTGCCCTTCACCCTGTCTACATAGACATTCCAGTTGACTTGACTGTACCAATCTTAGATCCCACAGGAGGAGAGCCTCTCTTATGGAGCACCTCCCAGTGCCCACTGCTCAGCAGTGAGCCAGGGCACAATGCTTGACAAGCAATTCCCTCAGTGAGTGCTTGGGCCCCAGACTGCTTCCAGTGATTGCACCTGTGGATACCCAGGAGCTTGTGTGGTATGGTCTCCCCTGAGCTTCCTCAAGCTTAGAGCTTGGTTGTGCCATGTCTTCCTGCCTTCTTACCCTCCCCTAGATCTCTGTCATCCTGTCTTTTTTCTAACCTTCTGTCTCTCATTCGTGGAGTCTCCATACCCTGTCTCATACACTACATGTGGTGGGTGCTCAGTGCAAGTGTTAAGTATCAACAAGGCTGTGCCAGGTCGGGCAGGACTTCTCATAATGTGGTCCTGCCTTCAGGCTTTCTCCTGGAAAGCCCTTCTTCCACAATGCTCATGAGATACATTTCACACTCCTTGCCCCAGAACTCAAGGTCCTTTGCAATGTGACACTAAACATCCTCTCTAGGCCTCTTGCCCATCACAACGTGGGCCTCTCTGCTCTACATACACTTCCCTCTCCTGCTTCACTCTCCATGCCCTCCAAAGCTTCATCTGAGAAGCCTTCCTTCATTCATTTGTCCTATGTTCTCTCAAGGCAGAAACATTTAACATCTGAGTGGCACACAGTAACATCTGCTTTTCTGATTTGCCTTATTACTCTAACATTCCTATCTTTCTTTTTCTTTTTCTTTTATAATCCACTACCCTGATTATCTGACTTTCCTCCTACTCTAGTTTACTGAAGGACAAGGACTGAATGTTACAGTATTATTAACACATTAAAGGCCCAGTGCACAAAATTTGTGCAGAGAGGAAGGGGTTTCCTTCAGCCCAGCCTGCTCCCTCTCCAATCTGGGATCCCTTGAGGGATCTCTGACTGCCCATTTAGGCCTGGTCATGGGGCCTAACCAGGCAGTTGGGCATCCTTCTCACAATCCAGGACTGCTGGCTCCCATTTGCTCACCTGCCTGCTTTCCTGATTGCCCCTAACCACTTCTGCCTGCCAGCCTGATCACACCCTAACCACTCCCCTGCCAGCCTGTTTGCCCCTAACTGCCCTCCCCTGCTGGCCATCTTGTGGTGGCCATCTTGTGTCCACATGGGGGCAGGATCTTGTGACACATAGGGGCAGTCATCTTGTGTGTTGGAATGATGCTCAATCTGCATATTACTCTTTTATTAGGATAGAGGCCTGCTGCACAAGTGGGGGCCAGCTGGTTTGCCCTGAAGGGTGTCCTAGATCAGGATGGGTGTTCCTTTGGGTTGTGGGGTGGTCTGGGTGAGGGGCCTATGGTGGTTTGGAGGCAGGGCATGCCTCCCAGCAACCCAAGCAGAGGCCCTGGTATATGGGATTTATTTATTTTCTACAATTGAAACTTTGTAGTCTGTGGTGGAGCCAAGCCTTCTGCTGGCATAGCCATTGAAACTTTGTTGCCTTAACCTCCACCCACCAGGCTTTGTGGAAAGCTTGGCTTCTTCCATTGCCAGGGGCAACCCAGGCCTCTCTCTCCTACACTCTCATAGCCATCTTGGTTGGGTTAATTTGCATACTCACTCTGATTGGCTGATTGGCTGATGGGTGTAGCTGGTGGGCATGACCTATGGGTGTAGTGGAGGTGTGGTCAATTTGCATATCATCCTTTTATTAGATAGGATAATATGACTGTCACATTGAGGTGCTTAAATAATATGTTGAGTAAATTAATAAATGAATGGCTAGTAACAATGCCATTTTTTCTTTCATGTGTTTTCTGCACAGGACTTTTCCATTTCAGTTCCTTGAATCCCCTGGAAGTAGTACCCTGGGACTATTCTGTCTTGCTCTGCCTGGATATTCATTCACTTACTTATTCATTCTATATACATCTACATATATATATATATATATATATTTGCATTTGTTTTTAGCACAACACACTTTTATTAGACTGATGTTTAAACTTAAATTCCTATTTTCCTTTTTTTGTCTTTTGTAATTGAAGTATAATTAGCATATAACATTATATTAATTTCAGGTGTACAAACTAATGATTTGGTATTTATGTATGTAGCCTAGTGTTTTCTGCTTTAATTTTTTTCTTCCCTACGAGGTTTTGGGTTCCATGATGTTGGCATGGTGTCATTGCATAGTGGTTAAGAGCATATTTTGGGAACCATATTTGGGACAAACTTGAGCTTAAATTACACCTCTATTACTTGTTAATTATGTCATGTTTAGCAAGTTACTTCATTTCTCTGGGCTTCTCTTTTTTCATCCATGAAATGGAAATTATAATAGATCTTACCTATTGAGGTAGAAACATGAGAAAAGAATGTTAATGTTTGTAGTGTGTTTAGCAAGATGCCTGACACTTAATAAATGTTCAGTAAATGAATAATAATAATGATAATTGTTATTTTTAAGTCCTCTTTTCTATAACCCATATCCTAAAGTCCAGTGCATGGTAGAAGCTTATCCAGCAATTGTGGCTCATACTGAATCTATACAAATGAATGCATATCAAGAGTTAAAAGGGAAAAGACATACCCATGAACAGACTTGCCAAATGTTCCACATAGCAGAATGCTGGCCTAGGGCTCTTTACCTTTCCCCATGCTGTTAAGTAGACCAACGAAGTCCTCCTGGGGTAAGAAAGAGAGGAGGCTATGCTGAGGTCACCAGGGCAACACACACCAAAACAAAAATAACATCATTATAAATACTTTATTAGGCATTATTTTGTCCTTGGTGTAGATAAGAAAAGATGGATGCAATAGGGAGATAGAATTTTTTGTAATAAAAGAAAAAAATGTTTGTATCTGAAGGTAGCTTGAGTTATCCCATAAAGTCTCTGGTTTCTAGTATTGACCACTTGAATTCAAGGCTGAATGACCACTTGAAGAGAAAATTTTCAAACCAGGTAGGTGGTTGGACATGATGGCCTGAGAGGTTTCCTTCACCACTTTAGTCAGGCTAGTTACCAGACATGACAGATGGAGAGTAGTAGGCATACCAGAACCTGCCACTGTGCTCCGCCTAACACCTCCACCCTCTCACTGTAAGCTGAGCCCTTCTCATGTTCAGAAGCCCCAGCTGCAGGAGTCCAGGAAGGTGGGAGATGCCATATGATCTTTCGGATTTTCAGGAATGCTTGTGAGCTATGTCAGTTATTCCTGGTGTGGCCCAGAGTAAGTTCCAACATGTGCTCCAGGCCTCTGCTGTCCCAGTTCCCATTGCCAGGAGGACTCGACAATATCCTAGAGTCTATTAACTATATATAACCCTGTTGTACTCACACACAATGAACCTGTAAGGTATTGAATCATACTTTCCTCTTGTCTTAAAAACTACCATAGATGAGGTCCCTGGACAGCAGGGAGATGTCCCTGTCTTCACCTCAGAGTGCAATCTGTCTCTGTGGATGCCTCAGAGCTCCCAGGTCTCCTGTCCTGCTGTTAGCAGGCCCAGTCCCTCTGGGCCCAGCTACAGCAGTGCCCTCAGGTTAGAGTGCTATGATGGGATCTTCAGAAAGCATAGCTAATGGAGGGAGAGAGTGGGTGGGCAGCTACTCTCAGAGAAGGAGTCAGGGCTTGACAAATGGAGAGGCATTGTATGAGATCAGCAAAAGAGGAGACACAGACACTTGACCTGGTTTGGAATTATTGCAAATCCATCAGGCTCTGTGCAAATTGAGACCATAATTCAGATTGTTCATATCATCACTAGCATCCCCATTTCCATTAAGCACTGCTGCCCATCTCCCCTGGCCCAGCTTTGTCCAGAAACTAATTGAAGGGGTCAAGCTAGCTCTAAATTAACAAGTCACTTTGGAAGTCCAACCTCCACCCCAGTCCTTCTAACTCAGAGGCTATAGTTAACCTTGGAGGGGTTCCTATCTCCTCCTTAGGCTCAGGTGCAACTTCAGTAGAAAGATGCTCATTGACAGGATATGATGGAGGGAATGCTGGACTGAGGACCATATGAGGTAGGTTTGAACCCCAACTCTGCATCTCATTAGCTCTATGATCTCAGCCAATTTATATAAACTGCCCAAACCTTAGGTTTCTCATCAGTAAAAGTATGTACTTGCTCTATCTGGTGTTAATTGTATGTTGATGATGTAGGTGAGTGGTTTTGAAGTTTCTAAGTGCAATGCAAATGAGGGTGGCTCTGGATACTTCTTTGGATGGTATCAGGGCCTCTATTGAGTGAGAATGCAGCAGATATTTACCACCTGTCCAGACAATCTTTGTCTCAGGCTTTGGGGCTCTGTCCTTTCCCCCTGTGGATCATGTCTCCTCAATAGGAGGCTCAGGTAAAGTGCACTGAGTGCCTTTGGGCTGGCAGCAAGTGCCTTTGAGGCTGGCGTTCACAACCTCTCCTTGGGCCCTGCTCAGAAAAGGAAAAAGTGGGCAAGGACCATTATTTGGAACCCATGTGGCAGGTCCCCAGAACTCTTTTGAGGGAGGTATTATTATCCTCACAGAAAGAAATTAAGCCATTTGCCTATGGCCAGCTAGCCAGTGAGTGAGAGCCTGGATTTCAATGATACTTTCTCAAAGCCCCCTTCTTCCGACTCACCTGCTATCTTTGAATTGACCTGTGAGCACTTTGTCCTGGGGCAGAGCCAGGGACAGGGGCTGAGTGGCCATCCTCAGGAAGCGAGCTTCTTGTAGAGGGGTTAGGGATAGGTCTGGACCTCTAAGTAGTGCCTGAGGATGTCCCCATTCTTTGGAGAAACAAAACAGAAAACCATCTTTCGGGTAACCCTGTGCTCTCCATATTTGGAGAAATCTTGGGGGGCCAGTCCTGCCTTTGGTTAACTCTGGAGCCCCCTCCTGTTCATCTTACCCATATACCCCCATGCTGTACCCACCCAACCTGACTGTGTTCCCTGTGTTCTCCCTCTCCTCACCTTGGCCTCAGATCTGCAGCTCTGTAGCCCAGTGGGGACTGAGGCCACCCCATGCGTGGTGCCCCAGTGGGCTTGCAGGCTGTGCAGGCCATTGTGCTTCAGGTCTTGTTAGTTCTCCCCTCCATCTCCTCCCCGCTTCCCCACAGCTGGGCTCCTTTCCCAGACCACAAGTAATTTTAAATTCGATATCGAAAGCCTTATTTTCTAAATTCAACTGAATGGGAGAGCAGCCTAAAGGGACAAAAGACCTGTTCTTAACATTGAAATAGAAATTAGCCAGGAGGGGGGAATAATGTCTGAAGAGGACAATGATGTCAGGGGGCGACTCCAATCCAGGTTCTCATGTGGAGCCATTTGAAATAGGGCCCAGCCTGTGCACCTGCTCTGAGAGCATGCAGATACTGAGGGGAAACTAAGTCAGCTGCCGCAGAGGCTCTTACTCCCCTCTCTAAAACCTTTGGAGGTTGGCTTAATTTTCTATGTTTTATTAAGGACTAGAGGGCTATTGCACAGAGATTCATGCAATAGGCCTTCCTTCCCTTAGCTTCCAGCACCAGTTTTCCTCTGGCACCCAGACACAGGCCTTCACTCCAGCCAGAGTCTGCCTTCTTTGTCTTTGCTGCAGACTCTGGTCAGAGTCTCCAGTCTTGTCTTCACTGTGGCACTCCACTCCTGTAGATCCCTTCAGCTCCCCACCCCTGCCCTCCCTCTCATAGCAGGTATCCTGGCCCGCCTGGCCACTCAGCGCCTGGAGCAGCTGAGCAGCTGCCATCTTTGGCCTTCTAATTTGCATACTCACTCTGATGGGCTGTGGGCATAGCAAAGGTACAGTCAATTTAAATGTTTGTCTATTATTAGGTAAGATGTATTTTCACATAGTATGGAGGCCAGGATCTGAGATACCAAAGCATATCTCAAGGCCCCCTGGCCATGTATCCCCCAGTGCCGAGGAGGCCACTCTGACTCCTCCAGAGCTGAATGGCTGTGGAAAGGGCCTGCTTCATCCCTGCAGCTGGACTGGGCTGGGCCAGGTCCTGTGCTGACTAAGGACTGATGAGCTCCCATGTGACTGGGGCAGAATTCCAGGGGAAAAGACAAGGCCTTCTGCCACCAACGAGGAAGGACTCTGAGCAAATAGCTGCCTTGGGAGTTACCTGAGTTAACACAGTTAAGGTACCATTTGCCATGTAGGACACTTGGTTCTCTGCCTCTTCGGCTCCTTGGCTGCTAGCCCTTTCCCAGCCTCACCTCCTCTTGGCTGTACCACTCTCCTTGTGCCTTCTCTCTCAGTCTTCCCTCTGTGTCCTGGCTGAGTGTGGGTCTAGTCCTCAGGACCCAAAAGTTTGTGGTCTGGCTGGCCAGACTCCCAGGGCCTACGGCCTCTCTGCCTCTGGTCACTCAGATGTGGCTCTGCTGCTCAGAGTTGAGTTGACTTCGCTGGGGGGACCTGTCTTTGCTGGGTGACAGGGCTACAGATCCTGAACCGGGTCTCTGTAAACAGGCTCTAGTGTCATGTTTATTTGCTCAGTCAGTAGACAACTAGGCTTTCTCAAGAAAGAGCTGAAATAGATGTAACCACAATTCAGAGTTGGCAATGTACCCTCTCTGGATTGGTCCTCAAGGAGAGTGATGATCACCTAGCGTTCTTCAGTCCATAATCAGTACTCCTTAAAGCAGACCCTACTCAATGCACCATGCTGGCATTTCCTGCTTTTCCTCATCTAACCTTCTTGTGGCTTGGGAGGAATGCCCCTCCCAGTGTGATAAATGGTCACATGGAGGTGCAAACTCATTTTCCCATGGGTACTTTCTAAGGTAGAAGTGCCTGAGACAAGCAGTGGCTTAACCTAATGTGAGAGCAAAGAATTGGCCCTCCATGCGTCTGTGGAAGAGTGATCCTTGATCAGGGATGGGCCAGAGCTCTTCTAAGGACACAGAGGGTAGCAAATGACACTTACTGCTTGCAGAGTATTAATTGAGTGCCAGGCATTTGACAGGCACTTCTCGTTTAAAATCCTTCACTAGGAAGCACCTTGCCCTCCTGTATTTCAGTTCTGATCCTGTCCCCTGGTAGCTGTGGTCTTGGGAAAATACTTACCCTGGAGGTGAGAAGACCTACCTCATGGAGAACTTGAGATGATTACATTTGCATAATGGTTAGCAAATATTAAAAATTCAATAACTGGTAGGTCTTTCTTTGTAAAATGAGATGTGAGGCCAAGTGAGAAAAAGTAGGTTAAGTGCCTTGCAGGAGTTAAGGGCTGACCATGCCATGTTTTTGTTATTGACTTTATTTTATTCTCAACCTGGGAGGGGAACCTACAGGCCTCTCTGCTCAGTGTCAGTGCAGCATGAACCTCAGCTCCTGTAAAGCAGAGCTCCCTCCTTCTGAGTCTGGATCCACTTCAGCCCACAACCAAGAAGAAACCTGCGTGCTCAAGAGCCAGACAGGCCTTGCTGCAGTGGGATTCATCTAATTATCTCTGGAATCATGGTATTGTCCCCTAGATGGGACTCTGACCCTTAAGATGGTGTCTCATCAAATTAATCAAACTAAAAGTTAGCCACATCCAAAAGTTACTTATTTACCAAAGCTCTGAGATAACTCTCAACAGTGCTCCTTTGAGCCTTTGTAAGAGGAAAAGAATGAGAATGGATTATGTGGGTTTGAGGTAAGTCCCAATTTCTTTGTTTCCCAAGAGTCAGCCTGGTCTTGCTTCTGAGAACACTGTTTTCTTTCTCATGATTGATCTTCCTTCGAAACCTTTATCCGCCATCCCTCTTAGTACTCTTGATAACATACTATTTTATTGTCCTTTTCTCATTTCATTTAGTTGTTTGGAAACCATTCTGATTTTTGCAGGCCGTATCCAAATGCATGGGGCATAAATGAAAACTTTCAGGATTTAGTATCAGAAAATCCAGTTCTGCCACTCGCTAACTAGGTGATTTTGGGAAAATCCTTTAACTCCAGATGTCTCTGTTTTTCTCATTTGGTGAAGTGGGACTTGTAGCCAAATGGGATAATAAGTATAAAACTGCCTTGTAAACAACAGTGCCATAAAAAACCAGTTACAAGTCCCACAGCCTCCGAGTCTTCTTTTTTGGCCTGGGTCCTTTTCTTCCTGACTACTCAGTAAAAGGAATAAAGAGAAAAGCCAGCACTTAGATCAAATGCTTTTATATAACCATTTAATAAGTTTTATTGTCCGTGTGAGACAAACCTAGGCTTAGATACTAGTAAATGTTATTCAATATCATACAATTGTTAATCAGAAGATTTGTATATGTATGACCTCAAAGTGTTTTTTTTCTGCTTGTGGTAGGCTAAATAATGGCCCCAAATATGTTCATGCTCTAATCCTTAGAATCTGTTAATGTTACTTTATATGACAAAAAATGGGTTTGGCAAATATAATTAAGTTACAGCTCTTGAGGTGGGGCAATTACTCACCAGATAGGGCAGATGGTATAAGGGGTGTGATTATAGAGACCAGGTCATGTAAAGAGCAGAGAGAGATTTGAAGGTGCTTCCCTGCAGGCTTTGAAGATGGAGGAAGCAGCCAGGAACCAAGGGATGAAAGAAATGTTAACTAGAAGTTTGAAAAACTAGGAAATGGAATCTCTCCCAGAGTCTCCAGAAGGAAGCAATCCTTTATAGGCCTAATGTTGACACTGTCCATTTAGGCCAGTAAAATTGATTTTTTGACTTCTGACCTCCAGAATTGTAATAGAATACATTTGCAAGCTTGAAGTTACCAAGTCTGTGATGGTTTGTTACAGCAGCTACAGGAAACTTAACTAGTAACTTCTATTTTATGCTGCATCCTTAGTTCACCATTTTATACTCTCCTTGCCACCCTCAAGGTCTGAATGAACTTTTCCATGCTCTAGGAAAGTGGGCAGTCCTTCCAGGTCAGAACAGTTGGCTAACAAATCCTTAACATGAGTGCTAGGAGATCCACCCTAACCAAGGCATTGTGACAGATGCCACACAATGGCCTTTCAGGAGTCTATGAGTTCTCTATGGCGCTACCCTCAAACTCATTGACCCCCAAACCATACCCATTTTGTTATCACCCAGTGTCGGTAGGGCAAAAATTCAGCTGTTTAGCAAGTAGGTTCTGGCTTATGGTCTCTCATGAGGCTACAGTCAAGACATTGGCGGGGCTACAGTGATCTGAAAGCTTGACCAGAGCAGGAGGATCCTCTTTTAAGGTGAAAAATAGTTTAGAATTTGCATCAGAAAACCCCATTCTGAATTTTCATCTATTCTCTAGTACAGTGATCAGCAAACTGCGGCTTGTGAAGCACATGTGGCTGAGAGCCGGGGTTTGCAGCTCTGTTGACTAATGAGTTTGCCAACCACTGCTCTAGTATATGACTCATGGAGTTTGGCAGACCTATTTCTTGGTGGTTATGTTAGGTAGCCTCAGTTTCTCACGTTGTGGGCATCTCTTTATATGGCAGCTGGCTTCCCCCAGAGTCATGGATCAGAGAGAGCACACAGGAAGAAGCTACTGCACCTTCATGACTGAGCCTGGGAAGTCATCATTCTATTAGTCAGAAGCAAATTACTAAATACAGCCAACACTTAAGGAGAGGAGAATTAGGCTTCTCTATTTGAAGGGAAGAGGATTTATAGATATATTTTTAAAGCACCTTAAGAAATTTATAGTAGCAAGGTGGTCTGAACATTTCCACACTGGAGAACCACACCGGGCAACCTCCAACCGCAGGCAGAAGTGGCCTTGAACTGCCTGTTCCTGGAGTGAGGACCCGGAAAACAAAGGCACAGGGATCAGCAAAGATCTTCAGGAGCCAGGCACAAGAGAATGAATGGGATGTTAAAAAACAAACACCACCACTTTTAAAAATTATTGAAAGCAGGTTGTGCACAATATAGCTATTTTGAAAATGTAGAACATAAAAAGAGTACAAAATCATGTGGGTGAGAAGGGACAGGAAGAATATTCCCAAAGGGGCAATAGCACACAAAAAAGGAGGAATAAACACACCCTATACCTGTGGTTTTCTCGCAGTAGCCAAAGGTATTTGTGATACACAACTGGATTTTGTAAACAAAAACTCAACCAGTAGGGACAGCAAGAGGAAACGACAGTATAAGTAAAAGTTTATAAGAGCATTTTACTTGGACTAGAGGTAAAATAAGGAGGTATAGCAAGCAAGAAATCAGCAACCCAATACTATTCCCAGAACATAATGGGTGCTCAGTAAATACAAAGTGAATGAAAAATAAAATCCTGGAAGGAATTTAAAAAATCAAAATGCATTGAGTTGAGTGAGCTGAGAGAGAGGTATCTTATTCATTCATAGTTTATATCCTGAGATTCTCTCTCATCCTAGTGGGATGATTAAGTTATAAGTATATGGGCCAAAGGAAAATCATTTGGGCAAAAATAAAAAGGACCCCAAGTCAATTTTATAGAAAACACTCCTTTATTAACTTTTGGTCGAGAATTTGTTTATATACTTTCAGAAAACAACTCCAAGACCAAGTGGACTCCTGCAACAGAGAGGAATTGATATGTCTGCTCTAACCACCAAGACAAGAGGAGAAACAGTCCAGAGATGGAAGATGCTGATGGCGCCTTGCCATGCTAGCAGTCAGCAGCTGTGCATCGCTACAGGTTGCCTAGGACCAAACCAGAGAGGGTCGGTCCTGCATTACCACCATTTGTTCACGATCCAGATACCATTGCTGACGTGTACACATAAGGAACTCTTTGACATTGAACTGGGACTCAGAACTGTTGGACATTGAAATTGGGACTCAAATATTTTTTGTTCCTATAGGTTTATTTCTAGTCTGCAGAGGCAAGATTTTTTTTTTTTTTAAAGAATTGGGAAAAATAAAACAGATACAGAGGCAAAGAAGCATTGAACAGACTGTCATACTACAGTGGGAAGGCAGGGGAGGTTGGGGGGAGGGGGCTGTAGGAGATCAACCGAAGGACTTGTATGCATGTATATAAGTATAACTAATGGCAACAAGACACTGGGGGGCGGGGGAGGGCGGCAGGGGAGCGGGGCAGGTTAGGGCATGTACTGGGGGGTAGGGAAGGCCGGAGGGAGTTCAGTAGGGGGAAAAAAAAGGAGACTTATGTACTATTTGTAATACTTTAAACAATAAAAAAAAAGTATATGGGATGTCAGAGTTAGATGTGCGGTAGAGAAGGTCTACCATAGCCCCCACTTCAGACATGAGGGAACAAGAATGTAGCTTACTTTATATGCTGTGCTGCTGTTCTCTCTGGGGGACAGCAGAGGGGCAAGGATCAGATGGAGAGTATCAGATTGAATTTGCTGACATAACAAAATACCATAGATCAGATGGCTTAAAAAACTGAAATTTCTCACAGTTCTAGAGGCTGTGAGATCAATGTGTTGGTGAGATTAGTTTCTGGGGAAGCCTTTCTCCTTGGCTTGCAGAAGGCCACCTTCTCACTATGTCTTCATACTCCCTGTTCTTTGTGTATACATCCCTAGTATCTCTTCTTATAGAGACACCAGTCCTGTTGTATTAGGCTTCACAACTATGACCTAACTTAATTTTAATTGTCTCCTTAAAGGCCCTATCTTTGATTACAGTCACATTTTCAGGTTACAAAGATTAAAACTTTAACACAGAAATTTTTAGGGGACACAATTCAGTCTATGACAGGGAGGGAAACAAAAGGCAAGATAAAATGACAAATCCTAGATCAGGCAGGCAGAGCCAGTGGTGCTTGAAGTGCAATGATTGTCTTTTCATTTTATTGTTCATCTGGGAGACAGGGAAGATATAGTTGAAAAGCAATGAACTTGGTTTTCTGACACACCTATTTGAACCTCATCTTCCCTCAGATGTATATTTATGTACTAGTGGCCCAGTGCATGAAATATGTACACAAAAGGGGGTGGGGTTCTCTCAGCCCAACCTGAACCCTCTCCAATCTGACTTCCCAATCTGGGACCACTAGCTCTTAACTGCTCATCTGCCTGCCTGCCTGATCACCCCTAACTGCCTCTGCCTGCTTGCCTGATCGCCCCTAACTGCCCTCCCCTGCTGGCCTAATCTCGCTCCCAACTGCTCTCCTCTACTGGCCTGATCTCGCCTCCAACTGCCTCTGCCTGCCTGATCTCACCCCAAATTGCCCTCCCTTGCCAGTCTGGTTGCCCCCAACTGCTCTCCCCTGCTGGCCTGATCTCACTCCCAATGGCCCTCCCCTTCCAGCCTGATCTTGCCCCCAACTACCCTTCCCTGCAGGACTAATATCATCCCCAACTGCCCTCCTCTGCCAGACAATTTGGTTCTGATTGGTCAGTTTCTATGCCAGTCAGCATCAAAAGCCCCACCTCCTATGCAGCCATTGGCTCCTCATATTTGGTTCTAATTGATCAGTTTCTATGCCAGTCAGCATCTCTGGGCCAATCAATGGGCCTGACCAGAAAGGTGGGATGATTAGCAGTCCCAGTGGAGGCCTGGAGAGAAATGGAGGTGTGGCTGCTGGCTAGACTGGGAGGGAAAGAGAGAGATAAGTACTAATCAAAAGCTGCCACAGAAGCAATGGATCAGTTCCTCCTTCTCTCTTCAGGCCTCTCTTTTGCTCTAATTTGCAGCCCCCTCAGCATTCAGTGCTGGGTTGCCAGAGCAACAAGTGCTGACTTGCAGGACTAACTTCTGGTTGTTTGAGCCTTAGTTGTTACAGGTCATTACAACCCAGGGTTTTTATATATTAGGATATGCATATCATTTGACCTCATGTATATATTTAAGGTAACTACATGTAGCATATTTCTTTGTATTGTTTGTGTCATTCTCAGCTAGGCATTTCCTTTATTTTTATTAAAGAATCAATTGGATATTTGGAACGGAGATATAGGCATCATTTCAAATTCTGCTATTCGAAGTGGGTGGCCCCATAAACAGTTCACCTGACAGCATGGTGACAGAGGAGACAGCATTGATGACGTTTAATTTTTACCTGTGTATCTACTGGAGGCACCTCTGATATTTCCATATCTAGTCAGCCCCCCACGAATAAGTATATCTCCTTAGAAGACAATTTTGCATCATTTTGAATGAAGAATCCAAGTCTTGATTTGCAATCTTATCTTAATGGGCAGATTTTGTTACAAAGTACTTCCTGTAATCCTCTAGGTGTTAAAGACTATAATTAACATTTAAATCTGCTGCAATCTCTCCATTGCTTCTGCATCAAACTTCAGGAGTGACTGCAGGGTCATTTTCTTGACCTTGAATTTCAAAACTGCCTGCATTTCTACTTTAGAGAAGTGAATGGACATCCAGACCGAGAGTTGATTGGAGCCAGGAAAAAGATCTACATGTTTATGTTTAGGGTGAAAGATTATGAGGAGACCTTGTTGATGAGAATATGGCTGCAGATATGCAGAGGGGGCACCACTCCCCTGATACACCCAGACCAGGTCCTGTGCAAGTGGAGTCAAACTCCCTGGCAATACTTCTAACACTCATGGAAACAGTTACTTATATCTACCCGCTTATTATAAGGATTGTGATCAAGAATACAGATGAATAGCCAGATGAAGAGGTCCATGGGCAAGGTCCACATCTCCACATGCTTGGTTTAGGCAATTCCTGGTTTTGAAATAAGGACAGGTAAAAAAGCCCCAGAGCTTTCCCTTCTCCTCTCCCCTCCTCTCTCCTCTCCTTCCCTCCTTTCTCCTCTCTTGCCCTCCTCTTCCCTCTCCTCTTCTCTCCCCTCACCTCCTATTCCCATTTCTCCTCTCCTCTCTTCCATAGAACTAGTCATCTATTAAGCATTCCAGAGCACTAAGCATTGGAATTGCAAAGGTACTTACTAGGTTTTGTAGCAGATGCTATCACTGCCTCATCCTCCTGGCCCTTAGCTGCATTGGTCAGACTTTTACCAATAGCACCTATGATGCTTTGTCTGTAGGCTTTCTCTGGCCACCATGCCTGTCATCACAGCTGGCTGGGAGTGCCTGGGAGTAAGCAGACACACTGACTCCAAGCCTCAGGCAGGACAGCTTAGAGGCATATGCTATACCAGAGGTCTCCAGCAAGGCTAAGCTGTTGTATCATCTTATTCTAATTGGCTTCCTTCCCTTCCCTTACTCACTTCCCAATTCCCTTACTGATGTTTCCTAGGGTCACTTGTAAAGGAAAAGTGTTTCTCTACTAACAACATTTCCAACACTGATTATGTAGGAGTTTTCTCCCCACACCAGCATTTCCAAATTCTTTGGACACTAACTGGGTACCAAATATGAACTTTATTCTATTCTGACACTAACTACCTGGTGTTAACATCATACTCCATGGGTTTAAGGGTTTGGTCTCATGAAACTGCTCTCAATTATGATGCTAGTTGCAAGCAATGGGCCCCCAGGGACTCCACACTTCTGTCTGACTTGGCTACAAGGTCAGGAGTTTTCCACCCCCACCTCAGCACAGAACTCATGCACACAGTTACTTATATCTACCCATTTATTATAAGGATTGTGATCAAGAATACAGATGAATAGCCAGATGAAGAGGTCCATGGGCATGGTCCAGAAAGTCCCTGGGCACAAGGCATCTGTCCCTATGGAGGTGGGGTGTGCCACCCTTCCTGCATGTGGATGGGTGCACATGGTTGGGAGCTGGAGAAACCCCATAGTTTAAGGACTTTTATGGAGACTTCAGCGTGTAGGCAGGGTCAGTTATTAACTCACCACCTTTTGTTCTCTCCCCAGAGTATGCGGGATGGGGCTAGAAGTTCCAAGTTTCTGATCATGGTTTGGTGATTTGGTGACCAGCCTCATCTCAAAGCTCTCCAGGAGACCACCGAGTCACCTCATTAGAATAAAGATGTCCCTAACATCTAGGAAATTCCAAAAGGCTTAGAAAATCACAAGGCTTTTAGGTTCTATGTCAGAAACCAAACTCAGGGACCAAAAATTAGAACAAAAGATGTTCCTGGTTCCCTTGCCACTCAAATTACAGGGTTTTGGAGCTTTTTATCAAGAAAGGAGTCTAGAGCCCAAATATGTGTTCTTATTATGTTATAATGTCCCAAATAAACTGCTTGCTTAACTCAAACCAAGATAGATCCCCATGATGGAGTGCCAGGCACTACACTATTAGAGACATCTGTGTCACCACCTATGTCCTGGGTTCATACAGCATAGTGGTCAAGGTCATAGCCTTCAGAGCCAGACTGCTAAGAATTCAAAGTCACATCTAATAGTTGTGTGATGCTGGGAAAGTTATTTAACACTTTTGTGTCTTGCTTTCCTCATTTAGAAAAGAAGCAACAGTCCCAGTCTCACAGGATTATTGTGAATGTTAAATGAGATATCCCATAAGAAGCACTCAATAATATCTGTCACACAGTCAAACTTGTGTTATCTCAACCTTCAGTACTTCCCTTCCCATAGTTCTCCAACTCAGAATTCTTGAGGTTGTTCTTAATGCCTCTCTCCCCTTGAAGCCTCCGAACTAAGTCTGTGCCAGTTCATCTCAGTGTCTCTAAGATTCACCAGGTGCTCTCCATACTCCTTGCTGCCGGCTGGGCTCGCTCCTGGATGGCAGTGAACATCCTAACTGGACTCTTTGCCTCCAGGAGTGCCCTCTGATTGCTTGTTCTCTGCATTGCAGCCCAAGTGATCTTTCTGAAAACCAGCTCTCCTCAGACTGCCCTCACCTAAACCTGTTCTGAGGCTTCCCGTCAGCCTTAGGAGTGCAGCACCGAAGACCTTCCATGCCTTGACCTCTGACAGTCCCTCAGCCACACCTCTGCTTAGTCTACTTTGCACAATGCATTTAGTCCTGTTAAACAGCCTCCAGCCTCCTGCTCACACCACAGAGGCACGCCTCTCTTGGTCATGTTGGTTGTGCTGCCTGAAATACCCTTTTCATCTTTCTTCATCTGGATACAATTTATTCATTTTCTGATCTCAGTTCAGATGTCTTTGCCTGCCAGAAGCATTCCTGGATGCCCAGACTCAGCCTAGTGGTCCCCATCTCTGCTTCCATGGCACACTGTACCTTTCTGGAGAAAGAGAACTATTTGTTTCTTCAGTTATATGGCAAACACTTAAGACAGAATCCAAGTCTGCTTCCTCTTTGTGTCTCAGAATCCAGCGCAATGCTTGGCACATCATCTATGTTTAGTATATATTTGCTGCAGTGAACTGCTCCACGGGGAAACAGAAAGACTTGCAGAGAAGGCAGCTTGCAGACAGGACATGGAAAGTGGCTGCTGAAGTGACCAGGTCTCTGTGCAGAGTGGTGAATGCAAATGCAATTTCCATTCTTTCCTACCACCCATACCTCAGGGTTCCATTTTGGCTCAGAGCAGCTTCTAGCTCACAGCCTCCTGTTAACCATGCTGCAGAGAAACCTACTGCACCTTGTCACCAGGAAGCTCTGCCAGGCTTTCAGGGTCAGCCATAGCTCAGGGGCCCACAATAGACAAACAAACTGTTTGTGGCTGGGCTTGCTGAGAGTATTTGGACAGAAACTTGAGGAAACAGATCAGCTTGTCTCTCTGCCTGCTGAACTCCCTGTTTATTGTTCTAGTCTCAATGCGTGGAAATGTCAGGCTCTAGCTGACTTCATCCCTCTGGCTTCACCGCAGGGTTCAGAAAGGCACTGTGGCTGCAGAGAAGGTTGGGAAGAGCTTCCCTGCCTTGGCAGTTGTGGGATACCACACGTCATTTGTGTTTCTGATTTCCAAACATTGCCACAGGGGCCATGGAAAGGGGAAGTCCAGTGTCTAGCAAGGCTGCTGGGGTAGAATGAAGGTCATTGGCACCTGGCCACTGTGGCAGACAGCGTCTGGTTGTCTGGCTGGTCCACCGAGGGATCAGGTATGCCTGTGGCCTTTCCTACCATTAGTGCCCATATCTGATGTGGAACTGTAGTTTAGACCCTTGTGGTCTGGTATTATGGTTTCTTATTCATTTTCACCCAAGAACTGTTTGTTGGGGGAAATATGTGTTAGTAGTGAGGAGATAAACAAAGTATACCTTTTTCCCTCAGGAATTTGTGTCCAGTTGGGAAGAAAGATAGAAAAATAAAGACAAGAGGTCAGAGTCCTAGTGGACCTAGTAGGAGATTCCTTGAGAGCACAGAGGAGAGAGTAACCAGCTCTGCTTGTCAGGAGAGGTAGCTGACCTTGACCAAGTTCTCAAGTAGGAGTGTGAATTTAATGATCCTCAGGAAGTGGACACTTCCCTATTATTTCTTCACCTGCAACTCACAGTGTTCATGGTCCACCAAAATTCCTTTCCTTTTTTTTTGACTACTTCGACTCAGAGAAGAATCCAAATTGGTTCTTAACTTCAATACACCAAATCTATTCTCAGTAAAGAAGGGGGTGTTAGCCAGAAGCTGCACTTTCTCCTTTTGATTCCCAAAGGCCTAGACCAGTGGTTGGCAAACTCATTAGTCAACAGAGCCAAATATCAATAGTGCAATGATAGAATTTCTTTTGAGAGCCAAATTTTTTAAACTTAAACTCCTTCTAATTGCCACTTCTTCAAAATAGACTCGCCCAGGCCATGGAATTTTGTGAAAGAGCCATACTCAAGGAGCCAAAGAGTCACATGTGGCTCTCGAACTGCAATTTGCTGATCACTGGTCTAGAACAACTGCAGAGCTGAAGATAAGAGGAACCAGATAGCTTCAAACCCTCTGTGGCCCATGGAGTTGCTCTGCAAATGGTGAAGTGCACGCATGAAGGAGTCAAAGCGAGGCTGCACCCTGGTTCTGCTGGAAGGAGCTGGAGAAGCCAGCCAGGGCTGCAATTAGCAGGACCTGTAATTGTGGCATAAATTAGAGCCCCGAAACTGACAACTATTGTTATTGAAATGTCATGTTTTGAATGCAAAAATACAGTTAAAGTGTAGAGAAGCTGGGTGATATTAATGTATGCAAATATCCTTTAATTAAAGCTCAGCAACCACTGACTTAAAGTAAAGGACTTGATTTAAATACTTAAGCAAACATAATGGCTCCTATGACAGGCAGCAAAAATGGTAAATGACACTGCAAATACTGCCAGGAAACACAGACTCCCAGAATTCTCTGTATGTTCAGTGTTGACTGAAGAAAATTAGGTTTCCTGAGTGGAGGTTCATCCAACTGATCTCTGGGATGCCTGAGGCTCTAGAAAACCTGTCCTGGGTATCAAGGCCTTCAGAAGGCAGGTCCAAGAGAGAATGGGAGCAATGACCAGTCTGACTGAACTGATCTGTGACCAGCTGTCTCTCCAGTAGACCTTCAGTGTCTGAGGGTAGCAGTCATGTTCATTCATCATATTGATTCATCTCTCTTCCTGGCCCCTGACTCTGTGCACTACATATGGGTAGCACTCAATATATAGTTGTTGAAATAAACTTCTCTGTATTTTTACCACTGGAACAATATTAACTGAGAAAATTTGACAACTGCTGATGGATCTCAAAGTCCATGCCCTTTCTGGCATCTTGGCAACCCTAGCTTCTTAAATATATGTCCTTGTCTCTATGTCCCTGTTTCTGCTCTGGCTGAAATCCCAGGAGTCTACCTTCTCTGCAAGGAGAATGGATCAGTGTTGTCTTGAGTATACAAATCAAGAAAAGCAGATATTGAGGGTCCTTTAATAGTTCTTAATATGACATTTAATAAAGTGAAATTAAAATATGCTTATGGACAGTAAGATCAATTTGTAATTTTTTAGTAAGCAGAAATTATTTCAATAAAGATAGAAGGGGTCTAGATGATATGTGTTTATAACAGATAGGTGTATAAATAGGTCCTCAATCTATAAACTCTATCAATTCATAATGCTAGATACATTATAAACATGTAGTGATACTATAAAACATGTCAAGCAATTTTTTTCCAGATTCAGAATGGGATAAGAGAAACCATGGTTTGGGGAAAGATACATCCTTAAACTTTTATAATCACACCTTTCTGTTAGTGCTTTTCTCAAAGAAAAATAGAATATAAGGCTAAATGAATAATAAAACACTGTTAATAAACTTAGGAGACTTTAATGGTCACTCTTAATGGCCATTAGTAGACAGTTGATATTACTTATTGAGTACTTACTATTCACTAGGCATTTAACTGACACCACCACATTCTATTTGCATAATAGCTCTACATGGTACATATTATTCTTCTGTAACTAATAAGGAAATGAAGCATGGAACAGACTAATAAATTTCAGAGGGAAGGTGGGGGTGAGTGGGTGGGTGGGGAGAGATTAACTAGAGAATTTATATGCATATATGCCTAGCCCACAGATACAGACAATATGTGGTAAGAAAGCCTTGGAGGGGCTAGTAAGGGGTGGAGGGGATCAATGGGGGAAAAGGGGAACATCTGTAATACTTTCAACAATAAAGATAAATGTTAAAAAAGCAATTATGAGTCATAAAAATTAAGTAACTTTCCAAGGTCTTATGATTAGTAAGTAATAAAGGAAGGTTTAAGAAAAATTCACAATAAAGGCTATATATGACAAACCCTCAGCTAATATCGTATTCAATGGTGAAAAACTGAAAACTTTTCCTCAAATATCAGGAACAAGACAAGGATGCCCATTCTCATCACTCTTATTCAACATAGTTCTGGAAGTCCTAGACAGAGTAATCATGAAAGAGAAAGAAATAAAAGGCATAAAATTGGGAAGGGAAGTAAAAGTGTTACTTTTGCAGATGACATAATTCTATATATAGAAAACCATAAAGACTCCACCAAAATACTATTAGAAATAATAAATAGATATAGTAAAGTTGCAAGATACAAAATCAATGTACAAAAGTCCATTGCATTCCTGTATACTAACAATAAAACTTCAAACAAAGCAATAAAAAAAAACCCAATTCTTTTTGCAATTTCAACCAAAAGAATAAAATACCTCGGAATAAACTTAACAAATGACCTATATATTGAAAACTGCAAAGCATTATTAAAAAAGATTGAACAAGACACACTAAAATGTAAAGGTATTCTTTGTATATGGATTGGAAGAATTAACATAGTTAAAATGTCCATATTATGTAAAGCAAATATACAGATTTAATGCAACCCTATCAATATTCCAATGCCACTTTTAAAGAAATAGAACAAAAATCATCTGATTTGTATGGAGCCACAAAAGACCCTGAATAGCCAAAACAATCTTGAGAAAAAAGAAAAAATTCAGTTATTGCACTAGCTGACTTCAAATTATACTACAAAACTACAATAAACAAAACAGCATGGTATTGGCAAAAAACAATAAAAAAATAAACAACAACAAAACCAGACACACAGACCAATAGAACAGAATGTAAAACCCAGCAATAAAACTACATGTATATGGACAAATGATTTTGACAAAGGAGCCAAAAGCACACAATGGAAAAAAGAAAGCCTCTTTTATAAATGGTGCTGGAAAAATTGGAAAGCCACACGCAAAAATAACCAAAAAACAAGGAAACTGGATTACAGTTTGTCCCCATATACAAAAATTAATTTAAAGACCTAAATATAAGATCTGAAACAAGAAATTACATGAAAGAAAACATTGATACTAAACTTATGGACGTCGGTCTTAGAGAAGGTTTTATGAAGTTGACCTCAAACACAACGATAAATGAATGGGACTATATCAAACTAAAATGCTTCTGCACAGTGGAAGAAACCAACAACAAAACAAAAGCCAACCAACTGAATGGGAAAAGATATTTGCAAACAACAACTCCGACAAAAGGTTAATATCCAAAGTATATAAAGTACTCATACAATTCAAACCAAACAAACAAACAATTTAATTAAAAAATAGACAGAGGACCTGAACAGACACTTCTCCTAAGAATACATACATATTGCCAACAGATATATGAAAAAATGTTCAACTTCACTAGGGAAATGCAAATCAAAACTATAAAGAGATGCCAACTCACGCCTGTTAGAATTGCTATTATCAATAAGACAAGTAATAATAAGTGTTGGAGAGGTTGGAGAAAAAAGGGAACCTTCATTCACTACTAGTGGAAATGTAAAGTAGTACAGCTGCTATAAAAAACATTCTAGTAGTTCCTCAAAAAATTAAGAATAGACCCAGAAATCCCTATCCTGGGTATCTACCTGAAAAAATTGAAAACATTTATTTGTAAAGATATATGCAGCCTTATGTTCATTGCAGCATTATTCACAGTGACCAAGACATAGACACAAACTAGGTATCCTTTGATAGAAGATTAGATAAAAAAAGATGTGATACATCTATACAATGAAATTCTACTCAACCATAAGAAAAGATGAAATACTGCCATTTGCAACATAGGTGGAACTTGAGAATGTTATACGAAGCCAAGTAAGTCATTCAGTAAAAGCTAAGAACCATATGATTTCACTCATATCCTATAAAATAAAAGCCTAATATGCTAAGTGTCCAGTTGTTGGGTCATCCGTTCAACCAATCAAAGTTTAATATGCTAATGATATGCTAAGGCCACTCAACTGCTTGCTGTGATGTGCACTGACAACCAGGGGGAAGATACTCTGACTGGTAGGTTATCTTGCTGCTGGGATCCAGCTGATCAAGACTGAACAGGATGGGCTGGATACACCCTGAAGCCTTCCTGTGGTCCCTTCCTGGCTGGCCAACCTCCTGTGCCCCAACCCCCACCCTGATAGTGCACCAGTGGGGGGTCCCTCAGCCTAGCCTGCACTCTCTAGCAATCTGAGACCCCTCAGGGGATGTTGGAGAGCTGGTTTTGGCTGGATCCCGTAGGCTAGGCTGAAGGACCCCACTACTGCACAAATTTATGCACCAGGCCTCTTGTGTAGAATATAAAACTGAAATTCATAGATGCACACTACAGTATGGTGGTTACCAGAAAGAAGGGGAATGGTGTAGGGGTTTAAAAAGAGCCAAATATTTGGTGATGAAAGATGGTGACTTTGGGTAGTGGACATATAATGCAATATACAGATTATATATTATAGAAATGTACATTTGAAACTTCTATGATCTTGTTAACCAATGTCACCCCCAATAAATTTAATAAAAATAGAAAGAAGTTAAATCTAAAATCTTAAATCTGCATTTAGACTACTATTTTATTATATATTTTATTTTTTCACTTCTATTTTTGGTTTTATTTTACCTCTTTAATTACCTATTTTGGATTACTTTTGTTTAGAATTTTATTTTAATTTATTTATCAGGTTTTTCTGTGCTATTTACCTTTGTATTATTTTTTAGTTGCTCTAAGGATTACAATATACATACCAAGTTAGGTATATTCACAATGTATTTTACTACTTCAAGTACAATGGAGAAACATTAGAACCATATAGGTTTCTTTATACTCTGTCCTTTATGTTATAGTTATTATATATATCACCTCCAAAAACACTGAAAAAAACTGTGAAACAATGTATTAATTTCTGCTTTATGGGCACAAATATTTCAAATGCCTAAATAAGAGAAAAATAGTCTTTTATATTTATTCAATTATGTTGCTTTTCCTTTTTCCCTGAAGATCCAAGTGTCCCTCTGGTGTTATTTATCTTTAGAACTTCCTTTACCTTTTCTTTTATAGAAGGTTCATAGGTTATTAATTGTCCTAGTTTAATTTGAGAATGTTTTTATTTCACCTTAAATAGTTTTTGTTGGATATAGAATTCAGAATTGACAAATTTGTTTTTCAGTGTTCTAAAAAGATTCTACTGTCTTTTGGCTTCCAGAGTTTCCAGTGAGAAATCCACAGTATTTCAAATTAATATTTCCCTATATATTATATGCTGTTTTTATCTAGCTACTTGCAGTATTTTCTCTATTTCTAGTTTTCAGTCATTTGGTTATTATGTGTCTGGGAATGGTTTTCTTTGAGTTTATTCTTTTTGGAACTTGTGAGTTTCCTGAATCTATAAATTTATGTCTCTTACTAAACTTTGGAAGTTTTCAGTCATTATTTCTTGAAATACTCTTTCTCCTCTCTTCTTAGGACACCAATGACCTTTTAATATTGTTCCATAAACCCCTCATATTCTGTTCTTTTGTTTGTTTTATTTTTTCCTCAGATTGGAAAATTTCTATTGCTCTACCTTTTAGTTCCATTGAGGCCATTCAGTGAAAACATTGTTAGTAAAAATTTCAGTTGTTTTATTTATCTGTTCTAAAAGTTTCACTTGGCTCTTTCTTATGATTTCTATATTTTTTGCTGAGAGCTTTTTATCCTTCATTTTTAAGTGTGTTTACATTTACCTCATGCATGATAGTTATAATAGTGGCTTTAAACTCTTTAAAGTCTCTGTCTGAAAATTCTAATCTCTAAATCAGCTCTAAGTTGGTGTCTGATGATTATATTTTTCCTTAATATTTGGTCACACATACTTGCTGCTTTGTATGCAGAGTAATTTTGGATTGCATCCCTTGGATGCTATAAATGTTATGTTGTTCATACTGTAGATCCTGTTATAATCCTCTAGAGCAGTGGTTCTCAACCTTCCTAGTGCTGCGACTCTTTAATAGAATTCCTCATGTGGTGGTGACCCCCAACCATAAAATTATTTTCATGGTTACTTCATAACTGTAACTTTGCTACTGTTATGAATTGTAATGTAAATATCTGATATGCAGGATGTATTTTCATTGTTACAAATTGAACATAATTAAAGCATAGTGATTAATCACAAAAACAATATGTAATTGTATATTGTGAAATATTTATTTCTAATTACAAATAAATGAAATTTTGTCTTGAATCGTGGTGTAGCATGGGTACAGTCTTCATATAACAACAGTAAACTACATTGCTACATTTTGCTACACCGAGGAGCAGTATGTTGGTTCCTAAGACCATGGGAAATAGGTGTTTTCCAATAGTCTTAGGCGACCCTTGTGAAAGGGTCATTCGACCCCCAAAGGGGTCGCGACCCACAGGTTGAGACTGCTGCTCTAGAGAATGTTGACTTTGTTTGTATTACTCTGGATCAGTTCAGCTCAGATTATAAATTCTGATTTACCTTGTGTGAGTGGTAGCTCATATTCAGCTCAGGTCTCAAAATGCTGGCTATAAGTGCTTTTGGTCTTCCCCATGCATGTGCCCTCAGGGATGACCCCAGGACTTATGTGGCTTCATACAGAGAATTAGAGAAGATTTTCTTCTCCATTTCTGTCCTTTCCAATATTTTCTTCACATTTTCCAGCCTAGAGGACCCCACTTCCCAGGTCCACTGGCCAGGGAAATGGTGTTCAATCAGAGTTTTAGCTGCAAGTGCCACCAATGGGTCCATCTCCATGTGGGGGCCATGCTCAGGGCAATGCTGTGATAGAAAAGGTAAAGAAAAGCCTCAGGAACTCATGCCCATATTGTTTCCTTCTCCAGGTGTTAATTTTCTTTAGCAATTTGCTTGCTCTTGTTTACAGTTCCCAGAGAGTTGCTTTTGGTATTTCCTGGAGTCTTTAGCAGGAATCAGTGGAAGAGAGAAGCTTTGCTGGGCTTGCTCCACCTTGGAATGTCCTTATGGTAAAATAGGTTTTGAACCCCAGATTGTTCAACCATTTTCCCTGTGTATCACACTGCCTCTGATTCATACGCTATTAAGTACATGACTACCAAATTGGCCAGAAAATGATCCATAAAGCTCATGTGTTTTCTTAACCCTGGCACACGAAGTTTCTGATTCAGCTAAGGAGATAGAGCCAGCAGAAGCCCACAGTTAATCTTTACAATAGAAACAAGATTAACTACATCAGGATTTGCTCACTTACTCAATAGTTGGGTTCTCTTAAGGATGACAACATACCTCCTACACACACACACACACACTCATCCAAGCTACACAAAATTGTCCGGAGAATCCTTGATTTGTTTGCACTTCATGGCCAGAGGGTAGAAGAACCTGAGAAAAAAGAAAGAAGAGGGAGTGGAGCAATTGTAGAACCAAGTGCAAAAAAAACCTTCTTTTCACATTTCATTTTGTAAAAGGAGCACAAGAAATGCAAACAAGTGACGTGAATTTCCCCCATGGGAAATGGATTTAATTATAGAACAACACTTCCAAAAAGGAAAATCTAAAAAATAATTAATACCAGTATATCGAGCTTCAAACACACACACACACACACAAACACACACACACACACACACATTTTCAAGGGCTGTGGAAGACAGATGAGCAAACAAGAAAGAGAGAGTCCTGCATATTATAATTCAGTGTTAGGGGCAATCTTCCATTTGTGTGAGCATGTACTTTTGTGTGTGTTTGTACTGTGTGTGTGGCGGGGGGGTGGTATTTCTTCTTAAAATTCTATATAGAAGTTCTAACTGCATGCATTTTACTGTTTCAGTTAGCAAAGATTACTATTTGTTTTTCTTTCTTTCTTAGCACAGACACAGTAATTACACCCACAATGAGAGAGTTTTGCGGGCCACTTTCTAATTTTGTAGGTAGTCCCTGGACAAAATACAATAACAAACCATAATGAAATCAAGTTGGTTCATTGGAAAGGACTGGCCTCTTCTAACAAACAGGCCATTAAAGGTGGATTGTGGAAAAGGATCAGCAAGCAACCATCATAAATGTATCATCAGGCAAATTAACAAAGCATTTACTACTCAATCGGGGGAGAGAGTTCTTTCCAATAACTTTCCCTAATGCCACCATAACTAGGGAAATATCTGCTTGCCTCACAGCTGTGAAGCTTATTATCACGATGGGCACTCAGTGCAGTGATCTGGATCCAGGTGTCTTCTGTCAAGAGGATTTGTGAGGTTCAAAGGCCTGGCTGGGGAAGAGTATACAGGAGGTGTGTACTCCTCACTTGCATAGCTCTCTGGAGACCACTGGAATTAGTAATAGAAAAGTGGCAAAGGGCTTGGTTAGGAGTCTCTCCCAGGGCTGTTTTTACAGAGCTTTTAGAAGCTAGCTTATTTGGTTTGGAGATCTGGATGCCACAGAGAACATTGCCACTGCTATAGCTTATTTTTCAGACGTTTGAGGTTTGGGGCCACACTTTTTCTTAACTTGCAGGAAATCACCATCATCTCTCTTCACAGTTTATAAAACACTTCCACAAGCATCAGATAAGTGGATCTTCACCACAACTTTGAGGGTACACGATTATTCTTCTCATTTTACTGTCTGATGAGCTAAGCTCCCAGAGGAATAAGAAACTCACTCAACATCAAACTATGAGTTAAATGGAAAAGTCTGTGATTTTAACTTTATTCTTTCCATGACAAAACACATACCTTCTAACCGTGTTCCATCCATTGCTCAGCTGTCTTGCAGACTAGAGACCTGTGCAAGCTCCAGCCAGTCAGGGACTGAACTGAGCATGTCCTCCCTTCTACAACACTACCCTGGTCTGTGTTCTGTGTAGGGAACCTTATGAATCTGGGTTGATTGAAGACTGTTATGTAGGATGGAAATCCAGGGCTTCCAACGTGTAATACAGTGCTTGGTAAATGATAGGGACTCTATATTTGAGGAATGTATGAATAAACATATTTAAAAAGTAGCCATGTGCTATAAATATGAAGTGTAGGATGAGGCAGGGAAAAGTAAGAATTAAGGTCAGTACTAGCAAGGGGCCATGCAGTATTGACAGAAGGAAACTTTGAGAGGAAAGTATAGAGGTATCAGAAGAGTTCAAGTGTCAGTCTCCCCATGTGGTTGAAGTGGAGAATTTTAGCAATGACTGATTCCTCTGAGTAAGAGAAAGATGTTTGCACTGGCTGATGTTGCTCAGTGGTAGAGCATCGGCCTGAAAATCAAAGGGCACATATGTGGGTTGCAGTTTCATTGCCCAGCCCCAGTTGGGAACATGCAATTGGTACAGGCAAACCGATTAAGTGTCTTTCTAATCTAGAGAGAGGGAAGGAGGTAGGGAAGGAGGGAGGAGGGAAGAAGTGAGGGAGAGAGAGAGAGAGAGAGATATGTTTGGGGACAATGTCTCCGTGCTTTGGTATGACCACTTGAAGCTTCTTGAACTAGTGGCTTAAAAGTAATCTCAGATCAGCTCCCTTTTATGTCTACTCCCTCAGGCTCCTAGATATCATGGGTGGTCACCTGGTCTGTTACAGTAGGGGCAGATTCAAAATCAGGGACCCTGAGAAATATGGGCGCAGGGACTCCACCAGGAGGCACCAGGGATTTAGCTTATCCTTTCTATTTCTCTGGGGAGAAGTCAACGGAGTTCTCCCAAATATTGTGGGTATCTCCCTTCACACAGGAAGAGCCTTAAAACTTCAAGCCACCTTGCACTTTGGCAATTCAGAGGCTAACAAATCCTTTCTAAGCTGCCTGTGCAGAGTTCTCATAAAAATAGTTAGGAACTTTGTCACAGATTATCAAACTAATGAACATTGATTACAAATTGTAGCTTAATCAGACTTCCTGAACTACTTGGGACAGTCAGTCCACTCCTGACACTTACTCCTTGCCCCCTCAGCCCCTATGACCCTTTTGCCCATTGTCTTATGCCTTCTCTCCAACCTCTGCATTCTATCTTCTACTCTTGATCCCTTTTCATGGTTCTCTCTAGAGTGATCTCAGTCCTGCCTCTGAATATTTCTGGATTCCTCCTTCTATCCTTAGGCTTTAACCAAACAGATGTTTGGGGGTATGGACTCTGAGTTGGTGGGTTTGTATATCAAAGGTGGACTCTCAGGGGAGTCAGATATCTCTAAGAATTAGCTAGCCTGAGAGGGAACCAAAACTTGGTTCTTCCCATGGATGCTGCTTCCCAGATGCTGCATGGCCCTGAGGAGGCGAGGAGGTGATGGCACTCTCCTAACACCATCACTGCCATTTGAACATTCTGACCTCAGGGTGAAGCCCTTTGTGCCTTGAGTTGTGGGACTGAATCACTTTTATTCATTCCAATTGTCTTCACCTACAGAGTCACCATTGCACACTGTATTTACCATTTCTTATTTTCTGTATGCTTGAGGATCTGGCATTTAGTAACTCGATCCTGGAGAAACTATCCCTCTCAGGCTAGCTAATTCCTAGACATAGGTGACTCCCCTGAGATCCCACCTTTGATATACAAACCCATCAACTCAGAGTCCATATCCCCAAACATCTGGTTTTTCAAACTTTCACATACTAAGCCAATATTCCCCTCTCCTAAATCATTTAGTGCCAGCACTGGACAACAAGGGACTACCTAAAAATTTCAAACTAGCCTCTCCAAACTTACTCAGCATGCCTACCCTCCCTTGCCCATTTCTTTCTGTTAGAGCCCCAATAAATGCTCTCAGTCATTTTCTTCCTTCTCCTTCAACCTCTTGACTAATCTTGATTCAACCCAGGCAGCCCAGCACAGCATGTCTCCCATTACTAGAGATCTGTGAGTATAAACTTCTTCCTTCCTGATCATTATTTCCATTTTTGCTGTCTTACAACTCCCGGATACATTTTCAACACATGCATACTCACTTGAGTTTCAACTCTCTCATATTCCTTCTCTCTATCTCAACTCCTGTCATTCTCATGAGGAACTTTAAATCCTGCAAGAAGATAAATAAACTAGAGGCCTGGTGCACAAAGTTCATGCATGGGAGTGTGTGTGTGGGGTGTGTCCCTCATCCCAGCCTGCACCCTCTCCAATATGGGACCACTCAAGGGATGTCTGACTGCCCGTTTAGGCCCAATCCTACCAGAATTGGGCCTAAACGGGCAGTCAGACATCCCTCTTACAATCCAGGACTGCTAGCTCTCAACTTCTCTCCTGCCTGCCTTCCTGATTGCCCCTAACTGCTTCTGCCTGCCAGCCTCATCACCCCCTAACCACTCCCCTGCCAGTCTGATTGATGCTTAACTGCTCCCCTGCCAGCCTGTTTGCCCCTGATTGCCCTTTCCTGCAGGCCTGGTCACCCCTAACTGCACTCCCCTGCAGGCCTGTTTGCTCCTAACTTCCCTCCTCTGCCAGCCAGGTCATCCCTAGCTGCCCTCCCCTGCAAGCTTGATTGCTTCCAACTGCTCTCCTTTGTAGGCCTGGTCCATCCCAACTGTCCTCTTCTGCTGGCCTGATCACCCATAATTGCCCTCCCTTGCAGGCCATCTTGTGGTGGCCATCTAGTGTCCACATGGAAGCAGGATCTTTGACCTCATGGGGGCAGCCATCTTGTGTGTTGGAGTGATGGTCAATCTGCATATTACTCTTTTATTAGATAGGATAGAGGCCTGGTGCATGGGTGGCAGCCAGCTGGTTTGCCCTGAAGGGTGTCCTGGATCAGGGTGGGGGTTTTCTTGGGGCATGGGGTAGTTTGCAGGCCAGCCATGCCTCCCAGCAACCCAAGCAGAGGCCTTTGTATCTGGGATTTATTTATCTTCTATAATTTAAACTTCGTAGCCTGGAGTGGAGCCAAGTCTCCTGCTCACTCTGTGGCTACAGCCATTTCTGTTGGGATTTATTTATCTTTTATAATTGAAACTGTGTAGCCTTAAGCAGAGGCCAAGGCAGGCCAGGGCTGTAGAAAGCTTGGCTTTCTTCATCACCAGGGACAACCCTAGCCTCCTGCTCTCTCCAGCTCCTTGGTGCTGCCATTTTTATTGGAAATTATTTATCTTCTATAATTGAAATTTTGTAGCATTGAATGGAGGCCTGGGCCGGCCAGGGTGTGCAGAAAGCTTGGCTTCCTTAATCGTCAGGGAAACCCAAGTCTGCTCTCTTTGTGGCCATAGCCAGCTTGGTTGGGTTAATTTGCATATTCTCTCCTGATTGGCTGGTGGGCGTGGCTGGAGGGTGTGGCTTGTGGTATAGTGAAGGTATGGTCAATTTGCATATTACTCTTTTATTAAATAGAATGAATGATTTGGTTCTGGTTCTGCCTCTGATCATCACCAACTGAGACTATTTTGTCATCTGAAAACTGGGACAACAATGCCACAAGTTGTGACAATGAGTAGATGAAAAAGTATGTGAAGCACCTGGAAACTGGAGCTGTGGCATAGGAGGGGGTGGGTGTTAGTTCCCTTGTTTTTCTTCTCCCTTCCTTACCTGAGAACATTTTGATGAGGGTGACTCCAGAGGCTGATTACATTGTCTGGAGCGAGGGTAAGGCTCATGCAATTTAAGAGGGTGCTCAGTGTTTCCAGTGTGAACCTGAGTTGAGAATCACCATTCCTGATCTCAGAAGCATCTGGTGTGAGGTAGTGTAGTGGGAGGTAAGTCAGGTGGGCTGGATAAGTACAGCAGCTAGAAACGTGCAAATGTCACCCTATAGAAGAGGAAAAGGAAAGAGAACTTATTAAGTACATTTGTAACATGACTGCTATAGGCCAGGCACTATACTTGTGTGACTTCCTTTCATCAACTCAAAGTATTATTCCAATCTGACAAATGAAGAGCCGTAGGAGATTATGTAGCTTGTCTTCAACTGATGATAAGTAGCAAAACTAGGATTTACATGCAGGTCTGTTTAACCTCACAGATTGTATGCTACATCACACACAACAATGGGCAACGAAAAACATTGTAGGTTCTTGTGTGGGTCATGTGCATTATTCAGGAGAGGCTATGTTATGCTGCAGTAAGAAATACCCCCTACTTTTTTGCCCCATGTTCGTCATGGGTTAGCAGAGTGTCTGCCAGTACTGGTCACTCAGAGACCTAGGCTAATCTCAGATGTTGATGGTTACTGTACTAGGAAGAAAGTTCACTGACTGGTATCACATTGGCAATGGAATGCTCAAGCCCAGAAGCAATATTCATCACTCCTGCTCCAAATTCATCAAATAAAACTAGTCACATTCTATCTTGTTGCCTATACTAGTAAAGGAAGAAGTATTGATACACAGTTCCAGTGACTCCTACAGAGGAGTAAGATAAAGTGGTATTTTTGAAAGTTGGTATGGAAGAGATGTGCCTGGCTAATGTGGGAGACTGGAGGCAGCAGAGTGGCTCGGTGATCTTTGACATCAGGGCAGAGGTGATGAGGTTATGGACCATGGTATCAATAGTGAGGATGGGGAGAAAGTCACTCCATCAGAGCTGACACTGTGTTTGACAGGTGCTGATGTTGTACTAAGAAAGGCCAGAGAGTCACATGTGGCTCCTAAGCACTACCAACAGGCAAAATAATGAAGAGGCCACGTTTAAGACTCCCGGCCTGCTCTCTGCTTCTCCCTCTTACTTTAGTTCCTCTTCTGTATGTTTTCCTGCTGAGCATCATTCTAGAAAGTATCTAGGCTTCATAATGGCATGGCAGATTCCTGTCCTCAAAATGTATTAGCTGAGAATTATTATTTAGACCTAAAGGACTATTCTATAAATGTTTGCATTTTGATAATGTTGAAATCTTTAAAAACTAAATTAATAAATTTTCAAGAATAGCACCTCAGGCCACAAGTGAAGCAACAGATATTGGATGAGAACCACCACCAATGTGCCAATCACAGTTTTATGTACTTGATTCTGCAGGAATACATAACAGCATTCCTGCCCTCATGAAGTTAACATTCTCTAGTTGTGGGGAGGGGGAGGGAGACAGATAATGTAAAATCAATGTCTCCAAAAGTTTTAAGGGTGTTAGAAAGCATGTGTGAATGTGTGTGTATGTGTATAAATGTGAGTGTGTGAGTCATTTTCCAATGATCCTATCATTGCCTAAAAAATGTTCTGTATTTTTTTCTCTGGTATTTCTGGAAGCAAATCACATAAATCATCTAATAGATAAAGTCAGAGAATTTCAAACCAGCTTGGAGAGTGGCTTGGGTTTGCCTCCAGGGCTTCCGGTCATGGTGCATACACAGGCCACAGTGCAGCTCTTTGCTTAGGCATCCCCATTCTTTCCCCATCTTTGCCCTACCCTGACTCCACCTGAGAGGCCTCAACATGCTACCTACTCTGGTGGAATAACTGTGAGGCAGGAGCCGCATGTTCCCAGCAGCCCTGTCAGACTGCCACAGTGATTTACTCAAAGGATTGAAAAATGACGACAGAACCACCAGCATCCCAAGTGGTCCAACATTTGCAAAGTCCTGACCTTAGGACCTGCCTACTGGTTGCTACTTCAACCTCAAATAAAAGCCAAATAAAAAAAACCCAAAACACACATTGATGAGTCTCTCAGAGAAGGGCATTTCCTATTGGAGCTGCTGCTCTTAGCACAGGTCCCTGAATCCCTAGTCAGTATTTTAATTTTAAAAAGTAACACCACCATCAGACTAGGTCATGCATCTTCTCTGCCAGCTAACAAAAGGCAGGTGCTGCTGTCCTCCGCCTGCGGCAGATCATTCTGCAGCCCGTGGCAAGGCCCACTGCTCAAACAGTTAATATTTCTCTGACACAGTAGTGGCTGTGTTTGGAATTCCAATGTAAGGATGCTAGGTTCTGCATATCAGAGAGAAACTTGGGAGCTCAGCCAGGTCATTCATCTGCCAGATTCTGTGTTTGCAATAATGGAGCAGGGGGGAGGGGAGCAGGCAAAGGGAAGAGAAAATTCTCTGGATGAAAACTGCCACACGAGAAAACTAAATGCATCAAAGTTTACTGGCAAGAAAACTAAGTGGGTATTGGGGATCAACCTGGGCTCCACCCAGCCCTGCTGTGAAGAACCTGGGGCACTTCCTGCGAGTCTCCCATGTGGTCCTGTCACTCCATTTCCTTATCTATTTAGACAGGGTCTCATGTAGGTAATATGTGAGGCTCAGATGTTCTAATAGCTGTAAAAATTTTTCCAACAGATTAGTGAGTTATTAATATAAGGCATAGTCATTATTGCTTTTGTGGAGTCTTACTATTCAAACATTAGGGGTCTGGGGCTCCAAAGTTTAATTCCGAGGAAAGTCTGAGTAAATTCTTTGCAGACAGAGATTATGACTTATCTAGAATCACAGACTAATAGGAGCCAAGAGACCTTAGTGGTCATATCATCTCACCCCCTACCCAAGTGTGAAATCCTTCCTACAAAACCCTCTGTGGTCCCACAGCAGCATATAGCATAAAGCACTGGTTGCTTGCTTTGGGGGGAGCACTGGTTGCCGTAGACCAGGGGATGGCCTTTTTCTTTTGTTTAACCCAAAGTTCCCTGAAACAAGAAGAGAGCACATAGTAGGCACTTAGTAAATATTCTGTTGACTAAGTAAGTGACTGCGTAACCCCCACCCCTCATCCTTCTGCAGACATTCCCCCAGACTCTGCTTTAAAAGTCCTAGTGAGAAGGTGCTCCAAGCTTGAGTCCACTAACTGTGTTCTCAGCAGATGGTCTCTCATCCCCGAGCTGGAATCGAACCCCGTGGTGCTTCCTCTGGGGCCCTATGGGACAGGGCCATTTCCTTTCACTAAGGAGAGCTCTTAAACTGCCTTTACCTCCTTCACTCTCATTCTTCCTGCTCCCCAAACCTCTCTTCGGTTTGTTCTCTTCTCTGAACAGACTATAATTTATAAATGCCCTTCTTATAATGTGATGCCCAGAATACTCCAGGGATGATTTCACAGGCAATGAGTTGAGGGTCCCATGTCACCCATTTCATTCATTAGATCTACTAAACTGCCCAAGTCTCCCTATGATACCTATGGGAGCTAAGGTTCAGGGAGTTCATTCAGCTTGCTGGCCAGTGGTGGAACTGGGCTTGCTCTCAGACCTGCAGACATCTTCCCTCTCATCCCTCCATTCATCAATTACTTATTAAATATCTACTATGTGCCAGGTTCTGTGCTTCACCCTGAGGATGAAATTACCTCAATGCTAGTTCCCGCTAAAACACTAAACTGCCTTCTGTGCTCAGATATATATGTCCTGCCCGGAGAAAGTCAGTGCTAATGCAGCACTTTGTAGACACCATCACTTTAGCACTTTTCATGTTATAATGCATATGTTTGTACATTTTCCCCATTAACAGGGACCATGGTATTTACCTTGGTTCCCACCACACTCCAGCATTAGAACAGTGTTAAATACATAGGTGCTTAATACTAGTAAATATTTGCTGAATACAGGAAACACTTACTTGCTAAATCAAAAGGTATGCTCTCGGTGCCTTAAGGTAGACTTTAGGAAGGGAAATCAGACAGAAAGGAGAGAAGAGGAGGATGTCTTTCTAGCTGACTAGAAAGCCAAATGAACTCTGGTCATTTCTGAGTGACAGAAGTGCCTGAGTTCATCTGAGTCAGAAGGACTTCGAGTGGAAACATAATTGCTGTTGATGTAGCCTCTAAGATCTCATGAGCCCTTTGGGTAGTTGTCTTATCTTCTGATTCATTCAGAGCAAGAAGCTTGTATGCAATCCCAGGATGTACCTAAGTTGGCAGAGGGCTTTCACAACCTGCACTGCTTTGGTGCCTAAGGTAAGTGTGAGGTTTGCGATATTCTTTGCCAATTGTATTCTATCACATCCAGCCCCTTACTCTGAGTGTGGGTTTGCCTATGTTTTAAGTGACATTCCCAGCATTGTGTCACCCACAATCTTGATTAGCGTGCTTTCTGATTTTTTTTCCATTTAAGTAATTGGTAAAACTGCCAGATAAGGGAATGCTGAGGACTGAGTCCCCAGGCACCTTGCCAGAGGCAGGCCTTTTTGTAAGTAGCACTCTAATTCATGAAGATTTGATCTAACTGTATTATTATTATACTAGAGGCAGGTGCACAAAACTTGTGCATGGTGGGGTGTGTGTCCCTCAGCCCAGCCTGCACCCTCTCCAATATGGTATCCTTCTCACAATCCAGGACTGTTGGCTCCCAACTGCTTGCCTACCTGCCTTCGTGATTATCCCTAACTCCTTCTGCCTGCCAGCCTGATCACCCCCTAACCACTCCTCTGCCAGCCTGATTGATGCCTAACTGCTCCCCTGCCAGCTTCTTTGCCCCTAACTGCCCTCTCCTGCAGGCCTGGTCACCCCCAACTTAGCTCCTCTGCTGGCCTGGTCACCCCTAACTACCCTACCCTGCAGGCTTAATTGCCCCCAACTGCCCTCCCTTGCAAGCCTGGTCCCTCCCACTACCCTCCCCTGCTGGCCATCTTGTGGTTGCCAACTTGTGTCCACATGGGAGCAGCCATCTTTGTCCACATGAGGACAGCCATCTTGTGTGTTGGAGTGATGGTCAATCTGGGATAGAGGCCTGGTGCATGGGAGGGGGCCAGCTGGTTTGCCCTGAAGGATGTCTCAGATAAGAGTGAGGGTTCTCTTGGGGCATGGGGAGGCCTGGGTGAGGGGCCTGTAGTGGTTTGCAAATGGCACATGCTTCCTGGTGATCCAGTGGAGGCACTGGGATTTATTTATATTATATAATTGAAACTTTGTAGCCTTGAGCAGAGGCCAAGGCAGGCAAGGGCTGTGTAAGCTTGCTTCCTCCATTGCCAGGTCAACTCAAGCCTCCTGCTCTCTCCAGCTTCATGGCTGCTGCATTTTTGTTGGGATTTATCTTTTATAATTAAAACTTTGTAGCCTTCAGTGGAGTCCAGGGCCAGTCAGGGTATGTGGAAAGCTTGGCTTCTTCCATTGCTGGGGAAAGCTTGGATTCCTCCATTGCTGGGGAAACCCAATCCTCCTGCTAGCTCTGTGGCCACAGTCATCCTGGTTGGGGTTAATTTGCATACTCACTCTTGATTGGCTGATGGGCATGGCTTGTGGGTGTAGTGAAAGTATGGCCAATTTGCATATTACTCTTTTATTAGATAGGGTTGCTCATAGCTCTAGCTTGACTATAAGAGTATCATAGGAGTAATATTATTATTATATGGCTCATAGCTCTAACTTGACTACAAGAGTATCATAGGAGTAATTCCCAAATCCTTACTGAAATCTACAGACATGCCAAAAGGAAGGAGTAAATTTGGCTTGGATATATTGAGTGGAACCATGGAGAATGGGATCGCCAGTTTTTAAAAAAAGGATTCACCAACCATCTCCTTAGTGATCTTGTCTGTGCTCTTATTGCATGTCAGCTACAGCATCTGTTCTGGAGTTCACCCTTTTTGTGTAGGTGGCAAGCACTCCCTGTTCCAGTTGCCAGGCTATTAACAACCCGAGGAACTGTGGACCCTGTGTACAACATTTTGCTTATACGTTCAGGAGCCCCAGCCAAGACTCCTGATTAAGTCCAGCAAAGAGAATGATCTATAAATTGGAACTGATAAAACAACCACTTTCATTGAGAAATGGAAGCTTCATAGAGCACCTCACTGCTGAAACTCATGGCTGTACTGGTAAGCTAAGTATTGCTAGTGAGACACTTTCAGAGACCCAGAAAATGGGTCAGAAGATCAGCTCTGAGCACTAGTCCTGCTTCTTCCTTGATCTGCTTGGCTCAGTGTCAATAAACATAAGCCACAATCACAGCATAGAAAACACAATCAAGTTGCACAATCAAGTCTTCTTTTTGGTAACGCCTGAACTTACTTCTGTGTTTGGATGAATCTCTCTGTACCCTCCCTGGCAACTAGGGCAGATGGTAAATGGAATCATTGTACAGAAATATTCACCTCTGCCAGCATCTTAGTGGTGATAGTATATTCCCTTCTCCATAGATTTTAGGCTTGGTTGTGTACTTGTTTTGGTCTCTAGTAGGTGGAGAATACCTTTTTGTCCCTTTACTTGGGGGTTGGCCATGTGACTGCTTTGGCCAATGGAATATTTCTAGATATGACAAAGCAGAGGTTTGTATGGTTGGTTGTGAGCTTTTCCCCTCTACCAAGGCTGTGAGAAGAGCATTCTTGGAGTAGCTTATGGATACAGAGAGGATGAGAATCATATAAGCCACACTCCCCAGCTGACTCACAGACCTGCAGCCAAGCTCAATGTAGCCCAACTGACCCCAGATCACTCAGATACATGAGACAGATATCTCAGGTATCATGTTGTTATGCAGCATTATTGTAGCAATACAAGGGTATTAATCAGACTGTCTACCATAGTGCTGGCTACTTAGTAGATGCTGAATAAAAATCTGTTGAACTGAAACAAATAAAATGTATCTATTGTCTCTATGGCACCTTCAGAGCAAAGATCTTTCTAAAGAGACACAACTTGTAACATAATCTTTCAAGCACATGTCCACAGCTCTTTATCTCAGTTCTTCTGAGGTGGTTGAATATTCATATAAACACATGCCCACACACATCTATTCCCTGTCCATCAGGCCCTAGCCTACAGCTTCCTATTCCTGGAAAGGATGAGGTACTTTGAAACCAAACCAATTAAGAGCAGCAAAGCCATGAGGTAGAGGCTGAAGAAATAACCAGCAATTACAGATCCTTAAAATGGACAAGCCTGGACTAAACCAGCACATGTTGGTAAGAGCCAGGTGCATGGGTTAGACAAAACAGGTGTGAGGTCTTATGTGGAGAAACACATCAGGCATTATTTTCTCTTAGAAGGCATTTGAGTACCTATTGATGGGGATTGCAGTTGTAGGATAGACATGGACCCAACATCACCCTGTGCATGATGGCAACTTCCAGCTATGCTGGGGAGAGTACAGCCTGGTCAGTAATCATACCAATAACAGTAATGATGATAATAATGTCTAGTAATTCAATGATAATAACATCTATCAAACCTTTACATGCCAAGCCTTTGGTGTGTGCATCATCTCATTCAGTCCTCACAGTGGAATGAGAGGCTTACTGAACTCTCTGAAATAGGCCTGCTTATTGCCTCTATTTTATGGATGAGGAAACTGAAGCTGAGAAAAGTTAAGCAACTTGCCTAACATCACACAGCCAATATGTGGAGGAGCTGGGTTGATCTAAGTCAAACCAAATAGACAAAGGCAAATAATGCATTATCTGTGCCCTCATGGAACTCATATTTTAATAGACAGATTAACTCATAAATTATAATAAAAGGGTATCTTTAAAATGTGTCATTATAGTGAGGGTGGGGCCTGGGAGAAAATGGCAAAATGGGGAAAGGCACATCCCAGAAGCAGGAGCTTGTTTGCTGAGCTGTGATGGAAGAGAGCTTACACGTGTGAGATGGGAGGGGTGTGGTCTTGGGTCATAAGATGGGTATATTATCCAAGGTATGGGACAGGCCCCAGGGGTGCCACTGCAAGGGGCTGAGCCAGTGAGAAGAGGCCTGGTTATGCTCTTAGGAGGAGTGAACCATTTGGGGGGACAACATAAGCAGGTGGATTAGGGAGACAGTGCTACAATAGAGAAGATGCAGAACTCTCCATTTTCTTTCCTGAGAAATTTGCAGTGAAGACTACAAAAAAGCCACAATATATTAAATGTGATTAGGGAAATGGCGAGGGAGCTGAGGTCGTTCTCAGGGTCATGGCAATAAAATCATTCCTGCAGAGCAGAGCTGTGAGCTCAGTGTCTCTAGGCAGGAAACTGCAGCCCTGGCTAGCTCAGGGCAGGGCTTAGTGGCTAAGGCTAAGCCTTTGCAGGAAGGAAAGGTTCTTTCAGGCAGGCAGGGAATGAGGGCTGGACTTCCACCCCTCCTCACCCCCTCTTCTGGCTATCTCTGGGCAGGTACAAGCTGCATTAGGTGCAGCAACCCAGGTTTGTCTGCACAGAAGTGGGACAGCAGACACCTGGGCTACAAGGTTGTGATGCTCTGTGCTATTTGGACTGTGTTGAGGTGTGGCCGGGTGGACTCTGAGCCCAGTGGTCTGCCTGGCCAGAAGGGCACCCAGGTTGCAACGATCCTATTTTAAGCTGAAGCTTCAGGGATAAGCAGAATCTCATTAGACAAGTGACAGAACAAAGGACCTTCCTGCCCCTGGGAAAGGCACAGAAGGATGAATTCTGGACACTCTCCATGGGCCGCAAACATAAGTTTTGGCAAAATCCTCCATGAGAGACCTCCTCGACCATGCAGAGTAAACAAATACTCCGAGGGAACCTCCAGCCCTGTCAGGCATTCCAGACTTTAATCAAGGCCTCAGGTTCTCCCTTCCAAATAGCCTGAAGCTTTTACACACACAAGTGTCACTGGATCAACAGGTGACTCAATTATAGGACATCTGTGACTGGTATATGGGGGCTTGGCCAGGCAGGAAGGATGCTGCCAGGAGAGGCTGAGAAGGAGGGTGAGTCATGTATAGGGGAGTCAGGAAGAGGGGGTTCAAGTTCCCGTTACAGGACCCTATCTCAACATCAGCTGTCAAATCCATTAGTACATCTGATGAGCTACTGTCTCCCGGGAGGCACTGACAGAGCAGGGCATGGGATAGAGAAGCTTGCATAGGTATGAAGACAATGGTTTAGAGGCATCTCCTCCTTAGGAGCATAAGGGAGGAGTGGAGGGCAGAGTGGAATCCAAGAACATCATGGGGCAACTGCACTCAGGGAGCTGGGATAGCAAAAGGACATAAAGAGGAAGAGAAGCTTCATTCCCTTTCTCCTTTTCAACTGCCATGTGGTGGCAAGCTACCTTGCACCAGGTGTGATGCCTGAAGTACACAGATGAGCAACAGTTTTTCTCCTCTGCCTGCTTCAGTGTCCTCTCTGGGTCTGGCTCTGGCTGTATACACTCATTACCTCACCCGTTTGAATTCATAGTTTTGAATTCAGAGCTGATATGCTAGCATCTCTTACCTCTGGACACATGAAAGCATGAGCAGTCAGTGGGCGAGGAGAAGCAGGGCAATCTGTGTGGGAACTGAATCCAGTCAACTGTGCAGAACAATGCAAGTTGGTAATTGATGGCTATGCATTAGCTCTGAATTCTCGGGGAAGATGCAGTGGAGGTATAATAGCATATATCATCTTTTCTCAGGGAGGAAAAGAAACAGTTGCACCTTCCTACCTATTAATCACATCTTTCATTAATCAGAATAACTCACCATAATCGTGATTACGTTTGGTAATCAATTAATGTTCACTTTAAAATAAAGTGTAGAGAGGAAAGCAATTAACATAATAGAGTTAGAGCATTAAAATGACACAAATGTTATTGACAATTATGAATCACATCTCTTAATTTTCTGGTACTTTGCTCTTTCACAGAGAGGCATACAGTGGAGGTGGAGAAGCAGGAATCAGATCTTCCAGATAAAAACATGAGTTCAACTCTCCTCATTACCACCCCCAGACAGCAGTGCTCTGTGGGGCCAGGCCACCTTCTGTCTCCACTTCCTAGTGCAGTTCCAGGTAAGCACACTCCAGTGTCGGAAGGGCCAGGTGGAAAGGAGGGAAGTTTCCTGGTCTGCTAGAGCAGTGGTTGGCAAATTGCGGCTTCGAGCCACATGCGGCTCGCCAGCTGTAGTTTGCCACTCTGTTGACTAATGAGATTGCCGACCACTGCCTTAGGGAAAAACACTTAAAAATATTTTAATAATGTACTAATGTCTTTAACCTGAAATCAAAACTTCTGGGTAAGGGTAATGCCTTATGCAGTGCTTGGCAAACTCATTAGTCACTTGAGCAGCAAACCACTGTGTTAGAGCAACTGATTTACCTCAGGCTTGGCCTCACTTTTGTTTCAAAAGCAGGTTCTGTGATCTTTCAGACATGGATTATTCAGCTGTTTGCTAGGTTTCATCTGGGTAAAATTTATAATATCAAATAGATTTAACCTAAACTAAACCGAAAAGTGTCATTTAAATTCATATTGAGCTTTATAAGGGAGCACTTCTTGTATCTATTTCTCTCTCTCTCTCTCCATTCCTAGGAGTGAGATAGGATAGGGATTATTATTTTCATTTTTTAGGTGTAGAAAGCAAAGTCTAAGTGACTGAATGACTTGCTAAGGTCACACATGAGTGAAAAGCAGGCTGGAACCCAGGTAGGCTGTCTCATCAGCAGGTCCTCTTTGCAAAAATAGTTTTCACACACCTGACCTGATGGTTCCTCAAGTTTGTATTCCAGCCCCATCAGCTTCCTGTTCTGGATGAACATGTCTTGTGAGACATTCCAGTGATAGTAAAAGAGCTGAGTTCAGTTCATCCCAGACCTTGAGCATGCTTCAGTCGGAACTTGAATAAACCTCATGAAGAAAAATGTGGACTTGAAGAATTCAAATTTGGCAGGAAGAGATCTGAGGGATTACCAACTCCACCTTCATTTTCTAGATGAAGAGATCGAAGCTTGGACTGGGATTGGGTGTGGTGATTTGGGTTGGCTCTCAGTGTTGGACAGAAACCTCATAGCCTCTCCAGATAAGGGAAAATTTATACCCTAGGAGAAAATGAAGCTGTGATAACTGCTAAGGAAATCTTAGCAGACCTCATCCAAATACTTTCAATATATTTGGTTTACGTCCTTATGTGGTTGTTGATTCAATTGTTTTGGGCCATATTAGGCTTCTTGTCCATTTTAAGTACTGTCTTAAGCACTTTTGCTGATTCCTTATGTAGTTAATCTGATTCCTTTCTTAAACTCTGAAAACTCCTGACCAGCAGATCTGCTTTGTCCCCAAACATCTAGGTATCTGTCCTCAGAACTACCACTCTAAGTAATCAGAAGCTTCGCAGAGGGAAGTTATATTGTCTAGACCTGGTCCCTTTCTCTTTATTCCCCAAGTAGGGCATACCTCTTGCCTCGGGCTGAGCCCGGGGGCTGTGTGACAGTGTGGCACAGCCCCATCTGAGAAGGTTGCAGGGAGCCAGTTGCCTGTGTCCCTGCAGAGGCTTCCTCCCTTCACCTGAGCCTCGCCTATAGTCTGATCTTGCCATGTCCCCTGCTTGGAGAGCTCACAACAGAGCAGCAAGGTGCTTGTTCATAATATACATGGCTCTCAGTTTTCATAAGGCCCTCAATGACTTTTGATTCAACTGCCAAATAAACCAGAACATTGATGATCCACAGGCACTAACTTTTTAAACTTCTGCTTTTTTTTTTTTAAAGCTATGTCAAAGAGGAGAAATTATGTACAGAGGTATCCCTGGGTGATGGGTCCATAATCCTGTCTAAAGGCCCCTCTTAGATCTGGTGTTCTGATGAAGCTTCCCTTCTCTCAAGAGCAATGCCCAACATCCAGTCCATTAGTTGCTGGATCATCAAAGTCCTCCTGATCCACTAGATGGCAGTAGTCAGTTAACATGTTGCCATTGGAAGCCTAGGAAGCAAGATTCCCCCAGAGCAGCCAAGTTCTAGGATTTATAATCAAGTCCAGAATATCTAAATATAAAGACACCCTTCCCCATCCTCCATTTCCTGAAGATAACTCTCACTTTTTAATTACTATTTAAAATAACAGCTACTTTGGACTAGGCTATTTATGATACATGGCAGGACTATTGAAAAAAAAAAAAAAAGGCCCCAAACCATTGCAGTTTCTCAATTCCTTTTGCTGAGCCCAGATTAACTGGATTCAGCTGTTAGCTCCCACTGCAAGGGAAAAGGTGCTCCTGTACCTGTTTCATGCCACAGCTCTGTAGGTTTCAGAGCCTTCTGATCAGTGACCTCAGTCAGACCAGGAACCCCAAGCCATGCCTTTCCACACAACCCTACTCTGCACCAAGACCCAGTATTAATTTATAGAACCACAAGGCGGTCACAAAGTTGTTTTTGATTTTTCTTCTGAAAACCCCCTATTGAAGAATGAGTTTGAACTGAACCAAGCCTACATATTTTCTAGAACTACTGAACTGGAATTTTCTCTGAACCCCAGTGGAACTGAGCCTATATTTCATAGACCTGGTCCCCTGGTGTAGACACAGTTCTTGAAAAAAACCTTATTTTAGCTGAAGCTTCCTTCAACCCTATCTAGTGTTCGTTTCAGCAAGTCTCACATCAGGTTTCCTGGTCAGTGCCCTCAAACTGCCCTTTCCATGGAGATACTTCCTTGGTATCTGTAGCTCACTCCTTATTAGGCTATTTTCTAGTTGGTCACTTCTGTAGCAGCCAGAAAGTCTGGTGGTTGGATGTGAGATTTATGTAGGACACTTGCCTAGAATATAAACAGTGGTTGAGAGAAAGGGAATCTGCTCTGTGTCAATAGTAATATGAGGTTGGGGCCTCCAGTGAGCTGCACTAGATGTTTATCCACTGAATCAAGTCACTACATCATCTGGCTCGTCTGACCGGCGGGCCTTTGCTGGAGAGCACCCAGCTCCCCGGCAGTTCTACAGTCTACTAGTATTTCTCAACCTGGGGCACGAGGGTGTCTCTTGGATGCCTTTCTCCTCCTATCCCCACTTCTCTAGGTAAAAGGGAGGTGAGCAGAGACGTCAGAATCAGATTTAATAAGCATTTATTTCTAGCTGTCTGCCAATCTTTTTTTTGTTGTTGTTGTTGGCACTTTATTTAATCCACATAACAACCCCAGAGATCTTTAGCAGTGGGTCTAGGTTTTATGAGATCTGAAGTTGGGAGGGGACTTTAAGAAAAAGAATCAAATATAACATTAGATATAAAAGTGAATAATCATTTACTATGACACAAAATGAATCACACATATACAAAATGACTGCAGCCTTGGCAATTTAGCTCTCTTTCTTCTGATCACTTTAGGCAATATCCCAGAAATGCTTATACATGAACGACTCTCCACTGGCAATCTAGACACCCTTTCCCGCAGGACGCTGCTCTCACAAGGTCATGAAGTGACAGCCAGGTGCTGAGCTTGTCAGCTTCTAGGTAGAGCTGCTCTGCAGGTATGTCTATTTCACTCTGGTGACTAATGAAGACATGTGAGTGAGGTCAGGGAACAGCCTTAATAAGGTGTGAAGCTGAAATCTGGGATTCGAACTTGTCACTGCTCTCCACAGCCTCCGACCAGGGCTGACAGATTGCTGTGGGGCACCGGTGGTCTAGCTTGAAACCCACTCCAGGGCCACTTTTGATCTGAGCCACAGATCCCACAATCCCCTTTCCTTGTCCTGAGGCCAAGAAGAAACCCTAAGAAAGGAGGAGGAGGTGGCCTTTTCTCCAGTAGGTGAACTTATTTTAACTCCTTTCCACAGGATGAGGCTCCTGTCTTTCCTATTGACTCCTGCAACCTTGAGGGCTACCCATCCTCATCTTTTGGGAGGGGCTGTCTGTCTGAGTATGGAGGCTATGTGAGGTAGGGCTGTCCCAGGGAGGGGTTGTCTGCAGGTGTGGTGCTCTTGGCCTCCTGGCCCTTTCTAGGCAGACCCACAGTGTTAAATATGTCTTTGTTATGGTCTTGTGTGTAGGCTCTCCATTTGAACTTTTTTCTTGTCTCTCACCTCTGAATGCCCTTCCTCTGAACCTTGTCTTCTCAGTCCCTTCTCCCTCTCCTATAAAATCTTTCTCTTTCTGCAAGGATCTATTGTTAGTCATTTGTGTCTTAGGGTGAATTTAAGTCATTAGGCTTCTTCCTTCAGGATGAACTGTAATTCTCCATTAGGGAACAAATGCTCCTTCAAAGGAGTGGGAGGCAGGGAAGTAGGTGAGGGATGTAACTGAGTCGGTGGTAGGAATGTAGGTATTTCCCATATTTTTGAAATTTTATCACAGGGCACCTGTTATATTCTTATTATTCTTTTTTCTAATTTGTAAGAAAAAGAAGACAAATTTAAAATGCATTAGGTGCTAGATGCTTTCAGAAATGGCGCTGTGTTTAATCCGTGGAGCAATTCTGTGAGGGTATGAATGACAAAGCTGAGGTTAGCCATATGTACAGGCTCACACAAAGGCAGAAGGAACTAGCTTTTGGTGAGTCCTACCTTGTACCTGGCACTCTGCTGTGCCTTCTCACAGTTATCTCACTTAGTCGTATAGTACTGCCCAGGATGTAGCACTAGCTTCATTTGTTAAAAATGAGAAAACTGAGGCTCAGAGTAGTGAAGTGACTTTCCTAGGTCCCTGGAATGTGGGAAATTAGCTTGATACAATGGTAGCCTCTGCCACCACCCTGGGTGCATCAGCCTTCCCTGCCAATAGTATGATTATGAGGATCAGAATTGAGATTTGAGCAATGCACAGAATTGAGATTTGGGCCACAGCATACATTTGCTCTCCGATAGGAGGAACACAGTGGCAAAAACCAGTATGCTTGGTCACAGCTGTAGCTTCCAGCCTTCTGAACAGCCAAGAATGTTATTTGCATTTCTTGTTCAGAGCATATGTGGCCAAAATGAGACCATGTGGATACCAACCAATAGGTGGCTGATTTAGGGTTGAACCACAGATGGCACAATCATGACCTGTTCTTTCCTCTATTTTCTATCTATAAGTAGCACTCTTATTTGTTTCATCATACATTCCATTTACTCAGTATATCTTGAGCCTGTCTTACAGGTTACTAACTTATCCTATCTAATAAAAGAATAATATGCAGATTGACCATCACTCCAACAAACAAGATGGCTCCCCCCATATGGTCAAAGATCCTCCCCCCCCATGTGGACACATGATGGCCACCACAAGATGACCAGCAGAAAAGGGCAATTAAGAGGGACCAGGCCTGCAAGGGAGGGCAATTGTGGGTGATCAGGCCAGTAGGGAAGGGCAGTTAGGGTTGACCAGGCTGGCAGAGGAGGGAAGTTACAGGTGACCGAGCCAGTAGGAAAGGGCAATTGGAGGAGACCCAGTCACCCAGAGGAGGGAAGTTAGGGGTGACCAGGCCTGTAGGGAAAGGCAGTTAGGGGCAAACAGGCTGGCAGGCAAAAGCGGTTAGAGGTAATCAGGAAGGCAGGCAGGTGAGCAGTTGGAAGCCAGCAGTCTTGGATTGTGAGAGGGATGTGCCATATTGGAGAGGATGCAGGCTGGGCTGAGGGACACTGCCTTCCCCCTGTGCATGAATTTCATGCACTGGGCCTCTAGTTATTTATAATTACCATACCTTATGAATTTTGCATGTATCTCATAAGCTATTTACTTACTCGTCATCTATACTAAACATATCTTGTGTGTTTTGCCTATATCTTCTAAGCTATTTGCTTGCTTTCTATCTATGCTAGTGTTAGTTATCTATTGCTGTGTAGCAAATTAAAAATTAAGTTAAAAACTTAGCAGTTTAAAACAACAATAATACATTTTTTTATCTCTTACAGTTTTGGTGGACCAGGAATTTGAGAGCAGGTTGGCTGGCTCAGTGTGTCTCATGAATTTGCAGTCAAAATGTCACCTAGGGCTGTAATCATTAAAAGCTTAACTGGGGCCGAGACCGGTTTGGCTCAGTGGATGGAGCGTCCGCCTGCAGACTGAAAGGTCCCGAGTTCGATTCTGGTCAGGAGCATGTACCTTGCTTGCAGGCACATTTCCAGTAGGGGGCGTGCAGTAGGCAGCTGATCAATGTCTCTTTCTCATTGATACTTCTGACTTTCTATCCCTTTCCCTTCCTTTCTCTGTAAAAAAAAAAAAAAATCAATAAAATATATTTTTAAAAAAAGCTTAACTGGGATGGAGGATCCACTTCCAAGATGCCATTTAAATGGCTTGCAAGTTGGTGCTAGCTGACAGCAGAGCCCTCATGTCTCACCATATGAATTACTCCACTGAATTGCCCAAGTGTCCTCATGAATTGGCAGCTCTCTTCTCCCAGAGCAAGTAATCTAAGAGGGAGCAATATCTTTTATGACCTAGCTTTGGAAGTCACACATTATTATTTCTGCATTATCCTATTGCTACACAACACAGCCCTGCCCAGAATGTGAGACTACCAGGGGGCCAGAATCATTGAAGCCATCTTGAGGGCTGCTTTCTCAATGATATACTTATAAGAGTCATCCATCAGATGAGGATGATGATGATGGTGATGGTGATGGTGATGGTGATGGTGATCATCAACATCATCATCACTGAAGGGTGCTTCTCAAACAGGGGTGCCATGAAACAGAGTTCTTGGGACCTGGGAGGAGCCCTGGGTTAGCAGCAGAGCAGGAGAAGAGATGCTCTCTTATTTCTAACACAACCTCCTCTTAGGGGCTGATTCCTGTAGAGGCTGCTTTCATCCCCCGGAGATGAGAAATGTGATTAAACAGGATCTAGAAAGAGCCTTTTAAAATAATTTTTTTTTGTTGTTTAAAGTATTACATATGTCTCCCTTTTCCTCCCATTGACCTCTCCCTGGCTACCCTTACCCCCAACACATGCCCTCACTCCCTAGTGTCTGTGTCTATTGGTTATGCTTATATGCATGCATACAAGTCCTTTGGTTGATCTCTTACCTTCCCCACCTTTGGCCTTCCCTGTGAGATTTGACCGACTGTTCAATGCTTCTCTGTCTCTGGATCTAGTTTTTGTTCATCAGTTTATGTTGTTCATTGTATTCCACAAATGGGTGAGATTATGTTACATTTATCTTTCCCTGACTAGCTTATTTTGCTTAGCATAATGCTCTCCATGTCCACACATGCTATGGTGAATGGTAAGAGTTCCTTCTTTTTTACAGCAGCACAGTACTCAATTGGGTAGATGTACCATTTCAAACTTAAGACTTGAAACACAATAGTGCCTCTTGCATCCAGACAAGTGACGTACCTTATATTTTAATCTGCCAGACTCATAAATACTGACCCATGGTGGTGTTTTCTCACCACTTTTTGTTCTGATATTGTCCTTAGTATTTGTCCATTTACTGTATTAAATTTACTTCTAATGAATGGCATATCCTTTTAGTAGGGCCTGAAGAAAGTTAATTATTGATTCATGCCTTATTTTTCCCATAGCTTGTAGTGGTAGGCTTTGTTAAGAAACACAGCTGTTTTATTCCTACTAGTACAGGTGTTATGTGACCAGACACACAGAAAGGTTGTAGTCAAGTTGTGCCTGGATTTCCTAAGACCTTCCTGGAATTTCTTATGACTGAACAAATTATCCTATGGCTGTTCCAGATTATTTCATGTTAGCACATTACATTTCTTCATGCATGTCTACCAGGGTTCTTCTTTTGGGTTGAGAAGCCTTAAGCTCCACTAGATTGGGATATGCATAAGTCAGATTTTAATTTATTTATTAGTTCTTTTAAATCATCCTCTTTTTCCCTACAAAAGAAGGGGAGTGGAATGAGCCTCTTTAGATGAGATTTATTTGAAGTCTTACCATTATTACCCTGAAATTCCTGGTATGGTTAATTAAGAAGAGCAGTGGTTTTTGGAACCTCATGGTTTCCTGGAGAAGATTAAAAGAATTAATACCTACCTTTCTTTAATCCCTAATATCATCTCTATAGTTGAGAAAATCATAGCTTGTTCACTCCAGTAATATATAACCATTGATTTAATCAAGATTGTCATCTATTTCTTTCCACCCAACTATTGGCAACAGTATATCTTTACTTGGGCATCTCAGCAATACATGTTTACTATCCAGCCCTTCATCACCATATAGTGCAATGAGACCTTTTTCCTCTGGGTTTAACTCCTACCTTATCACAGGAATTTTCCAAAGCATCATATTGATGTGTCCTCATCCAGAACTGCTTGCTGATCATCTCCCATGTGACAGACAGGGATATGGCTCCTCATTTAGTCTAAAGTTCAGGGTCCCAGCATCACTGCATGGGTCCTGAATTGTCAGTTGTTAGGCATGACACTTTCAGAACTTTAGGCAAAAGTATCACTGCAGGTGCTTTTTCCAAGAGGGAGGACCAGCACCTACTCATGTTTTTATTTGGTGATCCATCTTCATTCCTGATATGAGCATCTTATACCAACCCATCCACCAGGGTTTATCCCTGTCTTTTATCTTCAAGTGGGGGCTCAGACAATAAGATTGTCTTGAGTTGGTGCAGAGGTTAGCACAGTCAACCCTATTTTGATCTGCTATGACTCTGACTGTGCATTACTCTGCAGCATCTTTTATTGCACCCATATTAGACACATATACCTTATGGTAAGGTTCCTCAAGGCTCTGGAAATAGTCCCTGGGTTTCTAAGCAAGAAAACTATTGTTATTTGTCTTTAGATATTCTCTTATGGAAAACCAACTTTTATCTACTTACTAGAGGTCCGATGCATAAAATTCATGCACGGGGGTGGGAGTGTCCCTCAGCCCAACCTGCACCCTTTCCAATCTGGGACCCCTCAAGGGATGTCCAACTGCCCTCTCACAATCCAGGACTGCTGGCTCCCAACCCCTCACCTGCCTGCGTGCCTGATTGCCCCTAACTGCTTCTGCCTGCCAGCCTGATCACCTTAACCACTTCCTTTTCAGCCTGATTGATGCCTAACTGCTCCCCTGCTTGCCTGATTGCCCCCAACTGCCCTTCCCTGCAGGGATGGTCTTCCCCCAACTTCCCTCTCCTGTAGAGCTGGTTGCCCCCAACTGCCCTCCTCTGCCAGCCTGGTCAACCCCAACTGCCCTCCCCTGCTGGCCATTTTGTGGTGGTCATCTTTTGTCCACATGGGGGCAGCCATCTTTTGTCCACATGGGGGCAGCCATCTTGTGTGTTGGGGTGATGGTCAATTTGCATATTACCTCTTTATTACATAGGATAGAGATTTCTTTAAAACCGACATCTATGTGATGGTTATTGGGCTTATTTACATTTGTAAAGCATAAAAACCACCCACATTTTAGTGTTTGAATTAGGTTATATCCTATCTGAACTAAAACAATCTAGAACATATCACAGATGACTCTAATTAGGTAAAGATGGTATATCTGATTCATGATATTCTTGCATGGATATCTTCTGCTTCCACATGGTGGTGGTGAACTATCCGTTGGCCATAAGTATGGTAGATTCAGAATTGTTAGTTCTTGACTGGATAAACTAGAGGCCTGGTACATAAAATTCATGCATGGGTAGGGTCCGTAGGACTAGCTGATCTGTGGGGTGAACAATAGAGAAATTGGGAGGTGTTCTCCCCTGGAACCTGCCTTGGATGGCCTGGGAGCAGCTCCTGTGTTAAGTATCATTGCACATCATAGTAACCAATCATTCCACCAGTCATTCCACTTTTCGGTTGATTTGCACATTAGGCTTTTATTATATAAGATATGACTTGGTTCTTTGATGGTTCTGTGTGATACATAACTGAGTTGAGAATAGAACAACTACGCATGTCTATCCCTGAGGAATTTCTGCATGAGTATATAAGAGTTTTGGTACCTCATTCTAGTAGGGTGCACTGGAGCCTTTGCATATGGTCATTACCAAGGTTACTCACTTGTCCACATCTTCTGCTGAATGGATCTGGATTATGGGTAATGGCCATATTCACTGGCCCTCTCAGGGAGATATTTCTCATTAAGACCAAATTGCATTAGCAGAGACACCTATGGAAAGATATTATGCTTATTGGAAAGGGTCAGTATCCAAATCTATTATGATGATAATCAGCAGAAAGACTCCTTTTCCTGCCAATGTCTTTTACATGATACCATGACTCAAGTTGTCTTATACCCAATCCCAACCCTTGTCTCCCAGTACAGGTGAACAGTAGTAATTATTAGGAAATTCTAGTACTGTATTATACAAACACCTTTTCTTTTGTACCAGCTTCTAGTAATATGGGCCCTTTGAGAGTCCCCTTTTTTTTCTTTTTAATTAAATCTTTATTATTCAGATTATTACATTTGTTTCTCTTTTTTCCCCTCCATAGCATCCCTCCACCCAGCTCCCACCCCTCCCTCTGCCCTTAGCTCCCTCCCATTGATCTCATTCATAGGTGTATGATTTTTGTACAGTCTCTCCCTGTACACCCCTTACCCCTTCCCCACTGAGAATGATCAGTCCACTCCCTTTCTGTGCTCCTGATTCTATTATATTCACCAGTTTATTCTGTTGATCAAATTTTTAATTCACTTAATTTTTAGATTCACTTGTTGATAGATATGTATTTGTTGTTCATAATTTTTTGGCTTTTACCTTTTTCTTCTTCCTCTTCTGAAAGAGTACCTTTCAGCATTTCATATAATTCTGGTTTGGAGTTGATGAACTCCTTTAGCTTTTTCTTCTCTGTGAAGCTCTTTATCTGCCCTTCAATTCTGAATGTTAGCTTTGCTGGATAGATTATTCTTGGTTGTAGGTTTTTGCTATTCATCACGTTGAATATTTCTTGCCACTCCCATCTGGCCTGCGTCGTTTCTGTTGAGAAATCAGCTGACAGTCGTATGGGTGCTCCCTTGTAGGTAATAAACTGTTTTTCTCTTGCTGCTTTTAATATTCTCTCTTTGTCTTTTGCTCTTGGTATTTTAATTATGATGTGTCTTGGTGTGGTCCTCTTTGGATTCCTTTTATATGGGGTTCTGTGTGCTTCCTGGACTTGTAAGTCTATTTCTTTTACAAGATGTGGGAAGTTTTCAGTCATTATTTCTTTAAATAGGTTTTCAGTATCTTGCTCTCTCTCTTCTTCTGGCACCCCCACAATTCTGATGTTGGTACGCTTAAAGCTGTCCCAGAGTCTCCTTACATTATGTTCACATTTTTGGATTCTTTTCTCTTCTTGCTTTTCCAGTTGAATGTTGTCTGCTTCTTTATATTTCAAATTTTTTACTTGATTCTTGCCTTTCTCTAGTCTGCTGTTAGGACTCTGTATAATATTTTTTATTTCAGTCAGTGTATGTTTAATTTCTGTTTGGTGCTTTTTCATCTCCTCTTGGGTCTCACTAAATTTATCCATCTTTTCTAGCATATTCTTGAAAAACCTTATAAGCATGGTTTTGAACTCTATATCCAGTCGTTTTTTTTCCTTCATTTCTTTTGTTTGTGATCCCTTCCCTTGTCTTGGCATTTTCCCTATGCCGGGGAAACTTCTGTGTTGGATTCAGCCTTATGATAGCAGACGCAAAGCCGCAGAAGCCTCTGTTAAGCTTGGGAGGGGTGGAGTCTCAGGGCTTAAGGGACCGCCTTGCCTTCCAGTTGGCCCCGCCCTCCACAGCCCCTGAGTCTCACGTGACTGGGTAATGGCTGGAGCAGTCCTTGTGCGTGCGCCCGCAGTGCCTCTAACTGCTGCCTTTCCAGCTCCCCTGCGCACCAGGACCACACGAGTCTAGGTCCCCAGGGTTTTGCCCGAAACAGGGCCCAGTGGACTCAGAAGTGGCACAGTTGCGAGGGTCTGTCTCCCGCCCAGTCGCGAAAGCCAGCGTCACAATCAGCAGTTTGTCCTCCGCGCAGCACCGTGTGCGTGCGAGACCGGACCTGATCTTCTGCGACTCCGTGCACCTCTCCCTTTTCACAGTCCAAACTCCCCCCGTATGAGTTTCGGCTGGATCTGGGGTTTAGTGTCGTAGGGTAAGGGGTTCAATGCCATTGGGAGTCTCCGTTTTCCTCCCGCCAGAGAAAGCCAGCCCGGTACTCCGGCACCCGCTCTCAGCGTGCGCGTCTCAGTACCTCAGCTTTTTGCAGCTCCTCTGGGTCTCTGTGAGCCCCTCTCTTTCCTTCTAGTTGTAGAACTTCCACTCAGCCAGCTTTCCTGTGGTTCTGGATGATGTCCGTTCTGTCTTTTAGTTGTAGTTTTGAAATCGTTGTGCGAGGCAGCAGTGAAGGTGTTTACCTATGCCGCCATCTTGGATTCCTCGAGAGTCCCTTTTATGTGACTGCATCAGTTAGGTGTTGTTGGCCTGCGGGCTATATGGGACTCTTTTATACTACCCTGTAGGATTTTTACTTTGGGTTTGACTTTTTTGTTTGTTTGTTTGTTCTTAAGGCAGCCTACTCTGCCATTAGAGACATGGAATTTCATATCATGGTAGCATATGGAGTCCTCTTTTCCATCTGCAGTGACTGGAGCATTAATTCAAGTGATGCTTCTGCCCAATCTTAAGTATAAAAAAGGACATTAAATGAACTTTCTACCTAGCCTACCACCTCCAGGTAATCAGCATCACTGACATGCAGGTGGCTGTTCAGGAGCTACTGTGCTCCATGTCTTTCTCTTTTTGTATGTTTTATCTTGCCCATGCAGTAGAAGTTCTCCTTCTTTATGGTTTAGTTTCTGTAGCCTTTTATATGGACAGGATTTGGGTCAAAGGGTGTAAGATTGAACTTTTGTTTTCATGATCTGGTTATTGACCCCCATCAATATCTACAGCTATGATATGCCAATAGCTTGTTGGTAGGAATTCAGATTTTTAAATCCTATATAATAAAAAGCTAATATCAAAATTGAGTAAATGGTGGAACAACTGGTCACTATGATGTGCACTGACCACCAGTGGGCATCTACAGGAGCTGTTCCCTGGTGATCAGTGCACCCCCATGGCTAGTGAGTGCAGCGGTGATAGCAGGAGCCTCTCCTGCTTCTGTGGCAGTGTTTAGGATGTCTGGCTGCCCATTTAGGCCTGCTCCCTGAGGGCTTAAGCCAGCAATCAGACATTCCCTGAAGGCTCCCAGATTCTGAGTGGGCATAGGCCTAGCTGAGGGATCCTCCCTCCACTCCTAGTGCATTAATTTTATGCACCAGGCCTCTAGTTGAGGTACAATTGACCTACCCTACTTTATTAGTTTCAGGTATACAACATAGGAGTCAACATTTGTACACATTGCAAAATGGTCACCACCATAAGTCTAGTTACCATTTGTCAACATATAAAAATCAATACAATATTATTGACTACTAGAGACCTGGTGCACAAAATTTATGCATGGTAGGGGTGTCCCTCAGCCCAGCCTGAACCCTCTCCAATCTGGGGCTTCTCAAGGGATATCCAACTGCCCATTTAAGCCCTGATCCTGGTAAGATCAGGCCTAAATGGGCAGTTGGACATCCCTCTCACAATCCAGGACTGCTGGCTCCCAACTGCTCGCCTGCCTGCCTTTTTGATTGCCCCTAACCACTTCTGCCTGCCAGCCTGATCACCTCTTAACCTCTTCCCTGCCAGCCTGATTGATGCCTAACTGCTCTCCTGCCAGCCTGTTTGCCCCTAACTGCCCTTCCCTGTGGGCCTGGTCACCCCTAACTATCCTCCCCTGCAGGCCTGATCATCCCTAACTGCCCTCTCCTGCAGGCCTGGGCCCCCAACTACTTTCCCATACAGGACTGGGTCCCCCCCAACTACCCTTTCCTGCAGGCCTGGTCACCCCCAACTTCCCTCTTCTACTGGCCTGGTCACCTCTAACTGCCTTCCCCTGCAGGCTTGATTGCCCCTCCCCTCCTAATTGCCCTCTCTTGCAGGCCTGGTCTCTCCCAACTGCCCTCCCCTGCTGGCCATCTTGTGGTGGCCATCTTGTGTCCCACATGGGGACAAGATCTTTGACCACATGGGGACAGCCATCATGGGGGACAGTCATCTTGTGACAGTCAATTTGCGTATTATTCTTTTATTAAATAGGATTAGATAGGATAGAGGCCTGGTGCATGGGTGGGGGCTGGCTGGTCCTGAAGGGTGTCCCAGATTAGGGTGGGGGTTCCCTTGGGGCATGAGGGGACAAGGGGCCTGTGGTGGTTTGCAGGCCAATCATGCCCCCTGGCAACCCAAGCTTAAGTCCTGGTATCTGGCATTTATTTATGTTCTACAATTGAAACTTTATAGCCTGGAGTGGAGGCCTAGGCTGGCCAGGGTGTGTGGAAAGCTTGGCTTCCTCCATCACTGGGGAAACCCAAGCTTCCCTTTTGCTCTCTCTGTGGCTGTAGCCATCTTGGTTGGGTTAATTTGCATACTTGCTCCTGATTGGCTGGGGGTATGGCTTTGTGAGTGTAATGGAGTAATGGTTAATTTGTATATTACTCTTTTATTAGATAGGATATTTCTTATATTTTACATTACATCACCATGAGATTTTTTTTTATAACTATAAAATATAAATTTATGTACTTCTTAGTCCCCTTCACCCATTCTCTCTAACCCAATCCTCCTCACCTCAGGCAACTACCAATCTGTTCTTTGTATCTATGATTCTGGGTTTTATTTAGTTTAGTTATTTATTTTGTGTTTTAGATTCCAAATATTAATGAAGTCATGCAGAATTTGTCTTTTTCTGTCTGACTTATTCCACTTAGCATAATCCCCTTAAGGTCCATTCATGTCACAAATTTCAAGATTTCATTAGTCTTCCCTTAAGGATGTCTCTCCACTTTCATTTTACAATCTACCGAGAGTTCTCTTTTTTGCTTTTGAAAATGAATTTGTATATACTTATTTTTTCTACTATTGTTCCATTTTCTACTATTTTTATGAGTTAGTAAAGGGAGAAATCTTATCATGTACTCAATCTACCATCTTGAACTGACAGAAAGCCTAATTCCCTCTTTCCAATTCAAGTCTACTTTCTTTATTGTGTAGATCAATTCATCTCCCCATTCCCTGCTCAGCTCTGAGCCCATTTATATATGCAAAAACTCATTGATGTGCTCTGCTAAACAGTGGATTATATATTCCAACTCTCCTCTTTGGCAGTCTGGAATAATTGGCGGAAGCTTTGAAATTTCCATCTTTCTTTTTTTCTCACCTGTAAACCTCAACAAGAAGAAGGGGGATATATAAAGATTTATACCCTCTCTGATATTAATTATGTTTTTTTTTAAAAGGCAGATGTGATTGTTTTAAATAATATTTTTTCTCTATTACAATTATAAGTAACACTTACACATTACTTATGCACCAAAAGTTATATTAAGTAGATACCAACGTTAATTCACTTAAATCTCATAACATACTGAATGGAGATGTTTCATCTATAGGTGTAAAACTGGAACTAAAAAAGGTTAACTACTTGCATAGGGTTGTTGCTATTGAAGGTCGGAGATGGAATTCAAACTCATGCTTGTGTGACCTTAGAGTAACCATTTTTTGGGGGGGAGGGGGATAAAGACGTGATAGCAAATATTTATATACATATATACATACATTTCCATTATTTCTTACTCAAAAGCCAGTATATTGTAAAAGTCTTGCGTACCTTGCAATTTTTTAAGTTTAGAACACATCAGTCATTCAGTGTCAGTTCATAGTCATCTTCTTCATTCCTTCTTATATCCTCCGTATGGTGGTATTATCCACCATCTATGTGGTGGTATTCATTATTTAATCAGACTCTGGTGGATGAATATTTAGATCATTTCCAATAATTTTTGTTACAAATAGTGCAACAACAACAACAACAACAACAAAAACTCACCTTATAATTGTTTTCATTTTGTAATTGTTGGAAGAGTATCTTTAGGGTAAACTTTTGAAAATCAGACTTCTGAATCAAAGGGAAAATGTTTTTGTAACTCTATTAACTATTGCACAATTGCTTCAATGGGAGTTGTACTATTTTTTTTTCATTCCTACCAGCAGCGTATGGGAGTGGCTTTCCCACTACTGCTTCACCAACAGAGTGGCTGTCAAGTTTTGAAATTTTTGCTAATTTCTTAGGTGATAAAATAGCTTAGTTTTAATTTCATTTCTTCATTATGAGTGAAATGAAACATTAAGAAAATCCTCACCTGAGGACATCTGAGGACAAATTCATTAAATTCATTGGTTTATAGGAAAGAGGAAGGGGGAAGAGAGAGAGAGAGAGAGAGAGAGAGAGAGAGAGAGAGAGAGAGAAGAGAAGAGACAGAGAGAAGAGACAGAGAGAGATATTGATCAATTGTCTCCCATAGGCACTAGGACCAGAGATCAAACCCAAAACCTAAGGTATGTGCCTTGACCAAGAATTGAACCTGTGACCTTTTGATGCCTTGGACAACACTCCAACCTACTCAGTCACAATGGCCAGGGATCTATCAAGTTTTAAAATATTTATTCTCTTGCCCTGATTGGTTTGGCTCAGTGGATAGAGCATCGGCCTGCGGACTCAAGGGTCCTGGGTCCGATTCTGGTCAAGGGTATGTACCTTGGTTGCAAGCACATACCCAGTAGGGAGCGTGCAGGAGGCAGCTGATCGATGTTTCTCTCTCATTGGTGTTTCTAACTCTCTATCCTTCCCTCCTCCTCTCTGTAAAAAAAAAAAATCAATAAAATATATTTTAAAAACTATTTATTCTCAATATAAATCTATTAGTGATATTAGCCCTTTTGCTGTTATCCGTGTTGTAATTTTTGTCTCCCTATTTATTACTATTTTTAGACTTTACTTATGGTGTTTTTATTATATGAAAGTTTTTAAAAAATATATATTTTATTGATTTTTTACAGAGAGGAAGTGAGAGAGATAGAAAGTCAGAAACATCGATGAGAGAGAGACATTGATCAGCCGCCTCCTGCACACCCCACAGTGGAGATGTGCCCACAAGCAAGGTACATGCCCTTGACCAGAATCGAACCTGGGACCTTTCAGTCCACAAGTCGACGCTCTATCCACTGAGCCAAACCGGTCTCAGCACTATATGAAAGTTTTTTTAATGCAATTATATAATTAGTTTATTGTAGCTGGATCTCCAATGATATTAGAAAGCCTAGTATCTATAGGAGTCCATCTTTACATTTAGATCATTTGTGCATTTTAAGTTTATATTACCAATAATATAAAGAGAGCAGCCAGTTTTATCTATCTTCTCAAAGGTACTTTATCTACTCTAATGCCATTTGTTAAAAAGTCCAGGTTTTTTTTCCTCAGAGATTTGAAACATCAGCTTTATAACGTCCCAAACTCCCATATGTACTTGGGCTATCTTTCTATTTCAGAACATAAGCCTGAATTGTATTTTCTTTGATGTTAGAATCATAACCTTTCCTTCTTACCACTTTCATTTGCTTGATATAACTTTCCCATTAATTTATTTTTAGCATTTTGGATCACTTCATTTTATATGTATTCTTTGTATTCATTCTATAATTGGGTTTTGCTTTTTGAGCCAACTTAAAATTTTCTTTTTTAAAATAGATAAGTACATTTACAAATATTAGTGTTTGGTGCCTACTTTGTTTTATATTTTGTAATATTTACTCTAAGTATTATGTTGTGTGCTCCTTTCTCTCTATTATCTGTTTTTTGCTTATTTTTTCATAATTCAATATTTATATGGTTGTTCCAATACTTTATACTTTGTATGGCATCCATAATTCTCTTTTTCCCCCTTACTTAGCATTTACTATTTGGTTGTCAATCTGAAGTGTAACTTTTGACATTTCTGTAGACAGGGACTAGGAAAGTTTATCAGAATTTCATTTTTCAAGAGCACACACTTCTTGGGATATGAAATTTTACTTCTTTACTACATGGTTCCTGAGACAGGAGAGGGGTTGAAGTGCATTCTGAGCTGGTGATTCTCTTATTTTTCTAATGCCATTACTCTCTCTGCCCTGTTCTTTCTCTTCCTTTACCACTACGCCTCCAAATGGTCCTTTTTCTATCCCTCAAAAGTATCCTGAACTGCCTTTGGCTCCTGGGAACTCCTGGTCTTTTCCAATTGATTCCACTGGAACCAGTGCTCAGATCTACCAAGTTTCTAACACATTCTCATCATTTTCCTACTCTATAAGGTATTTTCTCTTCCTGGTCCCTGCATCCCTTGGTCCCCCACCCACTACCCTTGCTGTTCTCTCCACTCAGGCATGCATTCTCCAGATGACTCTGCTGTTTTGGTTTATTTCCTGACTTGTGCACATTTTAAATTTTGGAGTATTCTTAGCTTCTTACTTATGCTATAGTCTTGGGTTATGAGTGGTTTTATTTACTCTTGTTTTGATTTTTAATGTTTTTAGGATGTATGAATTAATTTGGATTTAAGTAGATACTATAATCCTACTAGAACTTGGAGCCCTTGTAAGCTTTTAAATATGAAATAAATGTTAGAGATTATTTAGCCCAAACCGGGCTACTTACAAATGAGAAATTTCTAGTGGCAGCAAACAATCTTTACAGGGCCACATAGGGGTAGATTCAAGATTGCTACTATACTTCTCCATCCCTTAAAAAATAGGTACATTGCACTATGGGGAGAAATCCTCCAAGTTAGAAGTCTCAGGAGGTTCTTAAACACTTATTTGTATCCTGAGAAGTAACACAGAATAGCAATTGTCCTAAATTGCTAAAATTCCAACAGACATCCAAGGAAATATCTGTCATGGAGACATTTGTCTCCATCTTCTTATCTCTGGTTGTGCAGACAGAAAGTGTTGAGATTCTTAGGAGTCTGATCTAAGCTAGTATTTTGTTTGCATAGGAAGTTAAGAGAGAGAAAATAAAAACACAGAATTTGCTCCTCTCTTCTCCCAGAATCCTCAGGGGTTGTTTTATAACCAATTTTTCATTTGCTTCTTATTCCTCTGACAAAGAAACACTGGGAAAAGAACAAGAATCAAAGCCCAAAGCAATGGCTAAGATTCACTCATTTGGTCAAACAACATAAATGGTGAACCTATGATATGCCATATATTCTGCTGGTTCTTGGGGAACATAGTGAGAAATAAAGCAAAATCAATGCCCACAAAGAGTCTACCATCTAATGGAACACGTTTGCACACATTATACCACCAATGTGGTAAGTGCTGTGAGATATATAAACAACTAACAGTTGGTGCCTTGCTATTGAGGTGTCATTTGAGTTGAGTTTTAAAGAATGAATAGGAATTTTAAAGAATGAACAGAGAAAATGCAGTCAAGGGGGTAACATATTTAGTGAATTAGAAACAAATTAGAAATGACTGGAAGATCAGGTTTGGCCATGTACCAGAAGCTAGATCTTAAAAGTCCCAGTGTAGTTCAGATTTTAACTTGAAAGCAATAGGAAATGGTAAAGTGTCTTAAAGTAGGTCAATGACAGGATGAATTTTGTGTTTTAGAATGCAGGGTGGATTAGAAGGGGCATGCCTGGAAGCAGGGGAATGAACCAGGGGCTACTGTCATATATATAACTGAAAGATAATGAAGAATTATACCTTGATGACTCCCTAGGTGTTTTTTTTTTCTTCACTCTTATGTACAATCATTGACTCTAGAAGTTTATCAGACATCTCAATTCAACTTGCTCAAACTTAAACTCATAATTTCCTCCCTTCTTCCTTGATATGCATTCCCTACACTAGTCACTCAAGTCAGATATCAAGTGTTTCCTTCTTTTTCACTCCTTATTCCAGCAGTTACCTACTCTCAAAAATTCAAGTACTTAAATATCTCTTTTCTTAATACCAACTGCCATTATTCTGGTGAGAATATGAGAGTAATGTAGAAAAAAAGCAATGGTGGGGTCAGTGAATTAGAAGTACCAATAAAGTCATAGAAATTCAGGAATGGGAGTACTACAGTATGTCAGAAGGGCGGGAGATTGTGATCAGTGAATGTGATATTTGAAGGTCTTAATGTGGTACAGTTTTTGTTGAGGCTAAGGTCTTGGTGTAGCCATGTGAATGAGGACTAAGAAGGGGGCAGGGACTTATTATTAGGATAAGGAGGTTAAGAAACTGAAAGGCCAGTGTAGTAGATACATCATCAATGTGAATATTTTGTCCCCAAGGAAAATGACAGCAGTAGTAATAGTAGTTATAGCCATACTAGTAGAGAGATATCCAGGCACTAACATAATCAATAAAGAGTACCTAGGAGTAGTAGTTTATACTCATCCCTAGATTTAAATTGTACCAAAGCAGCATATAGAAATATCATAACACCAAGATAGCCCCAAAGACCTGATCAATATCTAACTGCAGAGAAAGTTCTGTTTGTAAATTAAATCTGCCCCTCTTGACTTTCCTATTATTCTGGGCCCCTCAACTCTTGTAGGTAATTAGACCTAACTTTGTTTTTCTAGTTAAAAACTTCTAAGTGAGAGGGAATGTAGGCAATAGATGGTAGAGATTAGGTTCTCATTGTGGGTATATTCTGGGTCATCTGAGAATTTCCCTGAACTAAATTTATTCTATTTGCTGTCTTCTCCCAAGAATCTAAACAGCTATTGGGAGATTCCAAGGATCAGTAGAATTTTCCTTCTGCCTCTCATTCTGTCATGGTTATTGAATCACAAGAAAATACTCTGAAACATTCTTATCTCTTGGTGGTCCTTCCATTTCTTCATGTTCTATTTCAACTTTCAAACATGTGTGCTTTACTCCCATTTCTCCACCCCCCCTTGCTTCTGCCCAATCTAAGAAGGCTAAGAATTGAGTCCTAGCAACTTTTAGGGGTGTGTGTGTGTGTGTGTGTGTGTGTGTGTGGCAGTAGGGATAATAGTTGGTGGTAGGGTTTGAGTTGGGTAGTCAGGAGACCAGGTAACATAAAAGAACCTAGGGAGAAGTTATTGTGGGAAGGATGCCAGACAGCATTGTAAGCTGACAAGAGGTGGGAGAAAATGGTACATACCAAAATAATAAAATATTAACAAAGATTTTCATTTAGTTTACAATGTAGCCTGCTATTTACTCCTATGGGAATAATTATTGGAACTTTGAATTTCTAAAGAAGAAAACGCAGACAAATATGGAAGGGCTGAGAACTAAAGTATAAACTTTGAGAAAATCCCATATTTAGGGATGAGGAGGAATAGCATTAATTAGAGTGTGAAGAAGAACCAGGATATTGTTTCTGGGGTCAGCAGACTAGAAAAAGAATTTTGAGAATTAAAGATAGTGCCAACAATTCCAAAAGATGATGAGGGAGTCTTGGGACTGAGTGCTCAGAAGCCATTGGTGGCCTGGGCAGAAACTGCTCTAGCTGAGTGGATGCTTGGAAATAGAGAATCAGACAGTAGATAAAGCAGATACAGAGTCAGTAATTGCACAAAAGGCTGAGGAACTTAATGTATAAAAGGTGAAATGAGGTGATGTTAAAGAGATACATTAATCAGATGAAAGAGGTTTTTATTGCTTTTTTTTAAAAAAAAAATAAAGCTATGGAAAACCTGTGCCTATTTGTGTTTCATTCTCTTTCTCTGGGGGTCAGGGGAGAGTTAAGGAAAGGTATAGTTTTGCAATAGAAGGAAAGAACAACATGTTTACTCCCACCTCCTCTATATCCTTGGTAAGGAATATGTAAAAACATAGGGAGTTGAGTTTGGTATCATTAGCCCAGATTTTTCTGGGGCTATCACTTGGAAACAAACAAACCCTAGCTTTCTAAAATTAACTTCTTTTGAGAAACTAAGATGGCACCATAAGGTATATACCTGTAGGTGCTGCCTCTCACAACCATACCAAAACTACAACTAAAAGACAAAACAACTATTATCCAGAAACAGAGGAAAACTAGCGGAGTGGAAATTCTATAACTAGAAGGAAACAAAAAAGCACATCGAGACTATAGGAGGTACAGAGCTGTGGAAAAGCAGAGTTACGGAGGAGTGCGGAGAGGGCTGGCAACTGAGGATATGGTTGTGATTTTCAATTGGGAGGGAGACACAAGCTTCCATCTGCTCTGAACTCCAGTTTCCAGTGAGATTCTGGGGACTTAGACTCTTAAGGGAAGAAACTGGACTGTCTGGCATTGGGTCAGACAGTGAGGGTGGCTTTCTCAAAGACGTGCGTACAGGAATCATTGTTTACTGTGCTGGAGGGTGGGATGTAGGGACGCAGAGACACAGAGAGAAAGAGAAGGCTGACTGGCAGCCATTGCTGTTTGCCATGCCCTAGTGATTCCCTGAAACCCCACCCCACCCAATTTACAAACCCACCAGAGCTGTGCGCAGTGGCATTTTGCTCTTTTGCAGCTTAATCTAACAAATTGCAGCTGGATCAGACAACTCCAAAACTTCCAAACTCCAAGAAAAGAGGATAAATCTGAAGATCTCCCTGTAGCTCCTGCTGAGTGGCCTCAGACACTAGCTGACTTGCACCTTCTTGAAGATCCAGGAGCCCGTGTACCTAGTGGTTAGTGTGAGCAACACCAGATTCCAACTCTTCACATCCATAAGCAACAAACTCAAGAGACACACTCAGTGAGCACCAAAGCCCCACTGAAGCAAATCCTGCCCCATAAGGGTATCTCCAGCCCAGCAGTTCTTCCATTATAGACACAGCTGATCCCCAGCCAATTGGCCTAGACGTCAATTCCTCCCAGTGTACCAACAGCAATCAAGGCTTAACTACAAGAAGACCATGCACCCAGCCCACAAAGGGGTGCACCAAGGTGATTGGGGAGGCTGATCCACTGGGCCCTATAGGTTATCTACCACACAAAGTCACTCCATCAACACAGGGAAGCAGCCAAAATGTGGAGACAAAGAAACATGTCACAATGAAAGAAATAGAGGAAAGAAAACAATAGATATAGAGTTCAAAATCATAGTTATAAGGTTACTCAAAAATCTTCTGGAAATCAGTGAGAAACTTAGTGAGACCTCTAAGGAACTTAGTGAGAACTTCAAGGATCTTAATGAGAATGCAAAAAAAAAAAAAAAAAAAAAGAAAGAAAAAGGACCAGTCAAAAATTAAGCATACACTGTCTGAAATAAAAAATGATATACAGAAATCCAACAGGAGACCAGAGGACTCCAAGAATCAAATCAAAGATTTGAAATATGAGGAAGCAAAAACCACCCAACCAGAAAAAATAAGAATAAAAAATATGAAGATAGTGGAAGGAGCCTCTGGGACAACTTCAAGTGTACCAACATCAGAATTATGGGAGTGCCAGAAGAAGAGAGAGAGAAAGATATTGAAAACTTATTTGAAGAAATAATGACAAAATTTTTCCTACCTGGTGAAAGAAATAGACTTACAAGTCTAGGAAGTGCACAGAACCCCTAACAAAAGAAATCCAAAGAGGACCATACCAAGATACATCATAATTAAAATGCCAAGGGCAAAAGACAAAGAGAGAATCTTGAAAGCAGCAAGAGAAAACAGTGGAATGAGAAGGATTACTTGACTCTCTGAAATAGGCCTGCTTATTGCCTCTATTTTATGAATGAGGAAACTGTTAGTTACCTACAAGGGAGTACCCATATGACTGTCAGCTTATTTCTCAACAGAAACTATGCAGGCCAAAAGCGGGTGGCAAGAAATATTCAAAGTGATGAACAGCAAGAACCTACAACCAAGATTATTCTACCCAGCAAAGTTATTCAGAATTGAAGGTCAGATAAAGACCTTCACAGACAAGAAAAAGCTAAAGGAGTTCATCACCACCAAATCAGTATTATATGAAATGCTGAAGCATATTCTTTAAGAAGAGGAAGAAAAAAAAGGTAAATATAAAAATTATGAGCAACAAAGTGACAACAAATACATATGTATCAACAAGTGAATCTAAAAATCAAGTCAATAAAAATTTTGATGAACAGAATAAACTGGTGGATATAATAGACTTAGGGGCATAAAAAAGGAGTGGACTGCCGAGACCGGTTTGGCTCAGTGGATAGAGGGTCAGCCTGCGGACTGAAAGGTCCCGGGTTCGATTCTGTTCGGGAGCATGTACCTTGCTTGAGGGCACATCTCCAGTGTGGGGTGTGCAGGAGGCGGCTGATCAATGTCTCTCTTTCATTGATGTTTTTGACTTTCTATCCCTCTTCCTTCCTCTCTGTGAAAAATCAATAAAATATATTTAAAAAAAAAAAGGAGTGCACTGGACAAAAATCTTACACCTATGGATGAGGACAATGGTAGTGGGGAGCAGAGGGAGGGAATGGGGAGGAAAAAAGAGGAACATCTGTTATATTCTGAACAATAAAGATTTATTTAAAAAAATAAAATTAACATATTTTAGAATTTTGAATTTCAACATCTTAAGGGCAATTTTTATGGGCTGCATGTTTGTGTCCCTTTCTCCCCTATCAATTCATATTTTGAAACCCTAACACTGAATGTGTAAATGGGACTTTTGGAGGGTGATTAGGTCTTGAAGGTGGATTCTCCATGATGGAATTAGTGCCCTTATAGGAAGAAACTCAAGAACTAATCAGCTCTCTCTGTGTCTTTCTATCCCTCATGTGAGAAGACAGTGATAAGGTAGCCATCTACAAGTCAGAAAAAGGGCCCTCATCAAGAACTGAATTTTTCAGCACCATGATCTTGGACTCCCAGCCTCCAGAACTGTGAGAAATTAATGTTTGTTGTTTAAACCACCTAGTCTGTGGTGTTCTGTTCTAGCAGTCAGAATAGACTAAGATAGAAAGGCATATTCTACCTGCTTTGCAACCTCAGACACTGAGGCTGCTGTTTCCCCCTTTCTCCTCCACATGAGTCTTTAAACTGTCTACCCCAGTGTTCTCAGATTATGATCAGCTTTTTGTTGACAGGCTCCACTGAGTGTTGGCTCATTCATGGGGAAATGGTTGTTTTCTGTTCTGCAGCCATGACAAATTGCTGACTGTTGGCATCACTGATGAAATAAGTAAGGTCTCTGCCATCACAGCTTCTATTTCTTTTTAATATGAGTTACTTTAATAGGAAGACTTAAATGTTTCTTTCTATTGCTGTGCCTCGGCATTTCTGGGGTAATAAAGTCTTCTCCCTCTTGTCTGCTATTACAAGTCTATCAATTCATTCTAGTTCTATGAGCACTAAAATAGAAGGAAAAAAAGGTTGTGGCTTTATGCATTTTTAATTTAACTAAATCCCACCTTTGAAGTTGAGGGAAACCATGCTTGTATCTCACTGGTGTGGCCACCAGGAGAGCCTTTGGAGAGTCGGGATCAATTGAAGCTTTGCAGGCAAATGCCTCCATCCTTATCTCCCAGGGCACCCAGCTGACATTGTGTGTTTTCCTTAGGAATTCCAATCATGTTGTAAACTTCCCTACTCTCCCTCTTGCTCTCTCTCTCCTTGAGAATATATAGAAACTGACTGGGATGGGAGAATTTGGGTTCTCAGCTTTGGAGGATTATTCATGCATTATTTGTTTTGTCCCCAGGGCTCCAGCATTAAGTGTTTAGCTGGTAGGCTGACAATGAAGAGAAGGGTGTTTCTATTAAAAATATCTCTTAAAGGCAATTCCCTACCATGCTTAGTTCCAGGGTCTCAAAGGCTATTATTGAGGAAGTCCTTCCTCACCTCTACTTCACATTCCACTCTTTGGAGTAAGCTTATTCCCTAGAAGTGGGGAAAAAAGTAGAAGTTGGCAGAAGGCTCAAGAAGGAATGAAATAAATGTCCCTTTAGGCATCACCCAGAGGCATAATTAACATTACTGCTCATCAGTATAAAATATATTCAATTATGAGGGATTAAGGGGCTTGGAAAAGCAAAATGCTAAAGCAGATAAAATATGAGATATCAGTGGAAAACAGTGCCACAGGACAGTAGAGGCTGAGGCTGCCTTCAGGATGGAAGTGCTGCTCAGATGATGCTAGGGAAGTGAAGCTATGAACTCTACTAAGGAGAATTGCCTCCCAAATTATGGTTTTTGGGGAGATTCTATACTGTTAGGAGGTTCTTTGTTTTCCTTATAGCACTGGTTGCTTAAATAAATCACTCAAAGGAGCTCCAATCTGGGCTATCAATTGAGATCGTTCACAAGGAGGAATCACTTGAATATTCTCCAAGATTCTCCCCTGTGGATTTATACAGCTTAGGCAGAGAGGAGACTGGGTTAAGCATTCTGGGTCTTTGCTGTAGGGGGTGAAGGAGGGCACTGAGTGGGTGGGTGACAACCTGCCAAGCAAAAGGCAGAGAGTCAGAAGAATGGAAAGAATCATGCTTCAGAATACAAAGTAGTAACCCCAGAACCATAATCAGAAGTCCTACAGGCATGATATGGAAGACCAGCAACCAGTCCATTAGCTGAACAAGTATCTGTAGCGCATTCTAGGAGCCCAGCATTGTTACTCATGATGCCTTAGGGATGCAGAGAAAAGCTAAGCTGAACCCAAAATTCCTAGACTGGAGAATGTAGGAACTGGGAGAGGACTAACACTGGAGAAGCAAGGATGGAGGCTCTTAATCTTTCCATAAGGCAAGGAGCACTTTTAGATGATGCCAGAGCTGAATTTTCAGAAATAGAATGAGATATACCAAGATCAGAGCAAGTTGTTGGCAAACAGTGTTGTGGTTAAGAAAATGGCCTTTAGAGTTAGAAGGATCTAGGTTTGAACTTTGCTTTTTATACTCACTGGTTATGTGGCTTGAATGAGTTGCTTAACCTGCCCAGGGTCTTTGCTTTTACTCAAGAAAGGGAATCATAATTGCATCTCTGTCATAAAGTGTTGAGAGTGATGTCCAGTGATGTATGAAGCTTCTGATACACTGTCTGGCACATGGCACCACTCAATGAATTTTTTACAAATATTATAATCATTTAAAATGGAGCTGAGAAATGTGAGCAGAGAATAAGTGAAATGGGAATTCAGTGAGGTGATAGGAGCAAATGGCAGGGAATTTGAAAATCTTTCAAGCACATTTATCTGGCTTTGGGCTGTTTGACTTAAACAATGAATATCATATATCTCTGGCTGGAGGAGTTTTCTGGAAATATAGTAATTCAGAAATCAAATCTGAGTGTTTTACCTTATGGGTTGGAATGGTTTGAGTTGTGTTCATGGTCATTGAGTAAGGTTGAGAATAGGTCCAGAGACAGTGGCTTAAGTAGCACTGGCAGGGCAATCTGGTACTTGTCCCTATGGTTGTGTGCAAAAGATCCATTAGACATCTAACTGGCCTTTCTGTTCCCTAAACAGAAGTATTGTATTTGGGCTGCTTTACAGAGGAAAGGCTTAAAGCAGCTTTGCAAATAAGGTTCAAATGTATCTGTCTTCCCTCCTTACTTAGAAAGGACTCAGAATGCAAAATGAGATTTACTCTTATTCATCCCAGGAGAATAGAAAAGTAGCTTTTTTTGAAAATCTGGACTCTCAACTTCTTCTGAACAAAGGCACTATGAGGGTATCACTTTTATCAGTTTGTAATCCATTAATTCGTTCATTAATTTGACAAGACTGCATTAAGCTCCCTTCTATGAAAAGCACTCTGGTAAACATTGGGATTGAGCAAAGTAGCCTTAAAGAAACTAATAAGGGAATAAGCCAGGTTAACAAACATCTGTAATAAAAGGTGAAGAGAGCAATAATAGAAGTAGGTGAGTAACTGATCCCCTCTGTTCCTGGGATGTGCAGTCAAATTACAGAGCAGGAATGGTAAAAATAAGTTGTAAAATGGAGCCAGCGCACTCCATTCTCTCTGAGATTTGGCATGGTATGGTCACATGATGACTAATAAGCACATCTACCCAAGAAAATAGAACAAAATTCATAAAAGATAAATCACTGAGTTAATAAACATACAGCATCTTTCCTGATCCCTGAGTCTCCAGATCATTTAAACATCCAGATCTAGTACTAGAATTCAGAACAATTGCTTTCCAGATTTGTATCACCTGGGCAGAGGTAATGTTGGAACCAGGGAGGAAGTGAGAGATGTCTCCAATCTCATTTACATTCTGAGCCACTTCACCTTGATTCTAAGTCCCTTAATACCTAGATCATTAGAGGCAAGCCCTTCTCTTAAAAAAACAGTGGGCCCAATAATACTGGTTAAAGTGGAGTAGTCTGTCACAAGAGCTAAGAAATGGCAGTGGCAGAAGAATTCTTTCATCTTCTCCAGGAGAGAAAATTACACATAGCCTTTAAGGATATGTTACACTGTGTTAGGGTAACAGCATAGCAAACTAACATAGGCAACAAAAAGCTCAAGCCAGAAAGTTAAAATAGGTACCCTACCTAATAGGGGTGTGTAAATATCTGTTGAATAGATGAATGAATTGCATATACATATCATATTCTTCCATCCCAATATTTGATTCAGTTTCCATGACTAGAGGCCAGATGCATACAGAGAGGTTTTCCAAATTGCCAGTCTTGATCTTTTCTTAACTGCTCCCAGGGGCTCTGATAGCTGGCATGAGCAACATGGCATTGTGCCCTGAGAGGGCCAATGTACAACTTATATTGGCCTTAGGTCCAGGTACCGGCTATGCAGAACCTACCATCCAGATGATATAGGCTCGGATTCCAGTTCACTTGGAAAGGCCAGGTCCTGCCAACTTCATCTCTAAGGGGACAGTATATACAGAACCCACATGCCAAACTATCCAGGTCGTTGCCAACCAAAAGATGGTGAGTGGTCCTGTCCTATTAGCCCCACCTAAATCAGACAGCAGATGGGAAACTGGGGCAGAGGGTGGAGAACAGCTGAATGACGTTTGCTGTATAATAGCTCTTGAGGGATTTGAAAATCATTGTTTAATTTTCCTTCCCGCCTTCTCTTGTAGACAAGTGTCCTATATCAGGAGTATGGAAATCAGAATGTTTCATGGTTGAAGTCTATCTTCATAGCTCTCAGCTTTGTTCTTACTGACTGACACACATGTGTGTGTGCACATACACACAGACACACACACACACTCACTCAAGAGTGTACACACAGAGACATATACATGTTCGCCTCCATCCACAGGGCAGTTCTGCTGACTGAGTCTTAAAGCCTTATTTCATTTATTATGTATTTAAGGCCTTGCCAGGGGCCCAGGGTACTTCCCTGAAGTCTCTTTTAAAAATTAAATCGGGCTCTTTGGGTTGCAGAAAATGGAATTCGAGATACAGTGATTCTAGATATTTATGTCCCTCAGTCATTTGCTCAGTTGATCTTCTGTACCTGTGGTCTGTTAGGAATTATCCCAGAAAACAAACAAACAAACAAACAAGACACACACACACACACACAAAACAAACAAACAAACAAACAACAACAACAACAAAAGAAAAACAACAAAGCAGAACTACACGTATTAATAGAAGTTTTTCCCTCTGTTTCTTTGCCTGGCTGAAAATAGCTGCTTGGAGGGTGGAGCTCCACAATAGAGTCTCAGGGGCCAGGAACTGTTGCCCAGGAGCTGGGGGTTAGGCCTGCCAGGAGGGAGGAGGGGATGGGTTCCTGAAAAAGCTGGAGCTGGATTATGGTGCCCAAATTTCATTATATCATGGGTCAGTCCTTTTTATAGACAGAAAGGGCAGTTTCTTACCTGAGCGAAGGCTAACTCTCCTGCAGGCCCTAGAGATATTAGCCTATACCCAGGTATTGCCCTGTCTCTCTTGGCCTCAGTCACAAGCAGCTAGCTCTTGGCCTCAATTCTGAGTGTCCTCTAAGTGCACAAAAGCTCAGAGGCTACATATCCATTTGCCTTTGACTCCCACTGACAGTGTCTCAGGGATCTTGGGTTGGGGAGTGTTTGCAAGGAGTTTCTTGAAGTCTCTTTTGCAATAACGCCTCAGTCCCAGCAGGGATTTATTCTTCCTCACCAGAGAAAAGAGAGAGTGAGGGGACAAGACCTTTCTTCTCCTTAAATCTGTGCCCTTTCCATTGAGAGGAACTCAGTCCAGCTTTCTGCAAAGTGACAAAACCTCCCCAGGCTAACTCATCTGTTTCTGGGAGCTCAGCATAAAAATTAAAGCTGCTTCAGAGACCGCTTGACCCTGATGCATCAAAGTCTGGAGTGAGGCCAAACCTCCACTTAAAATGACAATCCTGTACAAAGTGGCACAATGACAAGTTAAATATATATAGATGGATATAGACATAATATGAAAATATGTATTTTCTCTGCTTTCACCATCAGACGCAGGCGTGTTAAAAGTATTAACAGTTGGTGTTCCTCTGCAGAGGGATCCTCTAGTTATATGCTTTGGAACCCAGACAGGAAGCATGAATCATGCTGCAATGAAAAATTAATCCAGACAAAATGAAACGATGTAGTTGAGGTATCTGGGATAAAAGGACAGGAGATCTATCCTGTCTCCTGCCCAAGTCTTCTCCACTTCTGTAGGGGAGGAGAGGCTGTGTTTGAAGGGAGGCTTGCTGGGGGGCCTAGGGACTACCTACCGAAAGCACAATGAGTTGGCCCATCCTTTCATTCTGATGGGCAGACACTGGGAGGAAATTTCTGTGCAATGGTCCAGTCTCCAAAAGGCTGTCTCTGACTATCTGAGGCATGTGTACATAGAAGGCACAGATGTGGCTCCCAACTTCCTCCTCCCTCAGGGCTTGCTCCAAATGTGTAATTGAGGGCCATTTAGAGATCTGCAGTCCTATGTACCTGTCCCCAGCAGAGCCCCTCCTCTGCTAGGGGATGAAAATTTCCCAGACTAGATTCTTTTCCTGGGGGTGAGGGAGACAGAAACATCTTTGCCCTTGTTTTCAGATTTTAATTTCCTAGAATCTGCCCTAAGGATAATTTCTAAATCTTTTTGTTGTTGTTGTTGTTGTTTATTTTCCTTCTAAAATTACTCCTCAGTTCAGACAGGAGAGAAAACATTTTTGCTTCTATTGTTTAAGGACAGAAACAATTTTTCTACTCTTAAAATGTAGTGTTTCACTGCAAACTACTTGCACTGGCTCTTTGCAGTGTGATGTGAAATTCCTGGTACTGACAGACTCATGGATCAAATTTCTGGAGTTAAAGAGTAATTTGGTAACATGCTCTAGTGTTACAACTGCACTACAACTTTCTCTATCAGCTCGATCATTTACTTCTCTCTCCTATTTTTTATTTTTAGGATTCTGATGTCTGTCTTTTCAAAAACTTTTAAATTGAGATATAAGAGTAAAGTGTACACTAATCTTACCTATTCAGCTCAATAAATGTTTACATGTAAATATGCCCAGCCAAGTTGTAGAATCGCCCATGCCCTTCCCCCTTCCTCCCTCAGGCATGCTCCATCATTCATGTCTATCACTGTAGGTGAGATTTATCTTTTCTAGACTTTCATATGAATGAAATCATTCAGTATGTACTCATTTGTGGTTGGCTTATTTTATTCAACACTGTGCTTTTAAGATTCATCCATGTTGTTTCATGTGTCAATAGGTTTTTTATTTTTTATTTTTTAACTAGAGGTCCGATGCACAAAATTCATGCAAGGGGCTCAGCCTAGCAGCCTCGGCTGCCTCTGGCCTCACAGCCCTGGCCTCGTCTGGAAGGTTGTCTGGATGGTCGTCTGGATGGTTGTTGGGCTGTTTGGTCTAATTAGCATATTAGCTCTTTATTATATAGGATGCTCTATCATACTCCATTAGAGTGTTAGCATAAGGAAACATTCAAAGATTTTTTTTTTGTGAGTTTATTTGAGCCAGACTGTCAGAAATTGCTGGGAAGCAGAATCTCAAAATATTGGGATAATGATCCAAAGAACGATGGTTTTTCACCTATTTTTATAAATTACCATCAAAGGAGGAGATATAAGTGGGTTACATGAAATCCACTGGTGATAGATTAGGAAGATGGGAGAAAGCAAAGTGGAGAAACTCTGGGATTGGATAAAAAGTAAAATGATAGACACATGGTTTTTTTTTTACATAGTTAACAGTCAACAATAACAATAATAATGAGTAAATTTGTGGTTTGTATTGCGGCATCATTTGTTGTGCCCTAAGAGTTCCAGAAAAAAGGAAATTACAAGTTACCCTGATATTCATACAGGTATGTTATCTTAGATGTAAAAAGACAATAGGCTCAGTAAAGATCAAAGTTGATCTTTGTCGGAGAAGATACTTGAGGAAGAGCTTGACTTCCCCTTATAAAGTACTCTTTAATTAAAAGGTTTTAATTTCAACCCACCCTTTGTAGTTACTTTAGGTCTATGATTTTGCAAGGCCTTCCTTGAGTTAGTTAGATTAGCATGTGTCCCCTTTTTATCCACAATAAGAATATACAGAATTTATTCCCCCATCAATGAATATTTGAGTTGTTTCTAGTTTGGACTAAAATGAATAAAGCTGCTCTAAGTATTCTTTTACTTTTTTAATGGACATATACTCTCATTTCTTTTGGAAATACTTAAAAGTTAAATTCCTGATTCATAAGATATGTATATGCAGATACTTCTGAACCCTATGTTCCAAAGTGGTTGTAACAATTGTCACTCTTACCAGCAATGCATATGAGTTTTAGTAGTTTAATATCCTCTTCAACACTTGTTTCTCTCTCTCTCTCTCTCTGAACTTATAGGTGTTTAGGTATGAAGTTGCTGCATGCCTGCTTTGTTGGAGCTCTTTCCCCTTTAATCACACATTAATTTCTTCAAACCATACTATGCAGGGATTAGGGTTACAAGCCCTCTGGACTGTGTTAATGTTAAAATTGAAAGTCCCATGTCCCAGGAACCCTCTAAGTCCCAGGCAAACTGGGATGGTTGGTTACCTTAAATGAAAAGAAAGAGGCTTTGGAAAGAGACTGACCTGATTTGAATCCTAGTTCCTCTAACTGTGTGAAATCAGTCAAGGGAAAGTGATAGTTAGGTATGTGACAGAGCAAAAATAGTAAAATATTAATGGTGCAATCTAGGTGTATTAACTGTATTTACATGTATTAATTCTAAAATTCTTTCAACTTTACTGTATGTTTGGAAATAATAAAATTCTGGGGAAAAGATAAAATAGTATTGTGCTTGGCAGTAAGGAATCAGAGCTCAAAACTCAGAGAAAATTATTTCTGTTATTTCTAGAACAAATGACCTGTCATTATAGTCTTCAGATTGAAGCTGCCTCACTAGTTCCTCTGTTTCCTAAAAACATTTCAGCAAAAGAGAGACAAAGGAGCAAGTAGCAAAAGTAAGGAGGAAAAGAAATATGTCCCAAATGAAAAAAACAAAAAAACAAAACAAAAACAAAAAAAAAACAGAACTCAGGAAAAAGAACTAAATAAAATGGAGATGAGCAGTCTACTAGATTCAGAGCTCAAAACACTGGTTATAAGGATGCCCAATGAACTTAGGGAAAGAGTATATGAATTTAGTGAGAACTTCAACAAAGTATAGCATAGGGACTATAGTTAGTAATATTATAATATTTGCATGATGTCAAACGGGTATGCGATTTATTGGGATGATCACCTAATAAATAATGTCTAATCACTAGGCTATATACCTGAAACCAATTACATGTTTCAACTGTAATCCTATCTAATAAAAGAGTAATATGCAAATTAACCATTACACCACTACACCCACAAGCCATGCCCACCAGCCACACCCACCAGCCAGTCAGGCGTGAGTATGCAAATGAATCTCAACTAAGATGGCTGCGGCCACAAGCAAGCAGGAGAGAGGCTTGGGTTTCCTCAGTGATGGAGGAGGCCAAGCTTTCTACATACCCTGGCTGTGCCCAGGACTCCATTCAAAGCTACACAGTTTCAATTATAGAAGACAAATAAATCCCAACAGAAATGGCTGCTGCCAGGGAGTGAGCAGGAGGCTTGGCTCTGCTCAGGATACCAAGTTTCAATTATAGAAGATAAATAAATCCCAGATACCAGGGCCTTAGCTTGGGTCACTGCGGGGGGTAAGGGAGGTGTAGCTGGCCTGCAAACAACCACAGGCCCCTCTCCTACGCCACCTCATGCCCCAAGGGAACCCCACCCTGATTTGGGACACCTTTCAGGGAAAATCAGCTGGCCCTCCCCCATACACCAGGCTTCTATCCTATCTAACAAAAGAGTAATATGCAGATCGACCATCACTCCAACACACAAGATGGCTGCTTCCATAAGGTCAAAGATCTTGCCCCCGTGTGGACACAAGATGTCCACCACAAGATGGCCAGCAGGGGAGGGCAGTTAGGAGGGACCAGGCCTGCACGGAGGGCAGTTAGGGATGACCAAGCTGGCAGAGGAAGAAAGTTGGATGTGACCATGCCTAAAGAGGAGGGCAGTTGGGAGGGACCAGGCCTACAGGGGAGGGAAGTTAGGGGCAAACAGGCTGGCAGGGGAGCAGTTAGGCATCAATCAGGCTAGCAGGGAAGTGGTTAGGGGGTGATCAGGCTGGCAGGCACAAGTGGTTAGGGGCAATCAGGAAGATAGGCAGGCAAGCATTTGGGAAACCGCAGTCCTAGATTGTGAGAAGGATGTCCAACTGCCCATTTAGGCCCGATCCTGTTAGGTGGGATTGGGCCTAAACGGGCAGTCAAACATCCCTCTAGGGGTCCCAGATTGGAGAGGGTGCAGGCTGGGCTGAAGGATCCTCCCCCGCCCCATGCATGAATTTTGTTCTCCAGGCCTCTAGTGTAAAAATAAAATAAAAAGACTAAAAATAAGAAAAAAATGGAGAGAATTAGTCTTTGAATTCCAGCAGTTACATTGCTTTGTTCAGTGTCTTCTTGTGAGCAGAGTAGAAAGCTTGGGGACCTCCTACTGGCCTCAGGTAGAACAGGCTAGACCATTATTCATGACCTGATACCTTTTTGAGTCATATTCTCCAGCCTCCCTGCTTCTAACTTCACTGTCATCCCTGGCAAAGCCGACTTACTTTTATCCTCTTTCAAAGCCATCTCTTGTTCCCATGGCAACTTACTGGGGGGTCTTCTATTACCATGGGAACATGGCTGCTGGGTTTAAATACACCTTATCATCACAGCATTAAAAAATATAGGGAGAAAGGGAGACTGGTTGTCAAGGAAACAGAATTCAGAGTTTCTCCATGAGAGATAGGCTAGGGAAAGGAAGTGCTACTCATCATTTAAAACGAAAGCCACACCCAGTCCTGATCCTGCTGGGATAGTGATGCACTCACTGTGCAGATTCTATGGTGTGTGTGTGTGTGTGTGTGTGTGTGTGTATGTGTATGTAATTATCTTTCTATCTTGACCATCTGAAAAACCTCATAGGAAGGTATCTTGGAGATTTTAGAGGTCTCGGAGAAAGCTCTTATATTTCAGCCTGAGAGTATGGAAGTAGCATTCTCTCTCTCTCTCTCTCTCTCTCTCTCTCTCTCTCTCTCTCTTACACACACACACACACACACACACACACACACACACACTGAGCAGGTCACTGTAAGGTACTTTCCTTGTCATGAAGAGGGCAACAATTCCATAGTGAGCAACCCAGGAAAACCCAGTTTAAAGAGAGACCCAAGATATAGAACAAAAGGGATTAAATGATGGGCAATATGATTCTCATCTATAAAAACAACATATCTGTAAAAGGTCAGTTTTATGTTCTACTTCTTCTGGGTAATTTATTGTTTTTTGAGGCAATGGGACACTTGGTCAGTCAGCCACCATATCTGAGAAATAGCTGATGAGTCTGGGGCATGGAGTCTCCTAATCACAGTGAGAGCTGCTGAGCAGAGAAAGGCATTTGGCCCTCCTTATAGAGAAGAAAGAAAAAACACGGCAGACTCCTATGCTTCTAAGAACCAAAAGAACCCAATACTGTATATAGAGAAGCTTGTTCAGTATCCCTGTATGCACACTGGAAGAAACAAAGATTCAGAGAAACCAACAAAACAAATAGCACCTAATTAACCTCTATGCCATTGCTTCCCAAGGGCCCAGGCCCTTATGTATACCTGGGAATTTATCTCTAGCAGGTTTGGTGCCAGGAAGAAATATGAACAAACATTTCCCAGATTCAGCCAACAGTGCTTGTCCCTATTTAGCAGCTTCTAGGTTCCCAAGGCCCTCAGGCTGTCACTAGTTGCTCAGAGACATTGTAATGACATCCTGCCCAGGCTGACTCCCTTTTCCTGGCCTAGAACCATAGCTTCAGCCTTCTCATCATGCCAGAGTTTGCTGCTTCTCCAACAGGCATGGGAGAAAGAAAAGAGAAAGGACTCTTGTCTGAGAAAATTCTAGGCTTGAATGGAAGCCAAGCCATTTTCTGGATTTGTGACCTTGGATGAATCTCTTATTTAAGTTCCTATTTCTAAAATAAGTTCATAAGATGATTATAATAATTTAATGATATCATGAACATAAAAGTGCCCAGCTCACTATAGGCACTATGTACTGACAATAATTGATTAACTTCTGGGACCACATTCCCAATATAACACAAAGCCTTAGACTATAGGAGTGACTGAGAGGTGTTAGTCCAGGGAAAAGCCAGGATGTGGGCATTTCTGGTTGTGAGCTGATGGAGGTGGAGCTCACACTCTGAGGGCCCAGCACTGTGGTAGGTACCTATTAAGTTCAACAATGACTACTAAATGATATGCTGGGTGATGTTGACTGGGACTTGTGGTGCCCTTCACACTGCTCCACAGGGGTGGGTGGCAGTGTTTCCACCATACCCACGAGGAAAGCCTCTTCAGCAGTGAGTGTCACAGTGCTCAGGTTCAGCCTGAGCTGAATCAGTGTGTGGAGCAGCATCGGGCAGGGGCAAGAGGGCTATGGTTTGTGATTCTCCTCTTTGACTGACATGATTCATCAACTGGCTGCCAGGAGGGGACCACTCTGCAGCTCTGACTCCATTGTCTTCAATTCACTCTTCACCCTGGCCACTGCTTTATTTTCTCCTCTTAACACTTGTCCACTTTGCAGGCCAGCCTGGTAATAGCTTCAAGAAAGACAGATTATCAATCTCTCTTTAGAAAGGACCAATTATTCATAGCCTCCCCTGGAATTTTCAGAAAGAAAAAAATGGCAAGAGGAGTGCTACCTCTTGCTGTCACGGAACCAAGGTCACATTCAAGCAAGGGCAGGATGGGGATGGAATGACAATGAAGCAGGAGTTGGGTGCAAGATGAAGGCAACAGGGTGCAGGAGTGGAGTCAATAAATCACTAAACTCCAGGCTCTGAACCAGGCTGTGTGTACCATCAGAGGCATGTGGCAGTGTGCCTGGGAAAAACCGCCAGGTACACACAAATTGTACTCTCTGGTAAGTAGATGAAAACCTCATTTTATATAATAAAATGAACAAAGATATATTTTGATGCAAAGTATAATTTTTGCATGAATTGTTAAGAAAACAATTACTTTTCTTGCTGCTCAGTCCTCTAGTCATGCTCCCAGATCCTTTGAGGTATGAATATGTTCTCTTCTGCCATGAGCTATTTCACTCAATCATCTACCTTCCATTCATTCATTCAACAAATTGAGTGACAACTAAGAGTCAGGCACAAGGGACACAGTAGGGAGTAAAACACACATGAACTTTGATTTCATAAAGCTTATACTCTAGGGCAGTGGTCGGCAAACTCATTAGTCAACAGAGCCAAATATCAACAGTACAACGATTGAAATTTCTTTTGAGAGTCAAATTTTTTAAACTTAAATTTCTTAATTCAAAATAGACTCGCCCAGGGCATTGTATTTTGTAGAAGAGCCACACTCAAGGAGCCACACGCATTTGGCTCACGAGCCGCAGTTTGTCGACCACGGCTCTAGGGGAAATCTTTGAAAGTATTAATAAGCCAAAATTCTGTCATTTGTAGTTGAAGATCGGGTCATGGGAAATGGTGAGCTTCCTTCTCTGTCACCAAATCTGAAACCAAAGTTTAGATAAGCAGCAGTTGCTTGTTTAATGAATGAATGAGTGAGGAATGGTGTTCAACATCAGATGAGAAGGCCAACGGGCTGACACCTAAGGTGCTTCCCAATCCCTGACTCTTCCTTGGGACCTCAGGACATGCAAGAAAGATACCCTTGGAGCTGGAGAGGGTTCTGGAGCTCTTTTCTCTTTGTCTCTTTTAGAGTCTCACGTTTTGATGCCTTGAAGTCAAACTGAGCTTCCCCCTGAAGGCTGGGTGGTCCAGTCTCCAAGTCTTTCCATCAACCTGGTCTTCCTTGACCACCAGGCACTGGAAAACCTATGGGCTAAGAATCTGGAAAAAAAAAAAGCCTTTCTGTTGAAAATAAAAAAGAAAAAGTAGAGAGAATCCAAGATGGCAGCATAGGTAAACACCTTCACTGCTGCCTCGCACAACAATTTCAAAACTACAACTCAAAGACAGAACGGACATCATCCAGAACAACAGGAAAGCTGGCCGAGTGTAAATTCTACAGCTAGAAGGAAAGAGAGGGGATCACAGAAACCCAGAGGAGCTGCAAAAAGCTGAGGTATGGAGATGCGCAAGCGCTGAGAGAGTGGGTGCCCGAGTACCTGGCTGGCTTTCTCTGGCGGGAGGGAAACGGAGACTCCCAAAGGCATCGAACCCCTTATCTTACGACACTAAACCACAGATCCAGCCGAAACTCATACGGTGGGAGTTTGGACTGTGAAAAGGGAGAAGTGCACGGAAATTTAGGGGAGTCGCAAAAGATCGGAGGTCTGGTCGCGCACGTGCATGGTGCTGCGCGGAGGACAGATTGCTGATTGTGCCACTGGCTTTCGCGAGTGGGCGGGAGACAGACCCTCCCAACTGTGCCACTTCTGAGTCCACTGGGCCCCTGTTTCGGGCAAAACCCTGGAGACCTAGACTCCTGTGGTCCTGGTGTGCAGGGGAGCTGGAAAGGCAGCAGTCTAGAGGCACTGCGGGCCCATGCACACAAGGACCGCTCCAGCGATTACCCAGTCACGTGAGAATCAGGGGCCGTGGAGAGTGGGGCCAACTGGAAGGCAAGGCGGTCCCTTAAGCCCTGAGACTCCACCCATCCCAAGCTCAACAGAGGCTTCTTCGGTTTTGCAAGTCTGGTATCATAAGTCTGAATTCAACACAGAAGTTTCCCGACATAGTGAAAATGCCGAGACAAGGGAAGAAATCACAAACAAAAGAAATGGAGGGAAAAAAAATGACTGGATATAGAGTTCAAAGCCATGCTTATAAGGTTTTTCAAGAATATGCTAGAAAAGTTGGATAAACTTAGCGAGAGCCAAGAGGAGATGAAAAAGGACCAACTAGAGATGCAAAAGATTCAACTAGAGATGGAAAAGGTCCAACTAAAGATGATAAAGGACCAAATAGAAATTAAACATACACTGACTGAAATAAAAACTATTATACAGAGTCCTAACAGCAGACTAGAGAAAGGCAAGAATCAAGTCAAAAATTTGAAATATAAAGAAGCAGAAAACACTCAACTGGAAAAGCAAGAAGAGAAAAGAATCCAAAAATGTGAACATAATGTAAGGAGACTCTGGGACAGCTTCAAGCATACCAACATGAGAATTGTGGGGGTGCCAGAAGAAGAGAGAGAGCAAGATACTGAAAACCTATTTAAAGAAATAATGACTGAAAACTTCCCACATCTGGTAAAAGAAACAGACTTACAAGTCCAGGAAACACACAGAACCCCATATAAAAGGAATCCAAAGACGACTACACCAAGACACATGATAATTAAAATACCAAGAGCAAAAGACAAAGAGAGAATATTAAAAGCAGTAAGAGAAAAACAGTTTATTACCTACAAGGGAGCACCCATATGACTGTCAGCTGGTTTCTCAACAGAAATGATGCAGGCCAGACAGGAGTGGCAAGAAATATTCAACGTGATGAATAGCAAGAACCTACAACCAAGAATAATCTATCCAGCAAAGCTAACATTCAGAATTGAAGGGCAGATAAAGAGCTTCACAGAGAAGAAAAAGCTAAAGGAGTTCATCAACTCCAAACCAGAATTATATGAAATGCTGAAAGGTACTCTTTTAGAAGAGGAAGAAGAAAAAGGTAAAAGCCAAAAAATTATGAACAACAAATAAACTGGTGAATATAATAGAATCAGGAGCACAGAAAGGGAGTGGACTGATAATTCTCAGGGGGGAAGGGGTGAGGGGTGTACAGGGAGAGACTGGACAAAAATCATACACCTATGGATCAGATCAATGGGAGGGAGCTAAGGGCAGAGGGAGGGGTGGGAGCTGGGTGGAGGGGTGCTATGGAGGGTAAAAAAGAGAAAGAAATGTAATAATCTGAATAATAAAGATTTAATTTAAAAAAAAAGAAATCAAATTATGAAAAAAAGAAAAGAAAAAGTAAACATTTCTCTTCTGGTCCTGTTTTGGTTGCTGTCTGTGTTTGCTTCAAATATCATGGAAGAGCCAGCAGGTGGTTCCTCATCAGAGATGTATACAAATTGAGCTCTGAAAGTCAACATCCAAAATGGCCCAGCCCAGAAACATGAAGGAGAGAGATACTATGCCTACATGCTCTTCGCTCCAGCCAGGGTCACAATGATCCTGTGCCTGGACACAGCCAGTAGAAAAGGCAAGAAGGTAGGCCCTGAACATCTGGGAGATTGAGTTGGGCATGAGACTGGAAGACTCCAGATGGGCCAGTCCCTATGGGATGACAATTCCCATTGGTTCCCTGTGTGTGTGTGTGTGTGTGTGTGTGTGTGTGTGTGTGTGTGTTAGCACGCTTATTGCTTTCACAGAGCAATCAATTTAGGCAGGTTCACATACATTCCACATTTAACTTTTACAACAACTCGTTTATAAGAGTTGCATTGTTATTTTAGAGTCAATAAAACTGAATTTCAGAGGGTAAAGGAAGTCTCTGGGTCTAGGTCTGGAGCACCATGATGCCTCTCCTCTTTAGCTTTCACACAGTATAGCTTCAAAGCTATTCCCATCTCCTTCAGGTGGAAGAGGTACCCACTCTTACAAGTTTCACTGCCAGAGTGACTCACATCAGACTCCATTGAAAGCAGCTGCAGGTTCTTAGTGCTCAAGGATCTGCTGTGTCCAGGAAATTAGATCAAGCTCATCCTACACCTTAAGTAAAAGCCGCTGCCCTTCAAGCAGTGGGCTTCCCTACATTGTGGAGCTGCTTTCTATGCAGGCCTCAGGCTGGTGCCAGCTTTCCAGGCTACTATGTGAACACTGTCTATACTAAGAGATGGGGCAGTACCAGAACCACCTCCCACAAACATGACTTAGCGGAGAAGCACCTTTCTCCTAGCCCTGGCTCCAGCTCCGAGCACCACTGGCATGGAAGTCCGCTCAGCACCAGAGAGATATTCCTCACTCTTGGCCTTTCCAGGTGATCTATCACCCAGAAACAAGGTTATGAAGAGATGTTTAACACAGAAATAAGTCTTGGGGGAGCTGGAGGAATAAACCTGTCTCTATGACTCCATGTCTCATTCTGGCTACAGGGGAGAGAAGTACAGCAGGGAAAAGTGGGGCTCCAAGGGGGCAGCTGAGCGAATGTGGCAAGGCTCTGCAGAGAAATTAGCAGCACGTGCTTATGGGCTGAGGAGCTGGAGCCCTGGGAAGGTGTGTTGAGCTGCCCTCTTACCTGGTAGCCCAACAATCCTCCTACATTTCTGGTGAAATCCCTGCCACCAATGACACAATGTTTCAGAAGCTCTGGCCCCATACTGGGCATGTCAGCACCACGGACACGGAGTGAAGACCTCAGGGTCCCAGGAGCCCTGTGTTCTCACCTGTGTGTCTCTCTGGCTCAGAAGCCAGGCAGAAATAGAGTGCCAATGGAACTGGACTCTGGGTAAGCTTTGAAGCCACAGGGCAAGAAGAGAATATAACTATCCAGGACAAAAACAAACCAAATGTCATTACTATGAGAACTAGGGGATTGCAAAGGGTTACATGTTCCTCTTGGACTTCCAGGACCCATTGCTTGCCTCAGTTTCCCTCAAGTCCATTTCCACCCAATTCTATTGAAGAGGGTTCTCTATCCTGCCACCTTTCACAATGAGCAGAATCACTCTGTCCTTGCCAATTAAGTAATTGCTTCTTTTTTTCCTTCATTTCCAATGGTGCAGATGGACAGGAGTGAGGATGAGGTGAGTGAGGCACTGGTCTCTGGCATGGAATATAACAAGCACTAAAAAGCTCAGTAATCAAAACAAATATTTCAACACAATGTTTTAAAAAATTAAAATCAATGCAAAATAATTATTCATGAATAAAATATCCCAATTTTAAATAAAGAAAGGATTAGTGGTAAAAATTTTCCCCTCATCTCAGACTTCACTATGGCTCTGTGCAGCACTGGAAATGGATACCACTCAGTGTACTTGGCACTGGAGTGAGGGGTGCGATCCAGTAAAAAGCAGGAAAAACATGATCCAGACACCTTCCGTTAGTGGAGCTTCTCATCTTAGTGAACCAGGGAAACAATGGGTAAAGCATCAAAGGTTGACAGCTATGATGGACGAGACAAGCAGATTTGGTGGAGGTGGCTTGGGAAGGATAGTTAGACAAGCTTCTCTGGGGATATGATGCTTCTGTCATAACCCGAAGAATGGGAAAGAGCCTGTGGTTCTGGGCTCCTTTGCGTCCCTTGACATTTAATATCTTGAAGCCCTAACCTGCAGTATCGCAGAATGCCACTTTATTTGAAAATAGGGTTCTTGCAGATGTAATTAATTAAAGTCAGATGAGGTTATACTAGAGTTACCTTAATTCAGTATGGTGTCTTTATAAAGAGGAAGATTGGAACACATACATGCACAAATGGAGAACACCATGTGAAGATAAAAGATGTTAGATAGAGACCAGGGGATGCTTTTACAAACTAAGAAACACAAAGATTGCCAGAAAACCACAGGAGCTAGGAGAAGGCCTGGAACAGACTTTCCTTGGTGCCATTGAAGGGAGCCTTCCCCTGCTGATGTCTTGGTCTAAGACTCCTAACCTCCAGAAAGCAAAACCATACATTTCTGCTCTTAAGTCACTCAGTCTGTGGAACTTGGTTACAGCAGCCCCAGGGAACCAGGGCTATATATTAGGCTAATAGTAATGACAACAGATGTCTGGGGAAAGTGAGTAAAATGAAAAGGATGGAGGTAAATGAGGGCTCAACACATTTGGGAAGAAGGTGATTGTGCACAGCACCAAGAGGGAGCTCATTAGGTAAGCAGGAGCCAGCTCATGTAGGAGTTTCTGGATTAAGTCTGCATTTTATTCCTTGTATTAGGAGACCCTCTGCTTTTCTTATGACCCCTCATTTCACAACAATACCACTGAATTCAAGGCTTTTCCAACATCACGGAGCTAAAATTCAGCTGTGTTTTGGTGTCAGCACTGGGTCTGGTGAAGTCATAGAAAGCAGAAAAGAAAGTGAGAATTTAAAGAGCCTCACTTATTGGACAGTTCTGAATCACCAGGGTTTTGTTTGTTTGTTTGTTTGTTTGTTTGTTTGACAAGACCAGCCTTTGCCAACTTAGCAAGTAACGTGGTAACTATTGTCAATGATGAAGACATTTGGTCACTGATACCACCGAAGTAATGATTTCAGATAAGAATCTGGAAGTGGAGAACCAGGAAGCAGGAAGTAGAGAAAAATGTTGACATTGAGAAAATCCCTGATGGAAAGTGGGTAAAGGGCAAAAGAAATATTGAAAATCTGATAAAATGGATTTTCTTTCTCCTTGCCCTCTCACACAAATCAAGCTGGATGGGAGATGGGAGTTGGCAGAAGAGTTTTCCCTGTCACATCAGCCACCAGGAAAGCACTCCAGCCTCCGGCTCATTGGAATCCCATCCTCAACTGCAGTTCCAAGGCTTTTCCAGAGGCTCTGATGGGAGGCACTAACCAGGCTGTAGAGGTAGCAGGTCTATTTTTCAGGTACAAGGACAACATAATTTTCAAGCAAGGTGGTCAAATCGCTCCTAGGGCAACATAACCTTAAAGCTAGAGCCACATATGTCAACTTATCGGCATTCTTTGTCATTGGCAAGGAGTTGACACCAATCAAGACATGATTCTAATGTCCAATGTAAGCTTATCTTTTCTTATACCTGCATTGCCTATTGTTCAAGTCCTTTCTCATAAATAAAACTGTAGGAACTGGGAGAAACATCCAAGAATGGTAATTAATGTGAGCTCATCTCTCTTAGCACAGGGATCCTGATGGGACATGGGCAGTGAGTCAGAGATCAGCAATACGAGTCTCATGGGCTGGATGGAACCATAAGAGGATCCTTCATTCAGTCCCCAAAGTGTGGCAGGTGGAGCAGCATCACAGACAGAAGAATGTGGATGTAAAATAACATCATGGGTTCAGGGAGTTTTGACAATACACTGCACATAGTTTCTTCTATCTCTACAATCAAACAGATTTTTTTCCCCAGCTCTTCTGTAGTAGACCACTTCCTGGGATCCTAGAACCATTGCATTTGTTTTTTCTCAGCATGAATTGAAGATCTCCAGCCTGGAAGCCTTGCCCTACCTCTCTCTGAACACTGGGTCCAAGGAGCTGTGCCCTTGGAGAGCCCCAGGAGTTGCTGGAGGTGTGTGTGCACAGTGGGGTATGGATAGCAGCAGCCTTTTCTAATCTGCACCAGGGGAACTTGAGAGAGTGGATTTAAAACCCCCAGTGAAATTTCCTTGTCTATTGAGTAGTAAACCAGTAAAAGAGGAAAAGAACTGAAGATTTTCCTTAAGAAACAACCATTATTGCTTCTTTTTCTTTTCTCCCCAGTAAACAGTGCCACAAATTGGAAGTGTCACGTGTAATTTATTGTTCCACTTTAAATGTTTCTTGTAATTGTGAAGATTATACTTGGACCAGATGCCATTGTACTGAACTCCACTTAGGCTCCAAATTCTTTAGCAACAGTGTAATTTTGCAAGAATGAATGCATTGTTAGAAATCACATTTCTAGATCCTAGCCTGGAGTTTGCATTTGGTTTTTAGCTCCACAACTAACCAGCAGTGTGATCTTAGGCAAGTTATTTAAACTCTGATTCTTAGTTTATCTATCGTAAACTGGGGACATTAGGAGTAGCTGCCCTGATTCCTTATAGCAGTGATTGCCAACCATTTTTTTTTTTTTTACTTCATGTCACATCTAAACTAATTATAAAATTTTAGGTATAGCACACCAAAACATATATTTTTTGCCATCTGGCAAAAAATAGGTAAATTTTGATTAATCCACACTGGACAGCTATTGTATTGGCACACCAATTGAAAATTGCTGCCTTATAGGTTTAATGGGAACCAATAAGATTATTTTGTAAAAGTATACTGTGAACTCTACAACCCTATCTAAAGGTAAGTAACTGCAGCAATCCTGAAAAAGAATCAAGTTGGATAGATCACAATACCAGATATCAAGCTATATTACAAAACCACTGTACTCAAAACTGTCTGGTACTGGTACAAGAACAGACATATAGACCAACTAGAGGCCCAGGACACAAATTCGTGCATGGGTGGGGTCCGTTGGTCTGGTCAATGATTGAGGCCTATTTGGGAGCCAGCCAGCAGTGGGGAGGCACTGTGGGAGGTTTGTCAGGAGGGAGGGTTAGGAGGGATTGCAGGAGATTGGCTGGTGGCCCCCCTGATCAGCCTGATCAGGGCTGATGGGGGGGGGGCAGTCGGCCAGGGGGAGGGGCCACTGGAGATTGGCCAGCTGGTTGGGGGGGAGGGGTTGTGGAGGGTTGGCTGTGGGAACACACTGACCACTAGGGAGCAGATCTTGCATTGAGTCTCTACCCCCTGGTGGTCAGTGCATGTCATAGCAACTGGTTGACCAATTGTTCTGGTCCTCCTGATAATTTGGTCTTAACTGTCACTTAGGCTTTTGTACATATAGATGGAACAGAAGAGAGAACCCAGAAATTGACCCAAGCTATTATGCTCAATTAATATTTGACAAAGGAGGCAAGAGCATACAATGGAGCCAAGATAGTCTCTTCAATAAATTGTGTTGGGAAAATTGGACACATACATGCAAAAAGATGAAACTAGACCACCAATTTACACCATATACAAAAATAAACTCAAAATGGATAAATAAATTAAATATAAGATGGGAAACCATAAAAAATCTTAGAAGAATCTATAGGCAGAGAAATATCAGACATATGTCATATCAATATCTTTACTGATATAGCTCCTAAGACAATGGAAACTAAGGAGAAAATAAACAGATGGGAATACATCAAAATAAAAAGCTTCTGCACAGCAAAAGAAACCATCAACAAAACAAGAGATCCCACTGTATGGGAAAACATATTTTCCAATGTTATCTCCAATAAGAGTTTAATCTCCAAAATTTATAGGAAATTCATACAACTTAACAAAAGGAAGATAAGCAATCCAATAAACAAATGGGCAAAGGACCTAAATAGACATTTTTTGAAGGAAGACATAAATGATGGAACATTGATCACAATTAGAGAAGCTACTGTGGGCTCTCTGTTATGTGGGGTGGTGGTTTGAAAGCCAATCTACTTTGACTGGTTCATCTGCCTCTTTGTTTTCCAGCATTAGATTTGCCACACTGTACTGCAACCTTGCCTTGTCTTATCTATTTAACAGGGAAAGCAGTGCTGGCCTTCCCTCCTTTCAACTTTTGCATCATTTAGATTTTTTACTTTTTCCCAGTTGACAGGCAGAATTTATGCAATTTTGGTGGCTATCTGGTTTATTGATACTCTACAAAGAAGACGACTCAAGCAATACATTCAGTGCTATTTTAGATGCCCAGGGAAGCCCGTTTCTATTAGAAAGCGTTCCAGTGTCCATGAGTGTTTCCTGTGCATCTGATTATGCTGAGAGCTCACAAGAAGGGAGATGAGGCCATGGAGTAGAATTGGAGGCACAATTGCATCAGCGACTCCTTCTTCTCCTTGTATAAGAATATCCTGAGGCTTATTATTCAGTTTTTGTTCAGGCTGTTGTTCAGTGATGATAAGAGAAGGAACAATAGGTTGGGAGGGACCTGTAAAATGTTGTAATGAGAGAAAAAAAAAGTATCTTATAACTCCAAGTAACAGACACTTTTAACTTATGTCAGAGACACCAGAGTCTGCTCCTGAATAAGATGCCAGCATGCCAGCCATGCCATGAATCTTTAAGTTAAACTTTTCATGCTCATGTGCCTCTGGTGGGAGTGGACTTGGGGAGGCATTCTAAAATGCAATCAGTCATGATTTCATCAAATTAGGTATACACATACCCTCTGACCCAGGGACTCCAGTATACTCACATCGTAATAATTTATGGTGATGGTGAGAAGTTAAACGCAACCTGAGCATCCATTCCTGGGAGAATAAAGAGGTAAAATGTGGTGGAAGTATACCATGGAAGCCTCTGCAGCAGTTAGCAGCCATTGATTAAATGTAAACATAACACAGATGACTCTTAAAGCAGAGCTTGTGAAAAGGTAAGAAATGAGATCAATAGCACAACATTTACACAAATTAAAAATGCATGCCTACAAAAAATACCAATTTTCATTAATACATACAAATAAACAGATAAACATTGAACGATTAGGATGATTGACTGTGGGTATGGGTATGGGGAGATGGCTCTGAGAATAAAAGAGAATGAAAGATACAAAAAACAAGTGAGGAGCCTTGAATGGAAAAATATAAAAAGTATGGTTTATTCAATCCTTTGCTCCTGAGATCCAAAATAAATTAATTAATAAAAATATGAACTATCCTAAGTTTTTTAGTTAGTTTGGGCTCTATTGTCTGTGCATTCCTCAATGATCCAATGGGATATACACTAAAATAATTGAATAAAATAAAAAAAAAAAGAACAACTTGTTCTGCATGATCTATCAACTGGGTCTTACATAAATCCTTTTTGGTCCTCATGGCTGCTCAACAATTCTTATATATTTCTCTTGGATACTCCAACTCATGTCCTTCATGGCATCCTTTCTTAAAATTCTCTTTCTAAGCCTCCAACCTCAGTTATGTCTTCTCTCTTACTCTCATCACATGAGTTCACCAACAATTTCCTGGAGATCAAATCACCCATCCCATTTAGGATACTTAATTACAAACAACAGAAGCCAGCCTTACTATCTTTAGCAAAACAAGGGGCTGATTTCACACCTTTTTTGGGAAATAAGCAGGACTCAAAGAGGGTCTGGGGCTGGGCTAAGAAGTGCGACTGTGTGCTCCTGTGGCTGCTTCCTCTGACACTCTTTTTTTTTTAAATTAAATCTTTATTATCCAGATTATTACATTTCTTTCTCTTTTTTCCCCTCCATAGCTCCCCTCCACTCAACTTCCACCCTTCCCTCTACCCTTACCTCCCTCCCATTGACCTCATCCATAGGTGTATGATTTTTGTCCAGTCTCTCCCTGTACACCCCTCACCCCTTCCCCCCTGAGAATTATCAGTCCACTCCCTTTCTGTTCTCCTGATTCTATTATATTCACCAGTTTATTCTGTTGATCAAATTTTTAATTCACTTAATTTTTAGATTCACTTGTTGATAGATATGTATTTGTTCATAATTTTTTTTTGTCTTTTGCCTTTTTCTTCTTCCTCTTCTAAAAGAGTACCTTTCAGCATTTCATATAATACTGGTTTGGAGTTGATGAACTCCTTCAGCTTTTTCTTATCTGTGAAGCTCTTTATCTGCCCTTCAATTTTGAATGATAGCTTTGCTGGATAGATTATTCTTGGTTGTAGGTTCTTGCTTTTCATCACGTTGAATATTTCTTGCCACTCCCATCTGGCCTGCATCATTTCTGTTGAGAAATCAGCTGACAGTCGTATGGGTGCTCCCTTGTAGGTAATGAACTGTTTTTCTCTTGCTGCTTTTAATATTCTCTCTTTCTCTTTTGCTCTTGGTATTTTAATTATGATGTGTCTTGGTGTAGTCCTCTTTGGATTCCTTTTATATGGGGTTCTATGTGCTTCCTGGACTTATAAGTCTATTTCTTTTACCAGATGTGGGAAGTTTTCAGTCATTATTTCTTTAAATAGGTTTTCAGTATCTTGCTCTCTTCTTCTGGCACACCCACAATTCTGATGTTGGTATGCTTGAAGCTGTCCCAAAAGCTCCTTACATTATCTTCAGATATTTGGATTCTTTTCTCTTCTTGCTTTTCCAGTTGAGTGTTTTCTGCTTCTTTATATTTCAAATTTTTGACTTGATTCTTGCCTTTCTTTAGTCTGCTGTTAGGACTCTGTATAATATTTTTTATTTCAGTGTATGTTTAATTTCTAGTTGGTCCTTTTTCATCTCTAGTTGGTCCTTTTCCATCTCTAGTTGGATCTTTTGCATCTCTATTTGGTCCTTTTTCATCTCCTCTTGGCTCTCGCTAACTTTATCCAACTTTTCTAGGATATTCTTGAAAAACCTTATAAGCGTGGTTTTAACTCTATATTTAGTCGTTTGTTTTCCTCCATTTCTTTTGTTTGTGATCCCTTCCCTTGTCTCAGCATTTTCACTATGCCATGAGAACTACTGTGTTGGATTCAGCCTTATGATACCAGACTTGCAAAACCGAAGAAGCCTCTCTGTGAGCTTGGGATGGGTGGAGTCTCAGGGCTTAAGCGACTGCCTTGCCTTCCAGTTGGCCCCGCCTGCCACGGCCTCTGAGTTTCACGTGACTGGGTAATCACTGGAGCAGTCCTGTATGTGTACAGTGCCTCTAGACCGCTGCCTTTCCGGCTCCTCTGCGCTCCAGGACCACACGAGTCTAGGTCCCCAGGGTTTCACCTGAAACTGGGCCTTAGTGGAGTCAGAAGTGGCACAGTTGGGAGGGTCTGTCTCCCGCTCACTCACGAAAGCCAGCGGCATAATCAGCAGTCTGTCCTCTGCGCGCAGCACTGTGCGCGCCACCAGGCCTCTGGTCCCTTGCGACTCCCCTAAATTTCTATGCACCTCTCTCTTTTCACAGTCCAAACTCCCCCCATATGAGTTTTGGCTGGAACTGGGGTTTAGTGTCGTAGGATAAGGGGTTCAATGCCTTTGAGAGTCTCCGTTTCCCTCCTGCCAGAGAAAACCAGCCAGGTACTCCGGCACTCGCTCTCTCTACACGCGCGTCTCTGTACCTCAGCTTTTTGCAGGTCCTCTGCGTCTCCGTGAGCCCCTCTCTTTCCCTCTTGTTGTAGAATTTCCACTCAGCCAACTTTCCTGTGGTTCTGGGTGATATCCGTTCTGTCTTTTAGTTGTAGTTTTGAAATTGTTGTGCGAGGCAGCAGTGTAGGTGTTTACCTATGCTGCCATCTTGGATTCTCTCCAGATTGAAACTTCTCCTCTGACACTCTTGCTACCACCACAGGACACTGCTGCTGTATGGCCACCAACTGGCCATGAGTGACTGTGGTAGCGAGCCTGCAAAATGGCTTTGATGATCTTGAACCCCTTCTCACACCCCTCTTAGTCCTGTCTGCACTGGGCAGGACTTCCCTCTGTATATAATGGGATCTTGTGGAGGTGACAGTGTGTGATGTCTGAGAATAGGTCATAAAAGATATGGTGGTTCTTGCGTTTCTCTTTCTTTGATCATTTTTTCTGGGGAAAACCAGCTGCTATACCATGAGGCCACTCAAGGAGCCCTATAGAAAAGTCCTCATGGAGAGGAACTAAAGTCTCCTATCAACAGCCTGTGATGAGCTATGGTTCCTGCTAATAGTCTCTTGTGTGAGTCAACCATCCTCTAAGTAGGTCTTCACCCTTAGGTGTCTGCAGCCCCAGCCGGAATCTTGACTGAAATCTCATGAGAGATCTTAAGCCAGAACCACCCAGATGAATTCTTGACCAACAGAAACTGATAGAATAATTATTGACTGTTTCAAGCCACTGAGTTTTGAGGTGATTTGCTATACAGCAATAGGTAATTAATATAACTCCTCTTCATTTTTGGGTCACACTCACTGCATTGAAAGACCATCTGCTTGACTGAGTGTGAGTCTGGGTGATAATTGTGGCTTCCAGGAGCTAGAGGCACAGAGTGAGATGAAGAGAGGCTATTTCCCCTTTGCATCAACTACCTGCACACAAAGGGCACCCCTAACTGGAAATATCATTGGAGTTTGGGAAGTCAAGATGAAGTAATATCTGTTACCCTGCTGAATCTGAATTTGGCAATGTTTCTATTCTCCCAAATAATATCTGCCAGAATCATCCTCCTCCCTCTTCCCTTCTTTCTTCTTCCTTCTCTTCAAAGATACCCTTGAATTCTACTTGGGCCCTTGTTCCCATTCCTTCCACTGGCCTCCTTTCTGGCTCACATGTTAAATGTTTACTTTGTATAAAGGATGTTCTCTTTGTGGGTGAGCATCCTGTTCTGAATTTTCTTTTCTAGTTTTTCTTGCCCAACTCTTAACAGTCTCTTTGGACCTGGGACTCTTTGCGCAACTTTTCATAGTGTTTCCTAGTGAACCACTGGTGGCACAGACACCAGGGCAGGAGAGTGTGGGGTAGGTAGTGTGTCATGCCCGAATGACTACAAAGCCAATGTGCACCAGGGAGGTGGAGATAGTGGTCATAGTCAGCTGACTGCATACGTGTCACAGGTGCCTTCCTTACCCCCATCATTCAAAGCAACTCTGTAGCGAAAGGATTCTGAAGTGTGGGTTGGACTACTGGAGCCCCCTACTTCTGCCACCTGTTAGGCTATCACTAGATGGCAAACTTGTTGATAGAGGAACTATACTTTGTTGCCAATTATGTCCTAGAACAATACCTCAAACCTAGAATATAATCAACACATACATGTTGAAAGAATAATTGGATAAAAAAATGTATGTATGGAATGTATAGAAGATGGATGTATGATTGAGATGGGCTTCCCCAAACAAGCCCTTGAGAGGGAGTGAGAATAAGACCCAATGGGGAAAATAAATTCTATGACTACAGAAGATGTCTGGAAGAAGAGCTGAGGAGGGTGTGTCCAGAGCCAGAAGTTGTTGAGATCAGGGGCTTCTGATCATCTTACCTCTGGGAGGATTTGTAATTCTTCACTGTAGCCAAGAATTGACACATACCCTTCACCAGAGCTTCACTATGTGACTGAGATAAGGTGGGGCAACAAAGAAGGAATGAGTGAAGACAGTGAGTTTATCTGCCTTCCAGGTACTGCTAATTCACTTTCTCCTCTGGTTCACTACAGGGTGCTTCCAGCTCCTTGCAGCACAGACCAACTCTAACCTGTACCTTTCATGAGCAAAGGCTCGGGTACTGGCCTCCTGATTCTGAAGACTAGAGCTTTAGGTCTGAAATTGCAGCTGACACTTAACTTACTTCCTATGTTCTACCCTCAAGTGCTGGTTCCCATCTGAACTCTCTTTCCTGGTGTTGACTCCAGGATTCTCTTATTCAGGGAAGATGTTCTACCTACAGGGGAATGGTCTTTCAGGCGCCAACACATAAGGCAATTCTGCAGTTGTGGTATTCCTAAGAGTGAGTAGCATTTTGGAGCTCTGGGCTTTTTGTGATGCTGGAGGGTGACAGGGCCAGAAAGAACTTGAGCCTAAAGGTGGAAGGTAAAACTGGGCATGATCTGAACTTTCCCTTCTTTCCCTTTCTTTTTTCTTTCTTGTATTTTTTATTTCAGGTGGGGGCACATTCCACAGGTATTAAAACTGTTAGGTTAGGGGCTCCACCAACTATATCAGACAGGGGTAGGTGTGGTATGGTAGTGTTTGTAGAGGCACGTTTATAATAAAATAAAATCTGTGACAATACTATCAATCTTTCTCCCCTCACTCCATTCCTTACCTCTTCTTTTTTACGACTCATTCCTTAATCTTATTGTCTGGGCTTCTCTCCTTACCATCAGTAATGCTATTCAATGTCTACCCCCTTTCCCCACCCTCACAGAATGCCTTTTCTTAGCTCCTCTTCTCTCTGCAGTGCTGATATGATGGATCTTGCTTTCCTGTGATTTCTGTGGCAGTGTGTTCTTCTCCAGAATGTCTGACCACCCCTTCTGGGCTCCCTCCAACTTCTCTTTTTTGTTATTTTGCTTTTTAAATGCAAAATGCTCTGAAGTTTGGTTTTCTGCCATCTCATACTCTCAGAAACACCCACAACTACTGTTTTATTTATCACTCTATGTCTGATTATCCAGTGGACATCAAACATGAATATGTTTGGGAAACACCGTCATTCAGTGTGGCTAGAACATTGAGGAGGAGGAGAAGGTAGAAGACGATGAACGAAGAAGAGGAGGAGGAACAGGAGGTAGAGCAAGAGAGTAAGAAGACAGCAAGAGGTGAGGAAGGGCCATCCACACCAGAGCTTAGATACCCTTAATAGAATTTATTCTTCTTCATGCAAGCAGGAAGCATTTTAATACAGGGAGTTGGGTGCTGCAAAATTATTGGTAAGACTGACACTCAAATCTTAGAAGCTCTCAGCTGCTGGCATGATCTAGAAAGCTGCCTCTCCAGTGCAGAAAACTGTCAATCAGAAAACACTTCCCAAATTAGGAAGTTGCTGGCTGCAGAATGGCTGTACCTCTGCCTCTCTTTCCCAAAGTGGATGCTCTGAGCCCTGCCTCTCTTCCTTTTTGACTCCATTCTGAAACAAGGCTCATTTATGCTGTTCTGATTTTTGGAATCTAAGTTATATCCAGAGCTCCACCTGGAGAAATCCTGGGAAATTTATTATTGTATTTCCAACATCTGCTTTCTATATTATACCATTTGGGATAAATGCTGAGCAAGCCAGTCTACAATCACTACTTGCTGTGTGCTTTAGGCATGGTATTACAACTGGCAGGAATCTAAATTTATCTGACTGATTAAAAAACACCATTGGTTTGTAATGAATGCCAAGGAAGGACAGGGGTCAGGTTGGCTTCAGAGGCAGGTGGTTCTGGAACTTCCTCTTCTCTATCCACTCTTTCTGCTTTTTTCAATGTCAATTCCATCCTCCTCACTGAAGACTCATCTTCTCCAGGAACCTGGAGATATGGCCTTACTGCTCCCAGGCACACACCTTTCTCTCTTCACTACCTCAGAGAAAGAGACTAGCTTTTCTTGGTTTTAATTGTAAAAATACTGAGAAAAGACTGATTTGTCCAATTTGAGCCATATGCCCCTAGGTGCAGTGGAAGCAAGATTCTGATTGGCAGCCCCTTTGCAAACCTCCTGTTGGAGATGAGTGAGAAGCAGGTAGCCAAAGAAGGGCTGGTAGTTTAGCTGTAACTACCCGAGGTCAGGAGGCTGCCACAATTTGTGTCTACTACACTGTGATAAACTTGTGTTTTAAGTCCTGAATGTGATCTAGAACTGACAGAAAAGCAGTAAAATGGCATGATGAAATAATATAATAATATTTTTCATTGTCCAATTTCTTACAGAACTAAATGAGATAATGAATATAAAGTATGTAGTTTAGTACATGATACACAGAAGGTGCTTATCTTGTTTTGGATTCCCCTATAAGTTGACTTAGAAACAAGGATTCAAGTGCAAATCACTTACCTGGGAAGTGTGGGGATTCCAGTAGTGGAGTAGAGAAGGGAAGACAAACAGTAAAGCCTGCCTTGTCAATCTACTACCATTGGTTCCCTGAAGCTGAAGCCCCTGAAGATACTCTTGGGAGCCCTACAAAACACATGCCTCAGAATTATCCCATTGGAGGGTCAAAGAAGTTCAGGCATTTATATAGCAACTCTGGAGAGTCACTGTAGGCTGCTCCTGGGGGTTATTCCTTGGCACCACTTGCCTGCTGTGCATGTGGCCAGGGTAGCCTTCTGTGGGTCCACAGGCAGAGTCTCAGTGCTAAATACATGTGAGCTCCTCTCCAGCACTCTATCTCCCTTCCATTAGTTTAAAATTTTCTTGAGTGGACGAAACCGGTTTGGCTCAGTGGATAGAGCATTGGCCTGTGGACTGAAAGGTCCCAGGTTTGATTCGGTCAAGGGCATGTATCTTGGTTGCGGGCACATCCCCAGTAGGGGGTGTGTAGGAGGCAGCTGATCGATGTTTCTCTCTCATTTATGTTTCCGACTCATCGATGTTTCTAACTCTCTATCCCTCTCCCTTCTTCTCCGTAAAAAAATCAATAAAATATATATTTTTTGAAAAAAGGACCCTGATAAAATTTTCTTGAATGTAGGAACCAATTATTATGTATTCTCCATTCTTTCTGTAACCTAGCACAATATTTCACAGGTAGCTTTGGCCAATTATAATTATTTTTTGCTTAATTAATGACATTTCAGGGCATCTTATTCCTAATGATCTATTGATATTGCCTCTGTGTACCTTTGATTTTCTGGGACAGAATGAATTTCATGCCATTATATTTTTAAAAGTTAAGTATATAATTGAACATGATTTGATTTTTAAAACATTGTAATACTTCTTATTCAATTGCATTCATAAATAAATAAGAAAGTCTCTATGAGATTAGAGGTCCTGTATATATATCTCAACCTTATTGCTACACAAAGTTATCTCTAAATTGGGGGAATTTGGAGATTCCTGGTGTGTAGATTCTTATTAGCTTCTTTGCCTAAATCAGCCTAGCCATCTGCCAGAGATAATAACCTGCCCCCTGTGTGCTTAGCCTTATCCAATCTTTGAATCACTGAGAACTAGGCTACACTGTATTGAGAACTCCCTTCTCTTATGGGAAAGGGAGATATTCCATTTTCTAGGTCAAAATACCTGGCTTCAAAAAAAATTATCAGAGCTTCAGGCACTAGATAAGCAAACAGCTCTAGCTCCTCCTTCCCACATCACTATGTGTAAAGCCAGTTTTCTTCCAGACCCTTGTCTTGAAGCCAAGTTCTGATCCCAGATCAGTAATCCTGGACTCTAATTTAGTCACTTAATTTGGGGGACTCCTCTCCCCCCTGGTTGCCATGCTCTACTTTTGAGAGCCCAATAGCTAGCCTAACTCAGACAGAATCCATGTCACCATAACCATCTCTCCCAGGAACGGTCCCTGCCGAGCAGGCACTGGCACTGTGCTTACCTGTTCCCTTATAGGTAGGGACTGACCTCTTAGAAACTGATGATGGAGTTTACCACATCCTGTTACATTTGGGTAGTCATGGCTGTTTCTGATCAGTCCACTCAGCCCTCAACTCTTGCCAGATTTTCATAAATTCTCATTTCCCATGCCTTCCGTTCTCCTAGTATTGGTCTTCCAGCATGCTTGGATTTGAAGGTCCACCAGTTACGATCTTTCCTTCGGGACAGTGGTTGGCAAACCATGGCTCATGAACCAAATGCTGCTCTTTGGCCCCTTAAGTGTGGCTCTTCCACAAAATACCATGGCCTGGGCGAGTCTATTTTGAAGAAGTGGTGTTAGAAGAAGTTTAAGTTTTAAAAATTTGGCTCTCAAAGGAAATTTCAATCGTTGTACTGTTGATATTTGGCTCTGTTGACTAATGAGTTTGCCAACCACTGCTTTAGAACATTGTTAGAATGGCTGTTTGGTAACATTTCCTAGATTTCAGATTCCATCTTGCTTTTCTGACCCCTAGACCACTGGTTACGAATGCCATCTTTCTGCCTCCTTATAATTGGGAAAACCCAAGAGTTAGGACTTGAAAATGAGCATCCCGTAGCGGGTTGTTAAGAGTGTCTGACATGAATGCCTTGTTTACACCATGGGGTATCCCGACCAGTGTTCAGCTCCAGATGCCTCTACTGTGCTCCTATTACTTCCCTGCCATAATTCCTGAGGAATGCCATATCCATTTGAGGTTGATGGCAATTGGGGATGGAGAAGTTTCTCTGTGTCCTGGAATTCTGCGCCTTACTTCATACCTCTTCCCTTGAAGCTTGCTTCCTCTCTCTCTCTGTTCCTCCCTTCCTTTCTTCCTTTTTGAATGCTTTCATTCTCATCATCTTAGTATCTGTTGTATTTTCCATTTGAATTTCCTACTCTGTCTCTGAGCTACAATACATTTATTATTATTTCCAAAGGAGTTAGTTGTATTACCTTGGCGCTTTCCTTTGTTTCCCAAAGGATAAATGTATTTCTTGAAAAGCTTCCTAAGAATCACATGACATCCAGCAAGGCCCAAAAAATGATTCCTTATGTGGATTATTTGCAAAGTCACCATCACAGTCTCCAGAGCTTTGGTTAATAAATAGCAAATCTAGAAGATCTATATATTCATCTCTGGGGTTATCTACTTGATCTTGAAATGGTCCCACCAGTATCTTACTTGGAACCCAAGAAGAAAGAATGGACCAAGAGCTATGCAATATGCATTTAAATTGACAATATTTTCCCTGGAAACCCAGAGGCCTCTCTGCTGGGCTCCTACTGTTTGCTTCCTTTTATACATCCTATTCGAGGATGGCATGATTATTCCCTAAACATATTATTGCAGCTCTTTCAGCAGATTCTCTCTTCTAGGAATGTCACAAATGAATTACCATGCAGTGCTGGCATGAGGCCTCAGTCAGCAGGAGCCAATTATTTTAAAATTTCTAAGCAAATCAGATCAAGGTTTACAAATTATTAGCCAAGAATCTTCAGAAAGTTGTGTGGCATTCTTGTGCTGCAGTGGTTTTTTTTTTTACCTAAATGTGTATATATCAGGTCATCCTCTGGTCCTTACCCTTAGCCCAAGGTTTTGTTAAGATGCCAGCTTACACCCATTTGCAGGAATCTAATTGGGTGATTTCACTTATCAAAACTGAAAATGGATGTTAGATCAGATCAGATCAGATCATTACACTTCTTAATAAGGCAGCACAGACACCTCTTTGCCAGATGGATTGAGACACACCTATTTGTGACAACTTAATTACACTTGCCTAGAGTCAGACTGTGTTTCAGGGAGGACATATGTTCTGGTGGCTGGATTAACATACGCCACCAAAACCTGGCATCTCCACTAAGAAGGAGAGTGCTGAATGGAACATGTGAGGATGTATGTCATAGCTAGGATAAATCAGCAACCAGAAAATGGGGAGACTCTGCCACATCTGATTAAATTCTTAACAAAATGGTCTGTGTGTGGATGGAACAGACTCTGTCTTCATTAGTTAGTGCATCCAATGGTTACTCAAAAATATTAGCCTTAGAGATAAAAGAATGAGCACAAAAACAAGGTACCTCGGGACCAGTGTTGTTTATGTTCCTGTGGAGTCTCAGGATGTCTGGAGGTGGTGCTGTCCCAGATTGACAGGGGCTTTCAAGCCGCAAGACCTTTGAAACGGTACTAAGACAATAACTCCAGGATTGCATGCCTCTTTCCATTAGGTGTTCCTCCTGTTGTCTAATCCAAACGCTTTCTGATAAAGTTTCATACTTTTTCTTCTTATTAGGTTATCAAGAAAGATAGAGGTCCCTTTATCACCAGTATGCATACCCAGTGGAATTTGTCCTCACTAGGAAGTGCAGGATCATTTAAGTGTTGAGGACCCCAACAGAAAAAAACATTTTTAAAAGCTCATAGCAAAAGTGCTTGAAAATTACAGTCTATACTTTTGTTGAAATAGTGCCATGTACTTAGATTTTGTGGATTTTATAAGAGGGCTTGAAGTACATTATTGTGATTATTTTGCAGAATTCTCACTATAGGACAATCTGAATCTATTATGATCTCCAGGCATACATCTCTGAATATGGACTACATATTGACAGGGAAATCTACTCCTGTTAATCAAGATACTAATTTACATTAATTTTAGTTATTTCCTGGCCTATGAATAAAATGCATCCTATTAATACTAAAACTTAAAATTTTCAGTCATCATATATTTGTATCTAAAATGCATGAATTGATTTGTAGTTTCCTGCCCCTGGTGTTTTCCAGAGGAGAATGTTACTTCTCTACACTTTTTTCCTTTTTTAAAAAATTGGTTTTAGAGATAGGAAGGGAGAGAGAGAGAGAGAGAGAGAGAGAGAGAGAGAGAGAGAGAGAGAAACATCAGTGATGAGAGAGAATTATTGATCAGTTGCCTCCTGCACGCCCCCAACTGGAGATGAAGCTGCAACCCTGGCATGTGCCCTGACTGTGGTTTTCTGGTTCGTGGGTTGACATTCAACCACTGAACCACACTGGCCAGGCTACATTTTCTTTTACACTGAGGGCTCTGGTGGTGGGAGACAGGCTCCAGGCTGTTGCTTTGGCCCCTTATTAAGAGCTTCTTGACTTGAGTCCTTTTCTCTACCTAGAACCCTTTCACTGCTATGCAGCCCAAGCTACCTTGTTGGGCTGGGTTGAATGCTGTGCTCCACCTTTGGGTGGCCATGCAGGAAATTCACAGAAGACAGAGGATGCTCTTGGTGTTCACAAGGCCCTGGTAGTGCCACAGTCCATAGGAGGCAGACTGCTATACTCAGTGGGGAGGGAGCTGCAATTCAGACCAGCAGCATGTCCCAGCTGGGTGGCTTGGATCCCAAAATGCTACCAACTTCTGTGAATTGGTCCTTTCAGTTCACATACACTATCCCTTTTCTTCCAGAGGGTACATACTGCACCTCGGCATGTGGGCTGGGCTGGGTTCCCACACAGCTGCAAGATGCATCTGGAGCCATCAGCTCTCTTCCTTCCTCAGTCCTGGCCCCAGTGACAGCCTTCTCTCCCTTGGGCCCCACCTTCATTCTTCCTCCTGTGGAGAAATCCCCCGTGCATTGGATGTCTGATGATCTATGATCTACAATAGATAAGGTTCCAGTTGTTCCCCTATTTGAATAGAATGATAGGAGCATAATTGAGAGGAAAGAGCATTAATTACCTCCACATGCCTAACATGCTGAGCATCATCTCTGCTCCCACAGCATCCTCACAGACCAACGTTTTCTGTTATCTTCCATCATCTTATAGAAAGAATTTGGTGTTTCTACAGGCACCTTTTCAGGTTTAAGGTTATTATTGTTATTATTTCTGTTAATCCTCACCTGAAGATCTTTTTCCATTGACTTTTTAGAGAGAGTGAAAGGGATAGGGAGATACAGAGAGAGAAACATTAATGTGAGGGAGTCACATAAACTGGTTCCCTCCTATACACACCCTGACCAGGGTCGGGGAACCTACAATTGAAGTATGTGCCCTTGACTGGAATTGACCACAGGACCCTTCAGTCCACAGTCTTATGCTCTATCCACTGATCCAAATTGACTATACCTTAAGAGTTATTTTTTAAAGGCCACAGAGTGGTGCAAATAATATATTTCTGACATTTTTAAGCTTTAAAAATTTTAAAGCAGCTTTGTCGAGTTATAATTGACATATATTTTAGGTTATACACATTTAAAGTGTACAATTTGATAACTTTTGACATATGTGTATGTGCATGAAACCATAGCTACAAATCAAGATAATGAACATATTTATCACCCCTGAAAGTTACTTCTGTGCCAATTTAAGCTCCTTTTTATTGTCTGACTTCTTTCATGAAGCATGGTTATTTTGAAATTCATCTGTCATTGTCTGTGTTATGAGTTCATTTCTTTTTGTCGCAGAGTAATATTCCAATGTAGAGATTTACCATGCCTTATTTATTCAGTTACATTTTGAAGGATATTTGGTTATTTCCAGTTCCAGGTTATTACAAATAAAACTATTATGAATATTAATGTACAAGTCTTTGTATGGATACATGTTTTCATTTAAATTGGGTAAATATTTAAGAGTGGGATGGCTGAGTCATATGGTAGGTATATATTTATTTAAAAAAAAACGAAACACTGCAAAACTGTTTTCCAAAGTGATTATACCAGTTTACAAACATACAAGTAATGATAGAGAGTTTAAATTACCATGCATCTTTACTTTACCAACACTTGGTATCATCAGTATTTTTTTTTAATATATTTTATTGATTTTTTACAGAGAGGAAGGGAGAGGGATAGAGAGTTAGAAACATCGATGAGAGAGAAGCATCGATCAGCTGCCTCCTGCACGCCCCCTACTGGGGATGTGCCGCAACCCAGGTACATGCCCTTGACTGGAATCGAACCCAGGACCTTTCAGTCCGCAGGCTGACGCTCTATCCACTGAGTCAAACAGGTTTTGGCAAGTATTTTTAATATTAGTCATTCTAATAGGCAGATAGCTGTTCTGTCTTTTATTTGCATTTTTCTAAAGCCATATTTAAAGTGTACAAAAAATATGACAAGCATCTTTTCACATTTATATTTGATATCCATATGTGTTTTTTAATGAACTGTCCTTCAATTCTTTTGTCATTTATTTGTTTATTTCCTTACTTAGTTTTGAGAGATCTTTGTGTATTCTGGATACAAGTCCTTTATCAAATATTAGAGGCCTGGTGCACAGCATTTGTACACTGGAGAGAGGGAGCCCTCAGGGGCCCTCCGCCCAGCATTCACCCTTTTGCAGTCTGGGTGCCATCAAGTGGACATCCTAAGCCCTGCTACGGAGGTGGAGGTGGGCCGCTGCACTCACCAGTCATCAGCCTGGCTTGTGGCTGAGCGGGGCTCCCCTTGTGGGAGTGCACTTACCACATGGGGGCAGCTCCTGCATTGATCTTCTACCCCATGATGGTCAGCATGTGTCATAGTGACAGGTCGTTCCACTGTTTGCTTGATTTGCATATTACCTTTTATTATATAGGATGTGTTTTACAAATATTTTTCTCTCAGTCTGTGGTTTATCCTTTCATTATCTTAAGTGTCTTTTGTAAAACAGAAGTTTAAAACTTTTGATGGATTCTAATTTATTATTTTTTACCTATTTTGGGTCCTGCTTTTGATGTCATAGTTAAGAAATTTTTGTATAACTTAAGATTATAAATATTTTCACCTATGTTTTCTTTTCTAAGTACTGTAGCTTCAGGTTTTATATTGATATCTACGATCCATTTTGAGTAAATTTTACATGGTGGAAAGTATGAAATGAAGTTCTTTTGGGGGGTGTGGGATATACAGGCATACAATTATTTCAGCACCTTTTGTTAAAAATATATATCTTTTACACTGAATTGTCTTTGCATCATTGTCGAAAATTATGTATCTATATACATGTGTGTTGTTTCTTGGTTGTTCTATTCAGTTTCATTGATTTGTTTATCTTAGCACCAATACCAAACTGCCTTGAAATCAGGTAATGTTAGTCTTCACACTTTGTTTCTCTTTTTCAAATATCATTTTGGCTATTCTAGGTCCCTTCCATTTAATAACATTTTAGAATCAGTTTGTTGGGAATTATTAGGATTGCATGAATAGATTAATTTGGAGAGAACTAACATCAGAGCAATATTGAGTTGTTTGATTTATGATCATGGTATTATTTATTTATATACTTATGTGTTTAATTTCTCTCAACAGTGTATTATAGTTTTCAATGTACTGGTATTGTGTATTTTTTGTTAGGTTTGTTTCTGAGTATTTTAGTGTCACAAAAATTTCAATGAATTCTAGTAGCTTGATAGGGGGCATTTTCCAGAGTATTCTGAATAGATATATTATCTGCCAAAAACAAAACAAAAACAAGCAAACAAAACCACACAGTATTACCTCCATCTTTTCAGTATGGGTACATTTTATTTATTTTTCTTTACTTATTGCAATAGCTAAAACTTCCAATACAATGTTGCATAGAAGTGGAAAGAGTGACTATTCTTGCCTTGTTCCTGATTTAAAGAGGGTAAGAATTTAGCCTTTTAGCATTAAGTGGGATGTCAGCTGTTAGTTTTTAATAATGTCATTATGGGTTAAAGAAATTCTCCTTTATTTCAAAGTTGCTACCATTATTCTTTTTTTTTAAATCACGAATAGATGTTGGATTTTGTCAATTGCTGCATCTATTTAAATGATCACATAGGGAGGGGTTTTTCTTTATTTGTTAATATAGTAAATTATTTTGATTTCAAATGTTAAACCAACCTTGTATTCCAGGAACAAACCTCACTTGGTCATGACACATTATTGTTTTATATCTTGTTGTATTTGGTTTGCTAATTTGTTGGCAAATTTTGAATCTATGTTTGTGAGGGACACCCTATCTAATAAAAGAGAAATATGCAAATTAACCATCACCCCACGACACCCACAAGCCATGCCCACCAGCTAATTAGGAGTGAGTATGCAAATTAACCCAACGAAGATGGCTGCAGCCACAGAGCTAGTAAAAGGCTTGGGTTTCTCCAGCAATGGAGGAAGCCAAGCTTTCCACACACTCTGGTGGGCCCAGGCCTCCACTCAAGGGTACAAAGTTTCAATTATAGAAGATAAATAAATCCCAAAAAAACTGGTGGCAGCCACAGAACTGGAGAGAGCCGGAGTCTAGGGTTGCCCCCAGAGATGGAGAAAGCCAAGCTTCTGCAGCCCTTGCCTTCCATGGCCTCTGCTTAAGGCCACAAAGTTTCAAATATAGAAGATAAATAAATCCCAACTAAAATGGCTGTGGCCATGGAACAAGTAGGATGCTTGGCTTTGCTCCAGGCTATAAAGTTTCAATTGTAGAAGATAAATAAATCCCAGATACCAGGGCCTCTGCTTGGGTTGCTGGGGTCGGGGGATAGTAGGGGTGTGCCTGAAAACCACCATAGGCCCCTTGCCCAAGCCACCTCACACTCCAAGGGAACCCCCACCCTGATCTGGGACACCTTTCATGGCAAACCAACCAGCCCCCACCCATGCACCAGGCCTCTATCTTATCTAATAAAAAAGTAATATGCAAATTGACCATCACTCCAACAAACAAGATGGCTACCCCTATGTGGTCAAGATCCTGCCCCCATGTGGACACAAGATGGCCCCACAAGATGGCTGGCAGGGGAGGACATTTGAGAGGGACCAGGCCTGCAAGGGAGGGCAGTTGGGAATGATCAAGCCTGCAGGGGAGAGAAATTAAGAGATTACCAGGACAGCAGAGGAGGGCAGTTAGGGGTTACCAGGCTTGCAGGGAAGGGCAATTAGGGGTGACCAGGATGCAAGGGAGGGCAGTTAGGGGCAATCAGGCTGACAGAGAGCAGTTAGGCATCAATTAGGCTGTCAGGAGCGTGGTTAGGGGGTGATCAGGCTGGCAGGCAGAAGTGGTTAGAGGCCATCAGGAAGGCAGGTAGGTGAACAGTTGGGAACCAGTAGTCCTGGATTGTGAGAGGGATGTCTGACTGCCCGTTTAGGCCTAAACGGGCAGTCAGACATCCCTCGAGGTGTCCTAAATTGGAGAGGGTGCAGGCTGGGCTGAGGGACACAACCCCCCGTGCATGAATTTCATGCACTGGGTCTCTAGTCTATAATGAAAGAGTAATATGCTAATTAGACCAGAAATCTTCTGGATGCCATTCTGGATGTCTTCTCTAATGAAGCCAGGGCTAGAGGGAAACCACGCTGGTTCCTGGGTATCTGGGGGCAGCTGAAGGAGGGAAGCAGCCCAGGTCCCAGGTGCTGGAGGGAAGCTGGTGCCAGCAGCTGGGGAGAAGGAAGGCCTAGTCTTGCATGATTTTTTGTGCATTGGGCCTCTAGTGGTTCTATAATTTTCTTTATCCTAATGTCTTTGTTTAATTCAGTTATCAGGTACTGTTGATTTCATAGAATAAATTGGAAAGTGTTCCCTTTTTAATTTTCTAAAAATTATAATTAATCACTTTTGGTATAATTCATAAATGAAACTATCTGGACATGTAGTTTTCTTAATTGAAATGTTTTTAAATAAAAATTACTTATTTAATAAATATAGGGCTATTTCTTCTTAAGTGAGCTTTGGTAATTTGTATCTTTGAAGGAAATTGTTTAGTTCATGTAAGTTGTTGAATTTATTGGCATATAGTTGTTTATAATTTTCTCTTAATATTTTTTAACACTTGTAGATTTGTATTGAATCAATTTATTGCATTTCTGATATTATTCATTTTGTTTTTCTCATTTTTTTCCACGTCAGTTTGCCTACAGGAATAACTGTTTTTCTCTATTATTTTCCTGTTTTCTCATTCATCGATTTCCACTTTGCTGTTATTTATGTTTCTTTTAGGTTTTGTTTGTTCTCCCCCCCTCCCCTAGTTTCTTAAGATGAAAGCTGAATCCATTGGTTTGAATTCTTTCTATTTTTTGTGCTATAAATCTCACCCAAGCATGATTGAGCTCTGTTCCACAAATTTTAATATGTTGTATGATTTCTCATTGAGTTCAAAATAATTTTAGCTTTTCTTCTTTGACTCAGTACATTATTTAGTTTTAAAATATTTAGGTATTTTCCTGAGATCATTTTTGTTATTTGATTTCAAATTTAAATATGTTATGGATAAAGAACATATTTTGTATGATTTGAATTCTTTTATATTTATTGGGATTTGTTTAATGATTCAGATTATGATCTATTTTGATAAATGTTTTATATTTATTTGAAGAGATTGTGTATTCTGTTCTTGTTGAATGCAATGTTTTATAAATGTCAATTAGATCAAACTGGTTAATTGTGCTGTTCAAATGTTCTATACTCTTGCATGTTTTAATTATTATTTAGAGGTGAGCATTGAAATATCTAACTACAATTATAAATTGGTCTATTGGTTTTTACTGTTCTAACAGCTTTTGCTTTATGTATTAGGAAACTGTTACTGGATGCATAAGCATTTGGAATCATTTTGTCCTCCTCATGAATTGATTATCTTTTTTGTTGTTCCTGACAGTAGTTTTTGCTCTGATTTTTAGTTTTCTAATTTCAGTATAATCACAAAAACTTTCCTTTGATTAGTATAAGCATCGATAGCAATAATTAGTATTGATTAGAGCAGTGGTTCTCAACCTTCCTAAGGCTGCGACCCTTTAAGACAGCTCCTCATGTGGTGGTGACCCCCAACCATAAAATTATTTCTGTTGCTACTTCATAACTGTAATTTTGCTACTGTTATGAACTGTAATGTAAATATCTGATATGCAAGATATATTTTCATTGTTACAAATTGAACATAATTAAAGCATAGGGATTAATCACAAAAACAATATGTAATTATATATTGTGAAATATTTATTTCTAATTACAAATAAATGAAATTTTGTCTTGAATCGTGGTGTAGCATGGGCAAAAGTCTTCATATAACAACAGTAAACTACATTGCTACATTTTGCAACACCGAGGAGCAGTGTGTTGGTTCTTAAGATCATAGGAAATAGGTGTTTTCCAATAGTCTTAGACGACCCCTGTGAAAGGGTCGTTCCACCCCCAAAGGGGTCGCGACCCACAGGTTGAGAACTGCTGGATCAGAGAAATATTTTTTATACCTTTACTTTTAATTCTTTTGTGTTTTATAGTTAGAGTGTGTTCTGACAGTATATAATTGGCCCTTATTTTTGTACCTACTCTGACAATTTCTGCCTTTAAATTAAGTGTTTATCCAGGGGTTGACAAACTTTTTCTATATAGGACCTAATAGTAAATATTTTAGGCTTTGTGGGCCATATCTGTATGATCTTTGCTGCTTCTGCTTCTGCGGCTGCATCTTCCTTCTCCATTTTTAAATGACTAAAAATGTCAAGACCATGCTTAGCTCCAGAGCCCTACACAATCAGGCTGCAGGCCAGATTTGGCCCATGGATTTTAGTTTGCTGTTAAGTCATATTCAATGTGATTATTAATATTGTTAGATTAAAAATCTATTACCCTGCTATTTTTGTTTCTCTTTGTGCCATCTTTGTTGTTGTCCACTTTCTCCCCATTATTGCCTTCTTTTGGATAGAGTATTCTTTGTAATTCCATTTGTTTCATTTTAGGCTTATTAGCTGTACGTCATTGTTTTGATACATATATTTTTAAGTATATTTTATTGATTTTTTTACAGAGAGGAAGGGAGAGGGATAGAGAATTAGAAACATTGATGAGAGAGACAGACATAGATCAGCTGCCTCCTGCACGCCCCCCACTGGGGATGTGCCTGCAACCAAGATACATGCCCTTGACCGGAATCGAACCTGAGACCTTTCAGTCCACAGACCGATGCTCTATCCACTGAGCCAAACCGGTTTTGGCTGTTTTTATATTTTAATGCTTGCTTTAGGATTCATAATATGTATCTTTAGCATATCACAGTCTATCTTCAAGTGATATTATAAATATCATATAATATAAAAATCTTAAAGTAATTTACTTAAATTTCTTCCCTCTCATTCTTTGGACTACTTTTGTCATACAGCTTAGTTTTACATATGTTCTAAATTTTACAACATTGTTATGATTTTTATTTAAACAGTCAATTATCTTTAAAGACATTTAAATGATTAGGAAGAAATTTTGTGTATTTTCTTTTGTAGCTACCACTTTTTGTACTCTTCTTCCTTTTGTATGGATCAAGATTTGCATCTGGCATCATTTTTCTTCTACCTTAAGGATTTCCTTTACATTTCTTACAGAATGAACTTGCTAAGGATAAAATCTTCTTGCTTTGAATTTCTGAAAAAGTATTTTCATCTTTATTTTTGAAAAATACTTTCAGTGGGTGAAGAATTCTAAGTGACAGTTATGTTCTTTCACTGTTTTAAAGATGTTTTTCCACTTTCTTCTTACTTGTGTTGATTCTAATGAAAAATATTATTTTTATTTTTACTTTTTGTATGTAAGGTATCTCCTCAACCCCCAGCTCCAGGTTATTTTTAAGACTTTCTTTTTAGCACTGATTTTGAGCAATTTCATCACAATGTGCCTTGATGTCATTTTCTTTATGTTTGTTATGCTTGGGGTTTACTGAGCTTCTTGTATTTGTGGGTTTAAAGTTTTAATCGACTTTGAAAAAAAAGGCTGTTATTTCTTTCAAATTTTTGTTGTTGTCTCCCTACTTTAGGGTCTTCATTAAAATGTTTAAAATGGTTTCATAGATAATTTTATAGAATTATTTTTTCTCTGTGTATTTCACTTTGGATAGTATCTATTTTTATATCTTTATGTTCACTATTTTTTTCATTTTGTAATTTCTAATACACTGTTAATCCCATTTAATATAATTTTAACTTCAGATACCATTGCTTTTCTCTGTAGAAAGTTTACTTAGGTCTTTTTAATATCTCTCATGTAACTACTTAACTTTTTGAACATATGGAAGTTACAAGAACTATTCTAATGTTCTTTTTTTTTTTCTAGTTTAACATCTGTGTCTATTCTGGTTGGTTTCAATTGATTGATTTTTCTCCTCATTATAGGTTATATTTTTCTACATCTTGTAATGTCTATTAGTTTTTGCCAGACATTGTAAATTGTACTTTGTTGAGTGCTGGCTGGATATTTATTTAATGTATTCTTATAAATATTCTTGATCTTTTTTTCTGGAACAAAATTTAGTTACTTTAAAATACTTCGCTCCATTTTACTCTTGCATTTAAGATTTATTAGGCAGTGCCTTCAGAACTGTATTTAGTCTAGAATTAATTTTGCTAATTCTGGCATTTCCTATTTCATCTTTGCTGGAAGTAGAAGACTTTTTTGAAAGGTTTTTAATTTTAGAGAAATTGTTGAAGGCCTAAAGGAAAACTGTACCACCTATTATGCCAGCATTCAGTAGTCAACTCTAAGTTAATATTTTATTATTCTTTTTCTCTAGATAAATTTGTCTTCTAATATTTTCCTTCTCTAATAAATAGATAATATCCAGAAATAACCTAATCCTCGTTCTTTTACAGAATTTTGCTTTTTTCCTTTCTTTTACTTTATATGTAGGATTTATATACTTTTTAAAAATTTGTTTTATTGATGCTGGGCAAGGGGTGGACTTAAGCAGTATTAAAATGGACACATTTTGAGAAAGCCCATGTCCATATGTTGAGGTTACTGTTGTATAACATATTGCTTCAAAACTAATGGTTTTTAAAACTATGTTATTATATTCATGGATTATTCAAGTCAGGAATTCACACAAACACAGTGGAGTTAGACTATCTCTTTCACGATGTCTGGCACCTGAGCTTGGAAGTCTCATGACTGACTGTGACTCAGTGGCAAAGGCTGGAGTCACCTGGAGACATCTTCACACATATATTTAACAGTTGGTACTGGCTGTCATTTGTAATCTCATCCTGGGCTGTCAATCAAAGCATCTACAGATGGTCTCTCCCTGTGGTCTGGGCTTTCTCATGGCAGCATCAGAATAGCTGCACTTCTTATATCATGTCCCAGTTTAGACGTCAAAATGTACTACCTTTTATGATCTAGACTTAGAAGACACACATCATTGTTTCTATTTTACCATATTGGCTAAAACTGTCACAAGCCCACCAAGATCCAAGGGTAGGGAATTAGGCTCCATCTCTTAATAGCATATTAGCAAGGTTACACTATAGATGTAAGATATTGTGGTTATTTCTGAAAAGTGTAATCTGCCACAGTCTGCCACTGGACACAAAAAATTCACATCCACTTTCATATGCATTCAGTCATTCCCGTCCTCCAACACCTTCCAAGTTTCATCCCCTGTGGCATCAGTTCAAAGTCTAAAATCAGGTCCAGGTAATAATGGGCTTCTCTGTTGCAATTCTTCTAGTATAGTCCATCTTGCTCTAAAGATCTATGAACTAAAGAGACAAGTTATCTGTCTTCTCCTCCCCACTCATGCAGATAAGACAAGAATAAGATAATTGCCATAGTTCTTCCATTTGAAAAGAAGAAAAATGAAAGGCACACAGAGTCATTGGTCCACCAGCAGTTCCAAAATCCAGCCAAGCACACACTGTCAGCTCCTTAGTTAGTCCTGCTCCTTAGAGTCATCCTCCAGGACTCCTGCTTTGCCTTCTGGGTGAGGCTTGGAGTTCCTTTCTACACAGTCTTCCATATCAGAGTTCTTTTCTACACAGTCTTCCATATCAGAGTTCTTTTCTACACAGTCTTCCATAT
>JAAGEH010000005.1:36825677-36881995 GCA_011751065.1 Lasiurus cinereus | reverse complement strand
TACACAGTCTTCCATATCAGAGTTCTTTTCTACACAGTCTTCCATATTTGCTACTAAGTAGCCTCTCACCCTGCTTGGTGCCCAGAAAGTTTAATGATTCTACTCATTTTGTACGTTCTTTGTCTCTTTCTGCTTCTATAATTCTTTTTAAAAATTTGAGTGTTTCTTGTATGTTTCCATATTTCATCAGTTAAACTCTATACCCATAACTATCTTTGACATGAACCCCTTTTTACTTTAAGATATCTGGAAGCTGCTATGAGACAACATCCCTAAGAGTTTTAGAAATCCTACTGTTTAACAGAAATCTGCAAGGAATGCCCTTAAGATACTTGGAACTCCTTTGTCTATTTGATAGCATCTGTGATACATCAGTTCTTATCTCTCTAGGGTCCTAGAAAAGTTTCACAGTCACAGCCCTGACTCCATACTTACCATGAGATGTTTTTATGTTAGAACCCTGAGAGTATTTCTGAGAATGTTCTTCTGTGAGTGAACGGAGAAGATAAATAATTTTTTTCTCAAATCTAACAAGTCTCTGATCCTTTATATTTCCTCTAATTTTTCTTTAACACTGAATGGTTCCTTTTATATTGAAAAGACTAAAAAGGGCTAATTCCAATGTAACCCTGATATTTGGGCGCTAGTTATCTGAATCCATGCCAGCAAACTCAGTGTACATTCTTGATAACCTATAAATAAGTCACGACCTCCTTCTCAGATACTGGTCTTGCAGAACCTATAATTGTGAACAGTGCACTGCCCCAGAGGGAGGGTTATTAACACTGGTGGCAGGCCAGACCGTCAGATATGGCCTGGAGACCCCCAACACCTGGGGGCCTTCTTGTAAGGCCCGTGAAAAAGGACCAGAAGCATAATCCTTATTTGCTGAACAAAGATCAGAGGGAGATATAAAGGAAAGCCCCATGCATGTTTCTTCACTCAGATTTGGAAAGCTATTCCCTGAGTATGCTGGTATATTAAACAGTATTCCTCCTTTTCTTTAAAAGCATTGCTTGGTTTTTCTTTGGTCTTCTGCAATAATATGGCTAACGTAACTCAGTTGGCACTTTGACATTCAAATCTCTTTAGCCAAATCTACCCATTCCTTAGGTTTATTTTTCTTTTCCATGTCATTGCAAAAACAATTGCATTGCAAAACACAAACAACAAAATAACCAATATTATAAACTTTCTGCTGCTACATAGTAAGTCATCTTTTTGTTTTTCAGTCTTGTCCTTTTTCTCAACAGCTCCTCAAGGCTGTTTCATCCCTCCTGAGCAAAGCAGTCACAGTTTTGCCCAGATTCAAGGAGAGGAAAGTGGCGAGGTTTTGGTGAAGACAAAACAAGGTCACACAGCAAAAGAGCAAGGGAGGCTGTAGCCGCCTTTGGAAAAACAACCTGCTACTTCATCTGTAACAGTTTCACTGCTGGGGGCTCACTACAGATACAAAATGCTCACAAGAAGACACCATCATACAGTAGAATTGGTGATGTCTACTCCAATTTGGGAGCAGAAATCACATGACTGGGTTTGTCCCTTCCTCATCTTCTAAGAATGCTGTTTATTATAAAATAGAGTAATTATGAAGCTGGCGGAGAAGGAACGCTGAAAGGAAATGGCAAAAGGTAGAAGTACTGTGAGGTTCTAAAGTTGCCAAGATAAAGTAGGTTAGAATAATTTTTGTTTTTCTCTTTATTACTCTCTACCTCAAGGAGTATGAGCCAATAAACGAAGGATCCTACATTATCAAACAGTCCGGTGAAATCTTTTATCACCCACTATTCACCTGCTCCACTTTCATATTTCAAGGTTTACAACAGTATTTCATGAGCATCAGCTTTGTGCTTGGTATTGCGGCTATGAAAAATATGGTTTCTGACATAAATTAGCTCAGAGTGATGGGTAGAGATAAACATGTTATTAAATAATTTAAAAATACATAGATAATTTGAAAGGAAGACATTATAAAAGGCAGCAAAGGACAGGGAGGAAGGCCAAAAAAACTTAATCGTAGGTTAGGTAGCCAGAATATTGTTGATATATAACATAATTTATGAAAATGAAAAATTAATTTTAACAGTATTCTTTAGAAGAACAAGTGCAAAGGCAGAGAGTTGGAAAGGGCTCAGCTTGTTTGGAAAATAATGAGATATTCAGTCTCTGGCCCATAGGGATCCCAAGGAAGAGTGAGAATGAGGCTGGAGAAGGTTGGATTGGATCTTGTATACTACTTTATTTCATTTGGTGTTTATTTATAGGAATTGAGAGACCAGCAAAGGTTCTTAAGTAGAAAATGACCAGAAAGATGACAGTGATGGTGAAATGAGAGTAGTGGAAAAGACTTGGGGGTGAAAGAATGCTTAGGCAGTTGTGGTAATAGTTCAGGAGGAAAGTAAGTCCCACACGAAGAGTGACAGGAGGGTTTCAGGGAAGGGGTCAGCTTCAGAGCTTGTCATGAAGTATTTGGAGACTGAATGAATGTGAGGGGCAAAATCATCCAGGTTTCTAGCTTGGAAGCTCAGTTAACAGTGACACTATTCATTGAAACAGAGGGGAGAGAGAGAGAGAGAGAGAGAGAGAGAGAGAGAGAGAGAGAGAGAAGAAGAAGAAGAAGAAGAAGAAGAAGAAGAAGAAGAAGAAGAAGAAGAAGAAGAAGAAGGAGACAAGTTTGTAGGAGCATAGGGTAGAGAAATGGAGTTGAGTTGTGTGCCTGTTAAGTATTTGGTGCCTTTAAAATATTCAAAAAGAGATGTCCTAGAAGTAGTTGGAAATATGACTGCAGGATTTGGAAGAGGTTGATACTGAAAGGAAAGTTGAAATCATGGGTGTTCTCATGTTTTAAATTATGCAAGTTTGGAGACTTGGGATTTGTTATTGTGCTAGAGCATGACAACTATTTACAAGTCTTGGCTTAGTTTTAAAGTCTGGAGTTTTAAAACTTCCAATTATCTCTTCCTGGAGAACATCAGAGAAGCTTGGGGACAAGCCAGTAATATGTCAATAGAAGACTGGTGGATTGAACTAGGGTTAAGCCCAGACCCCTGGTGAACTGTGCCTGACTCAACCACTGATATACTAGTATTATTTAGTAAAATCACCCGCACTCACTTTCTAAGAGAAGAGATGGTTCATATAGGAGAGTGCTCGGCAAACTCATTAGTCAACAGAGTGGCAAACCATGGCTTATGAGCCGCATGTGGCTCATGAGCCGCAGTTTGCCAACCACTGATATAAGAGATACGTACACATTAAGGATAATCAAGAGAGCCCAATAATAAAAGGAGAAAATAATGTATTAGAATCCTTAAAATAAAAATAATAACTACCATTGAGCACAAAATGTACCTGTGAGTTTACTGGCAGCCAAGGAAAGTAGATAAACATGATAGCTTTACTATTATCCCTTGAGTTTCTCCTTTAATTAAATGTTTGTTAAGCATTTTTATCAGGAAGGACAATACTTCTTTAGCATTTATTTCAAGGAAGAAATCAAAGGATAATAATATGAAGAGCACCTTAGAAGCCTAATTTAAAAAAGACCAAATATTATTTTTTTAAACCTTGTTCTCTGATCGAGACTAATCTCATAATGTTGTCCTATTTTTAGGAAGACATTTCTATGAAGAGCCAATGTGGTATAATTTACTGCTCTAAAATCATTTCATTCGCCTCATATACAGAAAGGCTAATCCAATGATAGGCAATGGAAAAGTTTAGTCCAAGGGCAGTGATCAAGTAATAGTGTTTATGTCCATTAATATATAATACAGATTATTGGATAAAATAAAATTCTAGGAAAGAAGAAAAAAGTAGTTTCAGGTTGTGTTTAGGTGGAAGCTGAGAAAAATATGAGACAACAGCTCTTTCCCATTCAGAAAGCAAGGTCAATGACCCCAAATATTATCTGTGGTTTGAGTCTTCTTATAACTTTGTAGGAAAAGAGAAAAAGTTGTGAGAAGATTAATTGCTTAATACAGAAACAAGGAAAGGGCGTTATCAGCAAGACTTTGTCAATCAAAAGTCTCTATGGGCCAGGTGTTCTGACCTGCATGAAAGCACCATGGGAAGCCACAGGTATGTGCTAGCCATTCTTGAATTTTCATCCAGTTCCTAGGTTCTTAACTAAAGTGAAGGAAACCTAGCTATGGAGTACATGTGTCAAATATGTCCTATCTCCTGTACCAAATTCAACTGATGGCTGCCTTAGCACTGTGTTAAGGAGGTTTCTGAGGCCCTACCTAAGTTCAATAAGAAGAGCATCATTATTAAGTAGCAATATCTTCCAGAGATATGAGATCAAAATAATTAATATAGTTGATTATGATATTTATACATTAATGGACATAAACACTATTACTTGATATAATTAATATTAACATACATATTTGTCATCCTTGATGTTGGCACAATAGCAAAGTAGTGTTAGCAACAATTGCATCACATGCAATTTCTAGTTAGTATTCTTAATTGTATCCCCAAAATTCATGTATTGAAGCCCCAACCTCCACTGTGATTATACTTGGAGATAGGACCTTTAAGAAAGTAATTAGCTCTAGCTGGTTTGGCTCAGTGGATAGAGCTGAAGGGCCCTGTGTTCAATTCGTATCAAGGGCACATGTACAGGTTATGGGCTCGATCCCTGATGTGGGGGCATGCAGAAGGCAGCTGATCAATGATTCTCTCTCATCATTGATGTTTCTATCTCCCTCTCCCTTCCTCTCTGAAATAAATAAAAATATTTTTAAAAAGAAAGTATTTAAGGTAAAAAAAGTCATAAAAAATCCTAAGCTAATAGAATTGGTGTCCTTATAAAATGAAGGAGAAATACCAGAGCTCACACTCTGTCTATACAGAGAAAAGGCTGTGTGAGGACACAGCGAGAAGGTGGTTGTTTGCAAGTTGGGAAAAGAAGCACATGGAAACCTACTCAGGCAACTTGTTGTTGCTTGGACTTTCAGCCTCCAGAATTGTGAGAAATAGATTTGTTGTTTAAGCCTCCCCATCTGTGGTATTCTGTTGTGGGATCCCAAGGAGAAAAATGTAGTGCCAAGTCAAGCATTCAGAGATGATTTACAAATATAGAGAAAAGCAGAAAGGTAGAGTTATAACTAACCCCAGAGTTCCTCCTCTCTAACTCCACCCATACCTTTTGGGCCAGATGAAATACATTGGATGAGCTAATTGCTATTAATTTGCCTGCTGGCTATAATCCTACTGTGTTACCCTGAAGGAACTGTTGCTTCAGTATGTACATTTCTGGGTGATAAGACTTTAAATATGGGTTCAAGGAGATTCAGTGGGGAATGTGGGTACCTGGAAAGTGAAGGTCATAGCCTAAACCCATTTAAAGCTACATTTTGAAAAACACATTGTGTGATTGTGTGTATATATGTATGTGTTTAGAAAGACAAGAGAGAGAGAGAGAGAGAGAGAAGCCTGTATACAGATCTGTGGCTGAATTCAGCCAGTTGTCAACCACTTAGCTGTCTGAATGTAGGAAGCAGTTGCTGGTGTGGCCCTAGACCCATGGTTGGCAATCTGTGGCTTTTGAGTCACATGAGACCCTTTGGCCCCTTGAGTGTGGCTCTTCCACAAAATACCATGGTTTGGGAGAGTCTATTTTGAAAAAGTGGTGTTCAAAGTTTAAGTTTAAAAAATGTGGCTCTCAAAAGAAATTTCAACCATTGTACTGTTGATATTTGGCTCTGTTGACTAATGAATTTGCCAACCACTGGGTCTAGGACCACACCAGCCACTGCTTCCTACGTTCAGACAGCAAAGTTGTCTAGACCTAGTGGTTGGAAACCTCATTAGTCAACAGAGCCAAATATCAATAGTAAAATGATTAAAATTTCTTTTGAGAGTCAAAATTTTTTAATTTAAACTTCTTCTAATGCCACTTCTTCAAAATAGACTCACCTAGACCATGGTATTTTGTGGAAGAGTCACACTCAAGGGGCCAAAGAGCCACATGTGGCTCGCGAGCCACAGTTTGCTGACCATGGCCCTAGACCGATGCCTCCCAGTGCATACTTTGCAAGGAGAGTGAGGTGAGTGCTGCAGGTGTAGGTGCTTTCTGGGGCTGATGAAGAGGAACACCACACAGCTTAGTCACCAAGTGAAAAGCAGAAAAAAGGTAATGTTTATCTGTAAGCATTACGGGGATCAAACCATTGTCTTCTTCAGCAGAGCAAGGCAGAGCCAAGATCATACCAAAGAAGCTACTTTGAATTTGTTCAGAAGCTTGACCAGATTTTCAAAGAAAATTTCAAGCATTTTACCATCTAATATGAGAGTGAGATGGTGTTGACTTGGAAGATTTTGGGTTTCTGCTTTTATATTAATACTAGAGGCCTGTTGCAGAAAGATTTCTGCAAGAATAGGGCTTCCTGTGGCCATCTTCTCGGCCCCACCTGCTTCCCTCCTGTCTCTGTCACCCCGCTTGCCTGCTTTCCTCCTGTCTTAGCTGCCCCACTTGCTTCTCTGCAGCTTTGCTTCTTTTTCTAGTGCTTGGCTTCCTTCTGTGCTGTCTCAGTCTTCACTCTGTGCCTGGATATGCAAATTAACCACCATCTTGGTTGGGTTAATTTGTATACTCACTCCTAATTGACTGGTGGGCATGGCTTGTGGGCATAGTGGAGGTACAGTCAATTTGCATGTTTCTCTTTTATTAGTATAGATTCCTGCTGAACATACATAATGTTGGCCAGGACCTGGTCTCTCTGGGCCCACCAGCATGAGCTGGCTGTAGAACTCTGCAAGTAATGAGATGAATTGCCCTGTTGAATGGGATATTCAATCATGTCCATCTGGATGCTGAAGAGCCTCTGCCGAATATGACTATTTGGATTTAGCACAATTGATATTGAGCTGTTCTTTCTGAGAGTAATTGGCCACCTGGTTCATGGCCATCCCTCTAATGTCAGGAAGACTGTGTCATCAGTGCATTAAAAGCTACTTGTCTTCCAGTCTGGCATCCAGCATTCTGAGTAACTAAGAGCTGAATTACATTCTGTGAGTAATGGTTACAAAACAGGAAAGTTAGGACCAGGCCCTGCTCTGGGTCACCTAAGGTTAAAATTTACTCACTTAGAGCCCCCTTCCTACTTAGTCATTTAACTTAGCATTATGATCTTCGGGGAAGTGACACCCATCTTTTTTTCCTACGTGCACTAACGTGTCAGCTGTAAGATGTACACAAGCTGCCAGACTGAATCATGAAACCAAATATGCTTCTGAACTTGGTGTTATTTTAAAGTCTGAACTTCAGAATTGCATCAGATAAGTTTGTTTAATTCTCAGTTAGGAATTGTTTTTATGTGATGTCAGTGGCATGGGACTTTTATGAGCTCTGCTATTGATTGAAATGATTTCCTCATTGGGTGTTGATTAAGTGATCTTTTGATTTCTTTGTCATTAATATGCTAATGGATAGAGGTACAGCCCCTCTCAAAGGCCACTGTTATTCCAAGGATAGATCTGTTTAACCTCTGTTCTCCCAAGAGGCTGGGAAGGAGGGGTGTCTGGGACTCTTCAATGGCTTCATTAGCATATTATAGCTCCACTCCCAAGAGTGATAAATTTAAAGAACATGGAACACAATTAGGCAGATTTTTAAAAGGTTACAAATGGTGGGCGGGTTCTGAAAATGTCTGGATCTCCATGTCAAGGGCATCTAAGTCAGCCCTAAGAACAGCTGGAGCCCAAAGGCCAGCTCCTCTGTGTGCACTGAATTTACATAAGCTTTGAAGATATTTTTAGCTTCCTGCACTCACTCTTCTTAATATTCTCCTGCTTCTCTGTCTCACAAAGGGGGAAGGCTGCAAGCGTAGAATTTGGAGATTTTGTTCTTCAGATGTTCTGATGTTATTTTATTTTCCAGATCCTTCCATGGATAAGTAGAAACAAACTGATGCAGAGGCCATAGCTGTTGTACTTGAAGCCCTTATGTATGGGTACCAGGGGGTGGTGGGGACACTCCTTTATGGTGTGACATCTGCTCACTTGGGATTGCTCATTTTAAAATGGGATTCGCTGAGATGATATGCATTTAACTGCCTGCCATAGTAGTAACGTTTTATTGTTCTATTTTCTTCCTTCTCTCCTTCCCCATGTGGAATAGCCTAATTGGGACTTTGAAATTAAGGTTTTTGGTGAAGGTCACAGGAATTTTGGGAGGGTAAACAGTCATTACTATTCATCATTCAGTTACTCAACAAGCATTTATTGAGCAGCCACAACATGCTGGACATTGAGTTAAGTGGAATTCAATGTGATAAAAGAATAAGACTTAGACCTTTTCTGTAGTCTGGGAGTTTAAGCTTATGTGTGTAAAAGTGTGTGTGTGTGTGTGTGTGTGTGTGTGTACATGCATGTGCACAAGAGAGATTGTATAACCTGTTGTCTCATCAAGGTAACAAGTAAGTTCTAGGTGTTCATTCATATGTCCTGTCCATGTAGATCAAAAGAGAACCAGAGATTACTAGGATTGAGAGAACACTGCTCCAGACATTGATACGGGTCTTGCCTCTGAGGAGCTGTGCGATCTTGGGCAAGTAAGTCACTGTACCCCATGAGCTGCAGGCCACTGGTGGGATGCAGTAGGCTGGCAGCAGGAAATAAGCAGGGGAGGGCATGCCCTGCACACATGTACTCTTATTGTTTATTTTGTAGCTTGGATCAAACAGATGATGGATAGAATTCTGCCCCAAGTTGTGAGCTATGAGTGCTGGATGAGATGGTCTCAAGCTTCTTATAGCTCCACCATTCAAGAATTCAAGGATATTAAACCTCTTGCCATTCTGTCCTATGATCTTCCCAGTAGGGTTAGTCTGATATAGACAATAATTACATGTGCCAAATAACAGGACAGCACAAACCTTAGGAAAGAGAGGATGTTTCCCTCCCCCTCTCCCCCATGACAATGAGTTACAGTCTATTTGAGAAAGTATTTGGTGAAACATCAAGTTATAAAGACTGGATAAACCTCTGATGAAATCCACCTGGATTTAATTCCAGGATGGCTCTAATCCAGAGCAGCCCCGTTTTCCCCTCATCCTTGGTGATTTATTTCTCTTTCAGTGTCTATTTGGCAACCAATTTGTGAACCTTGCACTGGACACATGCCCATTGATGTGGGAGACAGATGTGGGTGCTGACCACCAGGATAGTCTCCATTTTTTACCTGCATCAGCTCTCTCCAAGGCCACCCTTATGTTCTCTGCATCCCTGACTTTGGAGTGTCAAGACTTCTAGGAGCCTTTGAGTAGGAATCTTCCCTGAGAACTTGGCCTCATGGCAGTTACTGCCCTACTGATTTCTGGCAACAGGGTGATATAAAAGTCCCAGTTTGAGGATGGCAGAGATTTCCTCACAGTCCCAAAAGCCCTATTCATATCCTCATGGCTCAGGAAATATAGTCCATACAATACAACTGTTGAGGATGCCCAGTAGAGGGGTCAAGTGGAGGCTGAATATGTCCAATCTGTGCATTCACATGAGGTCTGCTAGCAAGGAGTGTTTTTTTTCTAATTTTCACAAGGGAGCCTTTTAGTATAGCCCTCTCTCACTCCCTCTCATAAAGTGAGAACAGAATAAATTGTTAGTAGAGAACCCAGGAACACCACTCAAACTTCGTATTCCATACCTTTTTACCAGGCCCAAACTGGACAGGGATCAGGAAGGAACTGAAAGGTCCACCAAAGCAGTCTGGATGATCAGGTAGCAGGGGACAAGACCTACTTACTGGCCCCCTGAAGAACTGTCCTACCCCTGATCCAAGACAGGACAGCACTACAATACAGACACTCTGATACACAGGCATGTACATACATACACACACACACACACACACACACACACACACACACACACACAGTGATAGACACTCAGACACATACTCTCTGAGGTAAACACTGAGAGGCACTACACAGATCTTCCACTAGTGATAAAGGACTTATTTCCCCAGCTGCTAGGGGTGCTACCAGAAGACAGCCCTTAGCCATCAGCTCTTGATGGATGGCCTTGCCAAGATCACATTTCCTTCCAAGGGCAACTTGAATCCAATGACTTAAGGAGGTGCCTCCTTGCCCCAGCTTGGGACAACATCAAGGGCCATCTTAGCTCTAAGGTAATGTCTGTGAAAGTGTTACATAACCCTCATTCGTTAAGCCTGGACTTATTGACCTTGTTTTCCAAATGCCTTCATTTTTTTATTGTCCTCTAGCCACTCTTCCATCTTCCCCATGTGCACCACCATAGCCTCAGGGCCTGACAAAACACTCAGTAGGTGCACACTCAGTAGGTGCACACTAATTACATGTTGAATGCTTGAATGAATGGAGAAGCTGGGTGACTAAGAACCAGGAGGGGGTTGTAGAGGAGATGCCTGAACTGGACAGGAGGTTAGAATAAGTCACCTCAAGGTCTCTCTCAACCCAGACTATGATCCAACAATTTGGAGAATTAATGGGCACTTTCTCCTAGAAAAGGAGGAAGATCTCCCCTCCACAAACATTTACTCACTTCCTTGCCTCAACTTGCCTCTCTTTGCCCCTTCTCACTCATTCTTTCTTTCTGCCCCTGATCCTCAACCTACATATCCTGTAAGTCTCTGGTCCTATTGACTGCACTCACACATATCTCATGACTCTATCCCAGTCTTTCTATACCCACCTCCCTAGTTCAACTTCTCCATAATAGTCCCCTGAGGATCTGGGCCTCCAGCCTGTCCCTTCCCCACCCATTGCCCACACTGCAGCAGAACTTTCTCTCTAAAGGCAGCACTACCCATGCTCCTCTCCTGCCCAAATCTTCTCCTCCCTAAACACCACACACATAACCCTTTAAGGTCTTTCCAGTTTCCACTTACCAACACCTTAATTTAACCCAGTCTCCGGTTTCCCCATTTCCTCCGTGATTTTCAGCATCCCCACCCTTTTTCATTTATGATCCCTGTATCCCAACGGCCCTCTCTTAACTTCTTTAACCACCTAGTTATTTCCACTCTCCTCTAGGATTCTGATCAGCATGGTCTCACCCAAACTCCAGGACAGACTCAACTCTCAGTTGCTCTACTTCTGTGTTGCCTCCTACTATGCTGTGTTGTGATAATTGGTTCTCTTAGCTATACAGTGTCTAATTTCTCTGTGTTCCTAAGCACCTGGCACAGTGTCTGGCATACAGTAGATTCTCAATAAATGTGGAACAAATGAATGAATGTTATATAAATGCTTCTCCCCCATTACCACCTTTTGCAGTTCCTCAGTGTGGGACAGAACCTCATCAGTGGGATGGAGGCCTACAAAGTACTATGGGAGGATATGAGAAAACCACTGTGCTACCCTGAACTTTTTCTCAGTGATGGGGAAAAAAAGAATACTTAAGAGAATTTCATTTCCCTTGACTTATTTCTTCCCCTTACCTCTTAAGAGGACCTCGGTAACTACTTCCCTTACTGGTCTATTTTCTTGGACTGGAGTGGTAGAGAGAGGGCATCTGGGCAATAGCCCATTGGAATCCCCACATTCCTCTCCATTCCCTTTCCTCTCACTCCCCTCTTCTATCTCTGGATCATTTTCTGAGTACTCAACTTCTGGCTTGCATGACAATAATTTTGTCATCTGAATTTCTTTTTGGTGAAAGAAATTTTTTCCTGATGACTGTAGATCATTTCAAATACTTTCTGAGCACAATTTGCAGTGCCCAGCAGGGAGCACATCACTCAATCATTATGTAGCATATCCCCACCCTGGGCTTTCTGTGAAAGGCCAAGTAAGCTTTCATTTCAGAAGCCAAAAAACTTCCAAGATGTTTAGGAAGAACAGGTTCTACCATGGATATGCAGATGTCCATTCTCAGAGGAACCCAGATGGCCTGGAACCCTGGCCTGACGCAGAGGGATGGATGGAAGCACAAGAACTTATCTGGTCCATCATCCATTCCTAACCTCCCTCAGTGTCCCATTCAAAGTATTTTTCCCCCTTTATATTCTGTTAATTGGATTTTTACCTGTATCTAAACTAGATTCTTCATGCTTCAATTGCTATGTCTTCATATTTTCTTTAAAAAGCCAGATAGGGCAGAGCCTATCCTAAATAAAGTCATGTGCTAGGAATTTAGATTAATGATTTCCCCATTTCCCTTCTTTCTGAGTCATTCTCTGTGAACTTCTTACCCAGGACCATTTATTTTTGGAGGAATTAATTTGCTCCCATGTATTACGGATTTGATACTCAACAGTCACTCCCAGGATCATGTCTCTTTTGAAGAAGGGAGCAGAGGGTTAAAGAACATGCTTACCTCAAAGGCTTCCATCCCTAGTAGTAGAACTGTAGACACTGACTTGCCTGAGATAATTTGGAGCAAAGCAGACTTGAATGAACTCTAACTAGATAACCAAATCAAGGTCTTAAAATGTCAGAGCCAGCAGAGAAAGTTGAGATTACCTAGTCCCTCATTTTCTTTTTGCAAATGATAAAACTGAGGCCTCAAGAGGCATTCACTTGGTAGTTGGTAGAGTCAGTATTAAAATTCAGTCTGCTGTTTCCCTATTCCAGCTCTCTTTCCACTATAATAATTAAGTTTGCCTAAGCACATTCTATGAGCAAAGTATCATTCTAAGCTTTTTACAAGGATATATGAATTTATTCAACCTTGACAGTCTAGTGAGAGAGGGATGCTATTATTATCCCCATTTGCAGAAGAGGCAACTGAGTCCCTGAGAGGCCCAGTTAATCTCCCAAGGACACAAGCTAGGAGGTTGCAGGGCTTCTGCTCTCACCCACTGCACTGTACTCACACAGCCTCAACTGTATTTTAGGGATGCCTTTGAAGCCCTGTTGTGGTATCAATTTTCCACTACTTTTCTTTCTTTTTTTAGACATCAGTGCCTTCTTACTACTAAAAATAAATCCTACATTACCCACCCTACCCCTGCATGAAAGACCACCAGACCTCATAGAAAACCCTCATTCCACTGTTCACTGACAGAGCTGCCTGCCTGTACCCCTCTCCTGTGGTTGGTTGTCATGAGGACTGTTATTAAAGCCAGAAATAGGATCCTGAGTTCTGTAGTCCTCCCAGAGACTTCTCACCCAGTAAGTTCCCACATGTCTGTAATGCCATAGCACTCCCCTACTCCCATGATGTCATCCCCACACCCAGCTCACTCCTTTCCCTGAGTCTCTACCTGCCCCAGGCAGGAGACACAGGCTTTTTTTGTAAAACACTCCTTCACCAAATTTTAATCATGAGACTCATGAGAAATAAAATCTTTCTCTGAGTGGGTCAAGCAAGAACTATTCTGTCCCATTTGTCACTTCCCTTCCCAAAAGGGACAAATGATTTTGGCTATGAATATTTAGCATAGCATCTTCCAAGTAGAGAGATGAGGCCTTCACATGCTATACCTTCTCGCCCTACCCCCATCTTCATTTCATCACGAAACCAGAGCCAAGATCCTTCCACTCTGAGACCCCCCCCCCACAAAAAAACAAAACAACACACAAACATGACATTTCAACTCAGCTGTGTTTGTGTGTTTGTGTATGTGTATATGTTTCTGAGTGTGTGTGTGGCCAGGGTGGAGATCTATGGGTGGAATAGAGTTGGGCCATCCTTGGGAACTTGATTTAAAATACACTAAGTTCCCAGGTGCAAAATGGTGCTGGTCCCAGGTCCAAATAGGCCCACTGCCTCTCTTCCCACTTTCAGAATAGTAAGGGCCTGGATGTGGTCCAAGCCTCAAGCAAGAGGAGTGATAGGCAAGAGTCCACGGTTATAATCTATACAAAAAGCACATACTGACTTATGTCTTTCAGAAATGGGATCCAGAGAGGCAGAAAGGACTTGCTCGTCAACTTATTTTTTTCACTATGCAGACTTACAGCATTTATAACATGTCACTTCGGTGCTAGAATCTATGCTAGGTATGACATATATACATAAGGGAAAGGGGTCACAAAATTAATCATATTACAATTCAGATGTGAGGGAAAATGAGCTCTATTATCTACAACTGATCTGATCTACTTCTCCTTAGAAAGTGGGGAAGGGCTGGGGAAAGTAGCCAAGTATTCAATCCAGTTTAAAGCTTGAGCTCAGTCAATAACGCAAAAGTCCTTTTAGGAAATGCCAGTCTAGACAAAAGATGCTCAGTCTCTCATTTTGTTCATTTGCCTTGCTCCTCCCCCTCAGATAGAAGAGGGAAGGAGGGGGAACTTATGCATCCTCAGGGTACAGGGGAAGTTTCAGGATTCTCAGCATTATTATTTGGTCTCCAGAACCATGCCCTTCTCCTCTTGGCTGGGCTTTGTCCTGCTGATGTACTTAGCCAAGTCTGTGCTTATGTAATCTATAATCTATCTCTTTCTTTGGATTGGGTCAGAGCCCATGTCTCTCTGCCTCCCTTGGCCAACTCACCACACCTGGGCTCTGCTGAGGCTATGGATTCCCATAGCCTTGGGAGTCCACTCACAGCCTTCTCCCATGTCTGTACTCACCTGCTCCTGGCTACTTCTAAGCCTGTCTTGGAATCATGATGACTCAGGAAAGAACCACCTTAGGACTTCCTTTGCCTCTCCACCCTGTGGTCATTTCCAGCCTGCAAGGTAGCTTTCATATCCATAGTGTCCAATGTCAGAAAGCCCTTAAAGGGCCAGGATACTGTCTATTTATATTTTTATCAGCAGATCTAATTCAGCACTAGACATACAGTAAGAGCTCAATAAATGTTTATTGAATGGATGAATAAATATAGCATGCTTGGCTGGAACACCACATGATGAGGGCCACACAGCATCCTTTGGATAAAATTCCCATCTCAGAGGGAGATGACAGTTTTTTCCAGAACAATTGAACAAGGAGTTGAGTATAAAAGTAGGTAACTTTCCTTGAAAAATTACTATGAGTCAGGCACTCCGCCAAGAGCTTACAAACACATTTCCTCAATTAAACTCCACAATAGTCATTTGAGGTAAATGGATGCCTTTATACTTTTTCAGCATCATTTTATACAAGATGAAACAGGCATAGAGATAGTAAGTAACTTGCCCAAGGTCACCTGGCTTGAAGTGGCAGAGCTTGGCATTGAGCTCTCCTCTCAGCCTAGAAGCCCCATAGGAGCCTGGGTAGAGGTGGCCCCAGGATTTCAGGAACTCTTGGCACTTTAGGAAATCCCAATCTATGGATTCCAAGAAGCAGTAAGAGCCCAAGACCCAGTTTAGAAAGTAGAGAGAAGTATAAATATAAGGAGGAACTTATGTAAAAACCCAGTTCCCTAAGGAAGGTCAAATAATTAATGTGATCTAGCAGTTTCCGTCTCATGAGGCAGGCCTGACCTGCATGCCTGTGTGTGTGTTCCTTTAAGTACAGCAGACTGGGAACGAAGGATAATGGGTCCTTGAACATGGCTAATGCAGGATGGAAAAGCATTTTCTACTCTGGGGCTGGCAATGTAATTTTATACTACATTTATTGTGGTTTATGTAATTCTTTTCATTCACACCAGAAGGAGTTTCTTGCTGCTTTCCTTTACAGAAAGTTAGATACCATATATCTTTGCAAAGTGGATTTTTAAAAATAAAACAGAGAAGAAAAGATTAAACCAGAAATGCTCCCAACTTTTCTGCCTTCTGCCTAGACCAGCTTTCTGTGCTTCTTCCTTCCCAAATCAATGTGGTAAATGTTACTGCAGTAGTGCTGGCTCTGAAAAGCCCAGGCCTTCCAAGAAAGTGCCTTCATGGAGAAATTCTGCCGCTTTCTTTCTTCTGGGGGTTGGGGGTGGCTAGAAGAATCAGGGTTAAGAGAAAGAGACAGAGACAGAGATAGAGACAGAGATGAGAGAATTGCCCCATCACTGATTTTCAGGAGAATAGAGCCAAATGACAAAGAGTCCCAGACTTTATCTCCATGAGCCCCTCCTCTTTTTCTACTCTCTGTCTCCTGAGCCACCTCTGATCCCTTCAAAGACCCTCGCTTGGCAGTCAGTCTTCAAAGCATCCAAGTTCCCTTGTCTCCTGGAAGTATAGGTCTCCTTCTGCTCTTCTAGGAAGGCCAGCCAGAGCTGTGGAGGAATGGAGGAAGGGTGGGTCAAGCTGGGGCAGGAAGGAGGGAGGGCATCGGAGTCCTCATTACTACAGTCCCCAAACTGGGAGTACTGATCTTTAGTAAATTTAAAATAAAATAACCCCTCAAATTTTACAAAGCCCTGTTAAATCTTCATCCTACATTTTCTCCAACCTCATCTCATCTCATACCATCACTTACCACATCTATGCACAGTGATGTCCTTTCTGCTTTTTTAACAAAACAAGATCTTTCCTGCCTTTATAGCAGCTGTCCCCTTTACCCAGAATGGTCTGCTCCACCCTACTTATTCACTTGGCTCTTTCCCAAGCTTTAGGTGGAAACCTTACTAGTACAGTCTTCTCTCAGTGAAGACTCCCAGATCACCCTTTCTAAAGCAGGTCCCAGCCCTCTTACTCTCTTTCCTTACCTTTTATTTACTTATTTTTAAAATATATTTTATTGATTTTTTACAGAGAAGAAGGGAAAGGGTAGAGAGTTAGAAATGTTTATCAGAGAGAAACATCTATCAGTTGCCTCCTGCATGCCACCTACTGGGGATGTGCCCACAACCAAGGTACATGCCTTGATTGGAATTGAACCTGGGACCTTTCAGTCCCAGGCCAACGCTCTATCCACTGAGCCAAACAGGTTTTGGCCCTTCACTTTTTAAAGTTCCTTCATGAAACTCTGCAAAACAGGTTATGATGTCCTTTAGGTTTGACTTGCCTATTGTCTGATTCCCACACTGGCATGTTCTCCAATGGCAAAGATCACCTCTTTCTTGTTTCTGCTAAATCTATGCCTAGTACAGAGCATATGCTCAACAAACATTTATCAAATGGATGACTGAATTCCAACTGTCTATTGCTCACATGGCTGACTGACCTAAAGACTGTAAGCACCTTGAAGGCAGGGTCTTGTCTTTCCTCCCCACACCCTTGGCACCTGGCACAGTGATTGGACTAGAGAAGACCTTCTACCCATTTGTGAATGAATGAAACTGTCCCATTCATTCTATGTCAGAGCCATTCTGCTTATAATGTCTGCAGATGAGTCCATCTGGTCAGCAAGAGCCTAGGAAAACAGAGTAGGCTGGGCAGGTAACAAGCCACAGGTGAGTGTCTCTGCATCAGATGGTTTTTTTCCAAATGAGCTGAAAATAAGACTATCAGAAACAGTCACACCCCACTGACTATTTCTCTGGTATTTAGAATCATTGTTATACAGCTGCTCACGGTCCTTTTCTGATGCCTGCTCTAGAGAACTGAAGAATTTGTGAGGGTGTTTATCCATGATCATTGTTGGAAAGGGCTCTACCTAGCTCAGTTTTGCATCCTTCTTAGTCCCTCAACATCCCTAGTTACAAGTAACACTCTTTTCAAGAGGTAGAGACTCCAGGCCAAAACCAGTTTGGCTCAGTGAATAGAGCCCTGCGGACCAAAAGGTCCCAGGTTCCATTCCGGTCAAGGGTTGCAGGCACATCCCTAGTAGGGGGTATGCAGGAGACAGCTGATCGATGTTTCTCTCTCATTTATGTTTCCAACTCTATCCCTCTCCCTTCCTCTCTGTAAAAAAATCAATAAAATATATTAAAAAAAAAAGAGGTAGAGACTCCAGCACTGCATAGCTCCAGGGTTTAACCACGTCCTGCCCTGCAGAATCCAAAACATCCTTTCTGTGACTTTACTACTGATTGAGATTATTCCATTTGGATGGCTCTGTAGACATGTGAGATAGTTACTGAGTCTTTCTGTGGTCCCAGCCAATTGTTTTACACCAGTGACATGTCCCTATCCTTTGCTCATTGCTGTTCATCCCTTCTTTCCCATGGGCCCCAGGACTCAGCCTGCTCTCTTCTCTCCAATGGTACTCTGCCCACTTTAGCTGGCATGTGCTTGCTCCAAACTCAGTCAGTAGAAAGTGGAGACCCAATCTCTCAAATTCCTTCTATTGTGTTAGAGACATCTTCCCACAACCAGGGTTGGGAAGGGAAGAAGGATTTATTCTGTTTTCTTGACTAGGGGTGATCAAGAAACCAAAAATAGTGAGGTTGTGGCCATGACCCCTTGCCAAGATGGAACCTGGAAGCTTCATGAGCAACCAATTTCACTATCTTGAGGGTGGGGTTAGTAACATTTCCCTATCTTCTAACTCTTCCCTCTTGGGCTCCTCACCATAGAAGGTAGCAGCTTAGTCCCCAAACTATTCTCATAGGACATGGTCTCAAGTTCCTTCTCTTGCCTGGGAGAGTTTCTTCTGGGTCACTCTCTAGCATATCAGTGTCAGGAATCATAACTGGGTTTGATGGTATGAAATGGCAATATGATGGCAGATTAGGCCAAATATAGAGGAATACTCAAATCCTTCCCTCAAACAGTCTCTTATCTTTGTAGGTTTCTATAGTCAACTCAGGCTGATTTAACAAAATACTATAGATGATGTGGCTTTAACAACAGACATTTATTTCTCACAGTTCTAGAGGCCAGCCAGTTCCATTCCTGTGAACGCCTTCTTCCTGGCTTGCAGGTGACTGTCTTCTTGCTATGTTTTTAGATAGTGGGGGTTGGGAGGGGAAGAGAAGAAAAGAGAGAGGGAAAGTCTTCTTGCAAGGTCTTTTTTTTAAAATAATAGCATTAATATAATATTGATGACTCTGGCTCCATGACCATAATTTACCTAATAACCTCCAAAAGGTCCCATCTCCAATATCATCACATTGGAGGGTGGTTAAGGCTTTAATATATGAATTTGAGGGGGATGCATTCATAGAGGTTTCCCAAAAATTTGTATACATAAATGAAGCAAAGAGGAGTTTTATTATTAGGGGAGTGCCCCCAAACCTTAATGCAACATTCAACAGAGCTAGGCCAGTGTAGTGGAAGGTCCAGGACAGAGACTACTTAGAGCCAGCATTGGGCCTGCCCCCAAAGTCTTCCTGGTGTTATGCCTTCATAGTGGTCACATTTGAGTCTCAGGTCTTAGTCTCTAGTGGAAGAAATGGTAGATCCAACCCTGCCCATACCACCAGGAGAAAAGGAACAAAGAGACATCAAAAGAGACTGTTCAATGTGAAATAGAATGGTCTTGGCATTCTAGCCCAGGTCTGCTCATGCCAGATCAGGGGTCCTGGGATTTAAATCAACAGTTGAAAAAACAGAGGAGGAAAAAGTCAGAGGCACAGATCCGGGAAGCTGATCTGGTCAAGGGGCAAGACCACACATGTATGCTTGGGCATATTAATACTTTTGAAATGTCACTCCTTTAAAACATGACTCAATTTAGTGCCCTTGAATCTGACCAATTTAAGTTGGGAATAGGCCTGAGTGACCTGTGCTATCCCTGGAACTCCAAATCTATATCCATGTAAAAGGGTGTCACCTGAAGCTGCACACACAGATTTCAGATTTGGTCATTTTACCCACTTCACATAAACTGGCATGTTAAACATGGAATTATGCAACTTGAGATTGCTTTAGATCTCCTAGCAGCTGCATCTCACTCCTGGATTATTCTGAGTTTATGTATTTCCCATCAAACCTCCAATTAGTTGTCTCATCAATTGCTTTCAAGTCAGCTCTTCACGCCCTAAAATGGTATATATGACCCTTTGTATGTATATTTGGAACTTTACATTTATTTCTACTGAAGGTTATCAGGTTGATTTTGGCCCCTGATTCAAACCCATTAAAATGATTCCGAGTTGTAATTTGCTGCACAACACAAGAACTATTTCTGCCTTTACAGAGATTTTCTCTGCAGTGTCTCAAGAGTTGCTGTTCAAACTAAAAATGTCCTAGTTAGCATTCATCCAGCTGCCTCCTTCACTTCTTCCAAAACAAAGCTCAAAGCGAAACTCTCTCAGGAAGGCTTCCAAGATTAAAAGGGGGCAGGAATCAAGCGCTTTCCTTCTAGGGCAAGGGAGAAATTCCTGAGCTCAGACTCTGAGTGCCTGGGGCTACTCATGATTTCAAAGGAGAGCACAGAAAGTGAAACCATCTAATGTTGAATGTGCTGGACCGAGGTGCCTATAGATGCCAAGTACCCCAGTGGCCTGCAAGGCCCATAACCTCTTCCAGAGAGAGAAAAAGAAGTCTCCAAAAGCCATCTTTGTTAGCAACCAACCCCCTGCTCTCTAGCTGAAGTTATAGCTGAAACCAAAGAGCAGCTGGAATATTCTGGCTTGAGAAAGGCAGTCAAGTTTGGAGGTCAAGTACTCAAAGCTCTAGGTCCAAACACTGGTTCTGCCACTTGTTCATGGGTCAGCCCTGGGCAAGTGCTTCTGTAGAATGAGGCACTTTATAGCTCCTCCTTCTAAAGGATAAAAATAAGATAATTCCAGTGAAGCATTCCTTATAGGGCCTATCCCACAGGTGGTGCTCAATACATGATATGTCCATCACTGTTTATTGTCACTCTCTTCGTGGTTAATCTCTGAATAGAAACATATGGGAAGTCTTAGTTATAGCCATCAGTTTTCCACTTGCGAGCATACTGGCCACAGTGTATATTTAAAACAGAAGTTTTATTAAAAGCACTAAAGATCAATAAACATTATGCTCTGAAAGCAATGAATTAGTGATGTTAACGGATCTGCCTTTTAGTGTCTGTAAGTGATTGTGTGTAAGTCACCCTGTTTCAATTATTTATTGCTAGATAAAAACAGCCTAAATTTAGTGGCTTACACAGCAAGGATTTACTAATTCTCCCTGATTCTGTGGGCTGGTCAGGATCAGTTGGGCAGGTCTATTTCACATGATGTTGACCAGGGTCACTCCTGCAACTACCTTTGGGGGGATCAGGTAAGCTGGAGCAGCCTTGTGGCTCCACTCCCACCTGGAACTTCAGTTGGGCTGGCTGGGCCCTCTTGCTCTTGGTATGGCCTTTCCTTATTGAGTGGCTTAGTGTGACTGTCATCATGTGGCACTGGGTCCTGGGAGGGTGAAAGCAGGAGCTGCTAGGTCCCCTAAGGCCTGAGATTGGGAGTCATGCAGCATCACTTCCATTACATTCTGTTGGTTAAAGGAAGTCAGAGGATGAGCCTCGTTTAAGGTGAGAGAAATAGATTCTACTTCCTGATGGGAAGAGCAGCATGTCTGTCCAGAGATGGGAGGCATTTTTGTAAACAGCCTGCCACACAAACTTGTTCCAGTTTCTATTCCAGCCTTTTCATATGGACTATGCAAGTCAGTGTTCCCTGGAGGAGCCCTTTCGCCAACCATGGGCTGGCTAGCTTCCTCCTTCTCCCAATCTCACTGACTGTTTTTCCTGCTCATGTTCTTTGGCCCTCCCAGTACCATTTGCCTCTTCACCATGGCTCTCTCCCCAGTCTCTCCTTGGGCTGAGAGTAAGATCAGTTATTCCTTCCAATCATATTTCCCAAGTTAGTAGTTTTCCAACATATTTTAGAGGAAATATGTTGACCTAACCTCTCTTGAGACCATGATAGAATGACATTAGACCGAGATGAAAAATATACAGAAGATAGCACCTGCTTCTTTGTATTTTGATCTTCTCTTGTGGAAAAAAAATCTACATAGCTCCAGCAATGAGATGCAGGTGAAGGACCCTTTCCCTCTTCTTGAGACTTGGCCTCTGTGCCCTGATCCTGGGCAGACAGAGTTGCAGGAAAGAAGGAAAACAATGTATCTCCTCATAACCCAGAACCTGGCTGAGTGCTCCAGTGCCTCACCTCTGGTGTGGAGAGAGGCTAAACGCATTCCTCCTTCCAACTGTGCTGGCTATCACTTCTCCACTGGAGTGCACAGTGCCTGTCTCCTGCTGTTTCCCACTGAAAAAGTTGCTCAATAACCTTCTGGGTCTGAGTGGGATGATGATAAAAATAATGTTTATTAATTGTTACTAATCCACACTAATAAAAGAGAAAGATGCAAATTGACCATACCTTCACGATGCCCACCAGCCAATCAGGAGTGAGTATACAAATTAACCCAATAAAGATGGTGGGTTAATTTGCATACACAGGCACGAAGTGGCCAAGGGCAGGATGTACCACCCCAGCTGTTCTGGGCCTCTGGACAGCATGGGAAGGCAGAAAGGCGGTTCTGGGCTGGAGCAAAGGCGATGCTGGCAGCCAGGGGAAGGAAGGCCCATTCTTGCATGAATCTTTGTGCTTCAGGCTTCTAGAATACATAATTTTAATAATTAAAATATAATGATGATAATAAGTGAATATTAAAACAATAGTGTTTATTGAGCACTTTCTAAGTGCCAGGCACTACGCAAAGTGCTTGTTATACAAAATTAATTAAAGCTCACACATTCCTAGTAATTTGCCAAGGTGACATAGCTCATAGCCAGGAAGTGGCCAAACTTGGCTTCCAACCCAGAAGCAATGCCCTCTTCATCAGACAACTGGGGATTCACATCATCCGGAAGTCCTCTCACCAGAGCCAAATTCCACTCCCATGCCTGATAAACCTGGCTCTCAGCAGCTGCTAGCATCAGCACACCCAGGACTCTGCCTAGTCCCATAGGCAGCACATAGGGGAAGCTCTGCCCCCAGGTTCTAATGAAACACTGTAATTTCCCTGGGAGAAGGTTTGGAGAGAGGGGTACAGCAGAGAGAGAGGAGAGTGCCAACAGCATGCAGGCAGAATCCTTTGGAGATAGGGCATCAATCAGGGTTCTTCAGAGGGACAGAACCAGTAGGCTATTTATAAAAGGGGATTTATTATGACGAATTGGCTCATATGATCATGAAAACTGAGAAGTTCCATGATTTGCCATCTGCAAGTGGAGACCTAGGGAAACCAGTGGGGTAATTCAGTCTGAGTTTGAAGTCCTATTAACCAGTGTAAATTTCAGCTTGATGGCCAGAGAAGGTGAGCTATGTCCCAGCTCAAACAGTGAGCAGGACAAAAGGGGCAGATTCCTCTTTCCTCCACTCTTTGCTCTATTCAGGCCCTCAGTGGGCTGGATGATGCCCACCCATGCGGGGGAGGGCAATCTGGTTCACTGAGTCCACCCATTCAAATGCTAACCTCATGAGGAAACATTCTCACAGACACAGCCATAAGTAATGTTGAACATGGGCATCCTACAGCCAATCAAGTAGACACACACAATTAACCATCATACCTGGGGACTGGGCACATTTTGCACGAACCGCTGCCTCCTAGAGCTCCCTTTGCTCTTTTTAGCAGCATCCTTCCCTGCAGTAGAAAGAGAAGGCATTTCCCACAGGCTTCAGGCATCTTCTCTGTCAGCTTCCCTGGAACTCCCAGTTGTTGTGTCTTTAGGGCATTCCCTGGGATGTTGCCCTAGGTCTGGCTGTAAGGAAACCATCGTTTTAATTAGCCTCATCCACCATACCACATCTCACAAACATCAAAGCCTTCTCTGCAACTCTGATCCTGGCTTCTCAGGCAGCTGCTATGAAAATAAATCATGTTTAACCCAATCCCCTGCCCAGCCACTCTAAAGTCAAACAGACATGGCTAGTTTTACATCTAATTTGCATGGCAAGCTACACTTTTGCCTGAGTGCACCTTGACTCAGCATTTTCATGTTATATTCCCTTTGTTCTTTTGGGCATCATTTAGTGTAACATAACAAATGGATTAATGTCAACCCAGAAGGCAATCTCTCTGGGCTTCCTAGGGTTTGTGTCCCCAATCCTCTCTCTTTTTGTTTCTTAATTACAAATCCATAACACACACATAGAAAAAGACTTTTTAAAAAAAAAGGTACAGCTTAATTATCACCAAGCAAACATCCATAAGAATCATCACCCAAATAAAAATGGAACAACATCCCAGAAGCTTCCTCAGACCTTCTTCAAATCACCTCTCTTCTGTGCCCCCAGAGAGGACCACTAGCCATATTTTTATGGTAATCACTTCCATTTTTTAGTTTTATCACCTAAGCAAGCACCTCTTAATTCTATAGTTTTTATACTAAAAAATGAAATCATACTGTATACTTTCTTTTTAAAAAATGTATTTTATTGATTTTTTACAGAGAGGAAAGAAGAGGGATAGAGAGTTAGAAACATCAATGAGAGAGAGACATCAATTAGCTGCCTCCTGCATGCCCCCTACAGGCGATATGCCCATAACCAAGAAACATGCCCTTGACCAGAATCAAACCTGGGACCTTTCAGTCCACAGGTTGACACTCTATCCACTGAGCCAAACAGGTTTCGGCCATACTGTATACTTTCTGTGTCAAGTTTGTTTTGATCAATGTTATGTTGATGAGATTCATACTCATTATAACTAGCATTCATATATTTTTGAATATATTTTATTGATTTTTTACAGAGAGGAAAGGAGAGGGATAGAGAGTTAGAGACATCGATGACAGAGAGACATCAATCAGCTGCCTCTGGTACACCTACTGGGGATGTGCCCGTAACCAAGATACATGCCCTTGACAAGAATCAAACCTGGGACCTTTCAGTTTTCAGGCTGATGCTCTATCCACTGAGCCAAACTGATTTTAGCTGGCGTTCATATATTTTTGTTGTTGTATCAATTTCTTTTATCTGAGATTCCACAAGTTATTTAACCATTCTCCTAGTGACAGACATTTGGGTTGTTTCTAGTTTGAGGCTATTACAAACAACAGTGTGATCACCATTGTTGAACACAACTCATGGTGCCCAGATTGAACTGCTGAGTCATAAAGCAGGTATATGTTCAGCTCTAGTAGATATGCCAAACTGTTCTCTCAAAAGATTGTAACAAGGGCTATTCTTGTGAGTACTGTAAGAGGGTCCTCTTGAGTCACTCTTTGCTAATGGTCATTTGCTTTACTTATAGCCATGCTGAGCAGTGTTCTCTATGACTATAATTTGGTTTGCTTATTTTTCCATTTCACTGATTACTAGTGAGGTTGACAGCTTCTGCATATTTATTGGACAATTGAATATTTCTGTGACATTCTTATTGATGATTCTTGCCTATTTTTCCATAAAATTGTCCCTCTTTTCCTTCTTGATTTGTAAGACATATTTTTATGCCTTTGTCATTATCTGTGTTGTGAAATATTTTTCTACATATATTTGTTTTTGTACTTTCTTAATAGTGTCTTTTGATGAACAGAAATTCTTAATTTAATGTAGTACAATTCATCAGTCTTTTCTTTGTCCTTAGTGCTTTTTCTGTGTCTTATTCTAGTAAGATGTCTTTTTTTACCACAGGTCATGAAAGTATTTTCTTTTAGAAGCCTTAGACAATTAACTCTTTTTTTATTTTTATTAATTTTTTATACATATCTCCCCATTGCTTCCCCTCCCTGCCAGGCATACTCCAATCCCTCAGTGTCTATGTTCATTGGTTATGCTTATATGCATGCATACAAGTCCTTTGATTGATTTCTTATCTATCTCACCTAACTTTAATCTTCCTGCTGTAATTTCACAGTCTGTTTGAAGATTTACTGTCTCTGTATCTATCCTTTTGTTCATCAGTTTATAATGTTCTTTATTATCTCCCAATGAGTGCGATCATGTGATGCTTCTCCTTCATTGACTGGCATATTTCACTAAGCATAAGGCTCTCCAGTTCCAACCAGGTTGCTGCAAATGGTAAGAATTCCTTCTTTTTAATGGCAGCATAGAATTCCATTGTGTAGATGTACCACAGTTTTCTGATCCACTCATCTGCTGACAGGCACCTAGGCTGTTTCCAAATTGTAGCTATTGTAAGTTGTGCTGCTATGAACATAGGGGTGCATAAATCCTTTCTGATTGGTGTTTGTAATTTCTTAGGATAAATTCCTGAGTGGGATTACAGGGTCAAATGGGAGATCCATTTTTAGTTTTTTGAGGAAACTCCATACTGTTCTCCACAGTGGCTGCACCAGTCTGCATTCCCACCAACAGTGCACAAGGGTTCCTTTTTCTCCACATCCTTGCCAACACTTGTCGTTTGTTGATTTGTTGATGATTGCCATTCTGACAGGTGTAAGATGGTATCGCATTGTCATTTTGATTTGCATCTCTCGGATGATTAATGACTTTGAACATGTTTTCATGTGTCTCTCGGCCTTCCTTCTGTCGTCTTTTGAAAAGGTTCTATTTAGGTCCATTGCCCATTTTTTTATTGGATCCTTCATCTTCCTTTTATTAAGTTGTATAAGTTGGCTGTAGATTTTGGAGATTAAACCTTTATCAGTGATAACATTTGCAAATATATTCTCCCATAAAGTGGTCTTTCTGGTTGTTTTGTTGATGGTTTCTTTTGCTGTGCAAAAGCTTTTTATTTTGATGTAGTCCCATTTGTTTATTTTTTCTTTAGCTTCCATTGCCTTTGGTGCAGTATCAGAGAAGAAGTTCTTTCGGCATATATCTGAGATTGTGCTGCCTGTGGATTCCTCTAGTATTTTAATGGTTTCCCTTCTAATGTTTAAATCCTGTATCCATTTTGAGTTTATTTTTGTATTTGGTGTAAGTGGGTGGTCCAGTTTCAATTTTTTGCATGTATCTGTCCAATTTTCCCAACACCATTTATTGAAGAGGCTATCTTGGCTCCATTGAATGTTCATGCCTCCTTTGTCAAATATTAATTGAGCATAGTGGTTTGGGTGGATATCTGGGTTCTCTATTCTATTCCATTGGTCTATATGTCTGTTCTTGTGCCAGTACCAGGCTGCTTTGAAAACAGTTGCTTTGTAGTATAGCTTGAAGTCTGGTATTGAGATCCCACCTACTTTATTCTTCCTTCTCAGAATTGCTGTAGCTATCCGTGGTCTTTCTTTTTCCAGATGAATCTATGAAGAATTCTTTGTAGGTCTGTGAAATATGTCGTTGGTATTTTAATGGGTAGTGCGTTGAATCTGTAGATTGCTTTGGGTAGTATGGACATTTTAATGATGTTGATTCTCCCAATCCATGAGCATGGTATGCTCTTCCATCTGTTAACATCTTCCTCTATCTCTTTTTTCAGTGTCCTGTAGTTTTCTGCATAAAGGTCTTTTACCTCTTTAGTTAGGTTTATTCCTAGGTATCTTAATTTTTTTGGTGCGATGGTAAATGGGATGGCTTTTTTAGTTTCTCTTTCTATAATTTCACTATTAGTGTATAGAAATGCCACAGACTTCTTAGCATTAATTTTGTATCCTGCTACATTGCCGAATTCATTAATTAAGTCAATTAGTTTTGGAATGGAGTCCTTTGGGTTTTTATGTACAATATAATGTCATCTGCAAATAAGGACAGCTTTACTTCTTCTTTTCCAATTTGGATGCCTTTTATTTCTTTTTCTTGTCTAATTGCAATGGCTAATACTTCCAATACTATGTCGAACAGGAGAGGTGAGAGTGGGCATTCCTGTCTTGTTCCTGTTCTTAGGGGAAATGGTTTTAGTTTTTGCCCATTGAGTATGATGTTAGCTGTGGGTTTATCATATATGGCTTTTATGATGTTGAGCTATGATCCTTCTATTCCCACTTTGCTGAGAGTTTTTATCAAGAAAGGGTGTTGGATTTTGTCAAATGTTTTTTCTGCATCAATTGATATGACTATGTGATTTTTATCTCTATATTTGTTTATGTGATGTAAACAATTTATTGATTTGCGGATATTGTACCATCCCTGCATTCCTGGGATGAATCCTGCTTGGTCATGGTGTATGATCTTTCTGATGTACTGCTGGATCCGGTTTGCTAGAATTTTGTTGAGGATTTTGTCATCTATGTTCATGAGAGATATTGGCCTATAATTCTCTTTCATTGTGTTGTCTTTATCTGGTTTTGGTATTAGGGTGATGCTGGATTCATAGAAGGTGTTTGGGATTGTTCCTTCTTCTTGAATGTTTTTGAATAGTCTGAGGAAGATAGGTTTTAATTCTTCCTTGAATGTTTGGTAAAACTCTCCTGTGCTGCCATCGGGACCCGGGCTTTTATTTACTGGAAGCTTTTTGATTACTGCTTCAATTTCTTCCATAGTTATTGGACTATTCAGATGTTTGGTTTCCTCCTCATTTAGTTTTGGGAGGTTATATTTTTCTATGAAAATGTCCATTTCTTGCAGGTTGTTCAATTTGTTGGAATAGAGTTGTTCATAGTATTTTTTAACAATCCTTTGTATTTCCACAGGGTCTGTTGTTATTTCTCCTCTTTCATTTCTGATTTTGTTTATTTGGGTCTTCTCTCTTTGCTTCTTGGTGAGCTTGGCTAGGGGTCCATCAATCTTGTTTATCCTTTCAAAGAACCAGCTCTTGGTTTTGTTGATCTTTTGAATTGTTTCTTTGGTCTCCAAGTTGTTTATCTCCGCTCTGATCTTCACTATTTCCTTCCTTCTGAGTACACTGGGCTTTTCTTGTTGCTCTCCTTCTAGCTCTTTGAGTTGTAGGGTTAGGTAATTTATTACCATTGTTTCCTCTTTTTTGCAGTAGGCTTGTAGGGTTATGAATTTCCCTCTCAAGACTGCTTTCACTATGTCCCATAAATTTTGTATTGTTGTGTTCTCATTGTCATTTGTTGCCATGATGTTTTTTATTTCTTCCTTGATCTCTCTGGTTACCCAGTAGTTGTTTAATAGCATGCTGTTTAGTCTCCATGTGTTGGATTTCTTTCTATTGTTTTTATTATAGTTGATTTCCAGTTTTATGCCACTGTGGTCTGAGAAAATGCTTGATATGATTTCTATCTTCTTGAATTTGAAGAAACTTTTCTTATGATCTATCTTTGAAAATGACCCATGTGCACTGGAGAAGAATGTATATTCTGTGGCTTTGGGGTGAAATCTTCTGAAGATGTTAATTCCATCTGGTCTAGTGAGTCATTTAGGATTGATGTTTCTTTGCTGATTTTTTGTTTAGATGATTTGTCCAATGGTGACAGTGGGGTATTAAAGTCTCCTACTATGATTGTATTGCTCTCAATCTCTCCCTTAATATCCTCCAAGAGTTTTTTTATGTATTTAGGTGCTCCTATATTGGGTGCATATATGTTTACCACAGTTATTTCTTCTTGTTGGATTGTTCCCTTTAGTATGATGAAGTGGCCTTCTTTATCTCTTGTTATGTGCTTCACTTTGAGATCTAATTTGTCAGATATAAGTATTGCAACCCCACCTTTTTTTTTTCATTTCCATTTGCCTGAAATACCATGTTTCATCCCTTCACCCTCAATCTGTGTGCATCTCTTTTCCTAAGGTGGGTTTCTTGCAGACAGCAGATATATGGATCATGTTTTCTTATCCAATTGGTTACCCTATGTCTTTTGATTGGAACATTTAATCCATTTACATTTAAAGTTATTATTGATAAGTACTTATCTGTTGCCATTTTTAGTCCTTACCCCCGAGTTCCTTCTTCGCTTCCTCTTTCTTTTTATTACAGCAGACCTTTTAACATTTCTTGTATTGCTGATTTGGTGGTAAGATATTCCCTTAGTCCGTTTTTGTCTGTGAAGCTTTTGATTTCACCTTCAATTTTGATTGAGAGTCTTGCAGGGTACAGTATTCTTGGATTCAGGCCCTTCCTTTGCATTACTTTGTATATTTCATTCCATTCTCTTCTGGCCTAATGAGTTTCCGTTGAGAAGTCAGTAGCTAGTCTTATGGGGGTTCCTTTGTAGGTAACTTTCTGTTTCTCTCTGTCTGCTTTTAAGATTCTTACTTTGTCGTTGGTGTTTGCCAATTTAATTATAATGTGCCTCGGTGTCGGTTTGTTGGGGTTCATTTTGCTTGGGACTCTGTGAGCTTCTTGGATTTGTGTGGGTTTTTTCTTTTCTATATTGGGGAAATTTTCTCTCATTATTTCTTCAAACACGTTCTCTACTCCTTGTTCAGTTTCCACTCTTTCTGGAACCCCAATTATGCGGATGTTATTTTGTTTCATGTTATCCCAAAGTTCCCTTAGACTCTCCTCTTGCTTTTTAACTTTTTTTTCTAGAAGCTGCTGTACTTGGGTATTTTTTCCTACCATGTCTTCTAGCTCACTGATGCGGTCCTCTGCTTCTTGATGCTTTCTATTGAGTTCTTTATAGCAGTGATGTAATTTTTCATTTCTTCTTGATTATTCTGCACCTCCTCTAGGTTCTTCTGCATTTCTTCTTGCTGCTTCTTCATCTCCTCTTGCGTCTTCTTCATTTCCTCTTGGCTCTTACTCATATTGTCAAATTTGTTTTCCATTCTTTTCAACCACATTATGATCATTTCTCTGAACTCTTTCTCTGGTAGGCTTATTTCTGGTTCTATTTCGTTTACTTCCTTTTTTGGTGAAACCTGCCTTTCTGTCTTATGTGGGCTGTTTCTTTTCCTGCCCGTGGTCTTTCTTTTCCGAGTTTCTGGTTATGTAGTTCTCTCTCCTACGTTGATTGAAAGGCACAAACTTCAACACAACCAGGTACAACAAACAAGGCACTGAGTAGAAATGAATTCAAGATGTTAATAATCACAAATAAGGTGACCACCAATGAAGGACAAATTAGGGGTAAATAGGGAAAGAAGAAGAGGAAAATGAGGAAAAAAAGAAAAGAAAGAAATGCCAAAATCAAATTGGGAGAGTGAGAAAAAAAAAGATAAATAAATGAACAATAAAATAAGAAAATAAAAAGGAGAAGAAGGAGAAGGAAAGAGGAAGAGAAAAAAGTCAGAGAGAAAAGAAAGTGTATAAGAGAGAAAAGAGGAGCAAAATATAGATGTCAGGAGACAATTCCAATAGAACAGTCTCTAATCCCAATAAAGGCCAGCAACCAGTACCTAGAGATTAAGGCAAATTGCAAATAGCAACTGGTATCAAGGGAGGTGTGGGAAAAGAGAGGTAGAAAACAAATCAAGCAAAAAGCAATATAAAACCAGTAGAATAAACTAAAACAATCTCACAAAAAAAATTTCAAGAAATCGATATAATCACTTTTCAGGCAAATAGCAACAAAAGGACATAGAGAAAAAACAACTTTTTGGCTGATGAAGACAAGAAGAGAGAGGTTTGTGTGGACTTGTAGTAGGGGATTTGAAATTACATATATAAATGGGGTGAGATTTTAACCAGGTAAAGAGAAAAATAGGGAGAATCTAAAGCTGGAAAAGGGAAAGAGAAACAAGACAACAAAATGGGGAAAGTTAGGAGGAAAGTGTTGGCATAAAGGTAGAGTTTAGTTGGAGTAAAATTATGCTAAAGGAAAGATGAAAATAGAATGTAGAACTCTAATCCTGAAATAAAATAAAGAGAAAACAAAATGACATTTGTTTTTTTTTCCAAAATGGTTAAGTACTAGTAGTAATTAATAATACTAGTTTAAAACAAAAATGTAATAATTATAAAGGTAAAATCAATTGAGGCGGAAAGAAAAAAAATTCTTTTAATTAAAATATGTAAAAATAAAAAATTAAAAATTAAAAATTAAAAAAAAGAAAAAAGGGAAAAAAAAGAAGAAAAATAGAATGGTCCTTCACTTGCACTATTATTCTGCTTGGCACTCCTGTTTCCCAGTAGGGAAGGTATTGCAGTTCCCTGTGTTCCCCTCTTGGTATTTTAATGTCTTTATTCTTTTGTGGTTATGCGAGAGTCAATTTGTGTGTCATCCACTGGGTGGCAGTGTTTCGGAATTGATCTCTGAGACAAAGCACAGGACCTCTCTAGGCTGTGCTCAGATCCTGCTACTCTGTGGTTCTCAAAGCCAGTTTGTGGGGGTTTTGCAGCCGGGACACTGTAATAACTCCCAGGCTGTCCCTCTGCCCCAGAAAAAAACAAAACGAGTCGTTTTCCAGAGCTCTCCTCTGTCGACAGCTCAGAGGGTTTGCCTTCACACTCAGGGATCAACGGCCTGACCACCTCTGAGGACCTCCTCCGAGGCAGCTTTCCCACAGCCCGGCTCCCACAGTGTGCGCGTCTTTGTTGTGCAGGGGTAGGAGACCTCACCCTGACCCAGGCGAAATCTGACCCTTCCATGCTCCTTGTGGATCTCCGAGTCCGCCGCCTGCGCGTCCGTGCCGCCTGGGAAGCCGTGCTCTGGGTCCCCGGCTGCTCTGTGGGTGCCTCCGTCAGCCGCAGCTTTCAGACCTAGGCAGACATCCACCTCCCCCTTAACTCAGGCGCAATCTGACTTTTCCGTGTGCTCTGTGGATCTCTGATTCTGCCGCATGTCTGCGCCAATTGGAGAGCAGAGTTCTGGGTCCCCAGGTCCCTGGCTGCTCGATGGGTGCCCAGCTGAGGGCTTCAGACGGCCGCAGACATCCACCTCCCACTGCAAGATGGCTCGGGCTCTGCGCTCGCCTTGGTGGCTCTGGCCGACAAAAGCCCTGTGGCAGTGGGGCTGCCTGGCCGGGAGAGCCCCTTCCAGCAGTTCTCTGCCTTCTCCTGGAGGATAACTGACTCTTAGCTTGCCAACAAACACTCCCAATGCGATTCTTAGCCACTCTCTCTCCCTCTGCCCATCGACAAAGCTCCAGACGCATCTGTCTACTCCGCCACCATTTTCTCCTCTAGACAATTGACTCTTGATCAACAGTGGTTTGAACTGCACTGGTGCACTTATTTAAGAATTTTTTCCCAAAATAATATTTAAATACTTTCTAGAGATTTCCTTACTACTGTGGGGAAATCATATTGATTATACTAGGTTATCATAAAGTACTCATATTGCCACATCTTCATTATCAATACAGAAATTATTATACCAGTATATAAGTATGAATTTCTTTTTCACATTATCTTTTCATTTTTGATGCATTCTGTTGGTAATACATATAACATCTATAGTGTTTTGTATCATATAATGCAATATTGATGTAGGTATTGAGTGATAGATGATTCATCTTGTAAACAGGTGACTTAAACTTAACAGTATTGTGAAATACAGTAAAGTAACTGAATGTATTTTCTCTTTTTATGATTTTCATTTCTTTAGCTTACTTTATTGTAAAAATACAGTAATACATATAACATACAAAATAGGAATTAATTAATTCTTTATGTTCAATAAGGCTCCTGGTCAACAGCCAGCTATTAGTAGTTAAGTTTTTAAGGACCTAAAAGTGATTTGTGAATTTTTGACTGCTTGGGGTCAGCACTCTTAACCCCCATGTTGTTCAAGAGTCAACTATAGTTTTTATCTTTCATATGTAAGATACATCTTTTATAATCACCTGATAATACTTTATTTATATACAGTGTGATGTAAGATCAAGTTTAAAATATATGTCCATATCCAATTGATATGAAAAATTATCCCTTGAAAAAGTCTTTTTTCTTTGTCAAAAGTTAAGTGTCATTCTATTTGTGGATCTGTTTGGGGGTTAGAGAGCTATTCTGTTTCATTGGTTTCTTTGAACCAGTTTGTCACTAGTGTAGTTTTACTAGTATAAGTCTTGCTTTATGTTTCCACCTATTTGTTTTTTTCTGCAACTGTCTTGGTCTTTCTTATTTCCTATGCATTTTGAAATCAATCTGTCAATGTTAATGCATACACACAAAAAAACCCTGTATAATTTTGATTTGAATTCCATGATTCTTCACCTAAATTTGGAAAGAATGAACATCTATATAAAGTTGTGTCTTTCAGTTCATGAGCATGGTCGACCTTCTATCCCTCTATTTATTTATTTAGGTCTCTTTTTATTTCCTTTAATAATATTTCCAGAGCACCTTATATATACCTTATATATAAAAGGCTAACATGCAAAGTGTCCCCTCAGGAGTTGACCAGGAGACCAGGAGTTCAATAGCTTCCTATGACTTGCACTGATTTCCAGGGAGTGGCATGGAATGAAGAAGGCCCTGGCCAGCAGCTGGAAGGCTCTGATCATCCCTGAACACTGGCTAGGCCTAAGAACCCTACTCATGCATGAATTTCATGCACCAGGACTCTAGTTATACATAAAGGTCTTGCACACATTCATTAGATTTATTCCTATATTCAATTCTTTTAATAATTTTGTAAATGGGGATCTTTACAATGTTTTTACTAACCACTTCATTTTGCTAAATAGAAAGCAATTGATTTTTGTATATCAACCTTTTATCTGTAAACTTACTTGAATCTGTAACTTGTAAGAATTTGTAGGTTCTTTTTATCCTCTTCTCACTTTTCTGCTAGGACCTTCAGTTCACATTGGCTTGGAGTGCTGTTTGCTGACTAGTTGTGTTGTTCAAATCTTCCAGCCTCTATTTCAGAAGGAAAGCTTTCAATATTTCATCATTAAGTCTGATATTTGTTATGGGCTTGTTGTAGATTGACTTTTATCAGGATAATAAATTCTCTTCTATTCTTACTTTGCTGAATGACTTTGTTTGCTTATTTTGATGACAAATGCATGTTGAATTTATTGCGTTTTCTTTATTAAGATGATTATATAAATATTCACTTTTGTTCTATTAGCATGAATTTGATTGAAGTTTGAATGTTAAATTAACCTTATTTTCCTGGAATAGATCCTATTTTATCTGATGCACTCACTATCTTTTTATACATTAGCCAATATTTTGTTTAGGATTTTGCGTCTGTGTTCTGAGTGTGATTGGCCTATAGTTGTCCTTTTTTTTTTTTAATCGTGTTCCTGTCAAGTTTGCAATTAAGATTAAGTTGGCCTCATGAAACGAGCTGGGAAGCATGGCCTCTCTTTATGCTCTGAAAGAATCTGCACGGGATTAGCATTTTTTTTCTTAAACATTTGACAGTATTCATCATTGAAGCTACTTCGGTCTGGGAACATTTTCTTTAGAGGAGATTTTTAAATTACGTATTATATAATTATATTTTCAACTTCTTTTTCTCGAATCAATTTTGGTAAGTTGTGTTTCCCTATGAATTTGTCTATTTCATCAAATTTTCACAATCAGTGCCATAAAGCTAATAATCATAGTGTCCCCTTAACATCATCTCTTTAATGTTTCGTGATATGTCAGCATTTCATCTTCATTCCTAACAAACAGTAGTATTTTTTCTTTCTTTCTTTCTTTCTTTCTTTCTTTCTTTCTTTCTTTCTTTCTTTCTTTCTTTCTTTCTTTCTTTTTCTCCTTCTTCTTCTTCTTCTTCTTCTTCTTCTTCTTCTTCTTCTTCTTCTCCTTCTCCTTCTCCTCCTCCTCCTCCTCCTCCTCCTCCTCCTCCTCCTTCTTCTTCTTCTTCTTCTTCTTCTTCTTCTTCTTCTTATATCAGCTTTGTCAAAGATCAAGTTTATAACTATTCTCAAAGAACAAGCTTTTGGCTCTATTTATCCTCTCCATTTTAATTTTGTTTTTATTTCTTTCATTTCTACCCTCATCTTTATTATATTTTTCCTCTTACTTTTTTATGTTTAAAACTTCCTCCCTTAAAAACCAAAAGGATATATCTCTGATAGAGAGAGTAAGAACAGCATAGTGGCCGAAACCAGTTTGGCTCAGTGGATAGAGCATTGGCCTGTGGACTGAAAGGCCCTGGGTTCGATTCCGGTCAAGGGCATGTACCTTGGTTGTGGGCACATCTCCAGTAGGGGATGTGCAGGAGGCAGCTGATTGATGTCTTTCTCTCATCGATGTTTCTAACTCTCTATCTCTCTCCCTTCCTCTCTGTAAAAAATCAATAAAATATATTAAAAAAAAAAAAGAACAGCATAGTGGCTGAAATTGGTTTGGCTCAGTGTATAGAGCGTCAGCCTGTGGACTGAAGGGTCCCAGGTTAGATTCCTGTCAAGAAAAGGTACCTTGGTTGCAGGCACATCCCCAGTAGGGATCGTGCAGGAGGCAGCTGATAGATGTTTCTCTCTCATCGATGTTTCTAACTCTGTATCCCTCTCCCTTCCTCTCTGTAAAAAAATCAATAATATATATGAACAGCATAGTGGTAAAGATATATGTAGGGTGTCCCAAACAATGTACACACACACATTTTGAATAATATAAAGGCAATATTTATTAAAATATATTTCATTTTCAAAATTGAGCTGTCAGCTGTTAAAGTGTATATATATATATATATATATATATATATATATATATATATATTAGAGCTGATGCATGAATTTTGTGCAAGGGGCTTGGCTTTTGTAGCACCAGCAGGTTGTCTGGAAGGACTTCTAAAAGATAATTTGGCTGGCTGGTCTAATTAGCATATTATGCTTTTATTATTTTAGATATGCATTCAAAAGCAGAAAGGGAACTAACATGTATTACATGTATCACGTACTAATATGTGTCAGACAATTTACATGTGTACCTCATCCACCCATGTAGAGCAGGTATTTATGGTGAAGTGAATAAGACAAGGGACCCTGGAGTCTGGTGCCCTCCACCACTCAATGAGGAACCTTTGCAGGCATGTATCCTCTTGTTAAATAAATTATATAAAAAATATATGTCAGTCCCACAGAAGCTTCATCTAGAATATGTACTTATTTTGTCTCTGTGATCATTTGAAATGTTAGTAGCTTGAGACTGTGTACCAATTCCAATTTTAGAACTTCTTACCAGTTTGTTACAACTTTTTTGTTGTTGTTTTCAACTGAAACAAAAAGCACCCCAAAGCAACTGAGCTAACTCCATACTTAATTACATATTTGGCCACTCTCGTGTTTAATGGTAAAAAGGAACTTGTGTGAGGTGTCTAATTCCTAATCTAGTTTCTAGGGGAAGGGAGCATTTAGGTTCTAGGGTCCTGGTCTTCATTTCCTAGACCAATGCCACAAGGGGAAGTGAAAATGAGGTCACCTTCTAGGGCCAGTATGAAAGAATGGACCAGAGCCAGCCTGTATGAGTGTAGACATGAGTTCCATCCTGCTCGACCCTTCTTAGCTGGGTGACCTTGAACACTTCTCACCCCTTCTCTGAAAGCCTGAAGCAGGACAGCCAGGGAGGAGGACATTAGGGGATGCAGGAAAGAGTTCACCAGAAGTAGTGAGGCTTTTGTAGGAAAGGAGAAACACTGTTGGGAGAGAGGAACAGAAAGGATCCAAAGAAAAAGTTTACTGCCTGCTTGGAAAGTTGGCCTTTCTGTAAAACAAGGTTAGAATTCCAGACTGAACATGTTCCCAAACTGTACAACTTGGGATTTTAGTGTTCATTTGCAGAAGAGTCTGGTTTAGCTGGGCAAGCTATCTACTCTGTCAAGCAGAATTGGAAGGATTTTCCCAAGAGGAAATGTGCAGCTTAAATAATGGCAAAGAAATGTCTTGGTGAGTAAGCAGTGTGTGGCATTACATTTAGATGGCACAGGCTAGAAGTGAGTGGGAGTGGGTTTGGGAAGGGACTCAGTAGAAAGAGTGGGGACTCAGGGAGGGGAGTCGAAGGGGAAGAGGGATTGAAGTAGTGAAGGTACCATAGCAAGATGCTTATAGCAAAATGTTCCAGGATCCTGAGGAAGGCATCTTGAATTGACTCTTGGCAAGAGAAATGCCCAGCTCCCGAGGGACATTGAGAAGGAGCATGGGATTTGTCCTTAAGTCAATGGATGGAGGTGCAGCTTGGGAAGGTGGTCATAAGAAGGCAGGGTTTCCAATGTGCTCAGCATGGCTTAGATTCTCCATTCCAATAATTACAGGCTGTGGTTATTCCTTATGATGAAGTCCCTAGCAAGTGATTTCTTGTTTCTAGGCCTCCATTTTCTATCTATACGGTGAACAAATAATACTCCCATGCTCCTCTCTCTACCTGGGATGCAGGACCATGGTGATGAGGAGCTAAGCCCTGCAGTGAGAGCCGGGCATATCACCTGGCTTTGATGAACTTAAAAAAAAAAAGTTTGTTTTGGTTTAGAAAAAGGAAGGAGAGGGAGAGAGAAATAGAAACATCAATGAGAGAGAAACATCATTGTTTAACTGCCTCCTGCATGCCCCCTGCTGGGGAGCAAGCCCATAATCCAGGCATCGAATCATGACCTCCTAGTTCATGGGACAATGCTCATCCAGCTAAGCCACATTGGCTGTACTGGCTTTGATGAACTTTTAACAAATGGTCTCTATTTTTATTTATTTAGCCAGAAAGAGCTCATAATAACAGAGAGATAATTGGAGACTAAGTCTGGGATCCAAAGAAAGAATCTAGGAAAGCCTGGAATTGCAAGTTTACTAGATTTAGGGAGTGGAAAAGTTTTCTAAGGGTCAGAAGCAAAGTCTGGGATAGATGTGTTAGACCCCTGAGACCCCAGATGCCAGAAGAGGGGACAGCGATAAAGACCAAGACTGAATTTTCTGTCAGTTTGGGGAGCAGGAGGCAGTGAAGGCAGATTTAAAGAGAACAGAACCTGAACTATTCTATGAATATCTTGTGCACCTGAACTTATGGAGTAAGATTCACCCCCTCATAACACTTATTCCAACATATGATATTATTGTGTGTAAGGAAGGAAAAAATAAATCCAGAAATGATGAATTTCAGAGAGGAGGAATACAATTTCAGTTTCATAATAGAAGAGATGAGAAAGACAATCCTTTACAAATAACTCTTTCTTGTGGCCTCAGCTTTGAGTAATCAGGGCCCTGGAGGAGCACATTTTTTTCCGCTCACTAGATCAAGATGCTGAGTTCCAAACTACTACTGTATGTCCAGTCTCTAGGCTCACTTGGGGAATCTTCCCCAACCCACCTGTGCTGGGCTCACCCAGTATCTACCTAATTATACTAGAACCTGGGAGGACAAATACACTCACCACCCAGGCTCTCCAGGGCAGGGGTTGAGCCTAGGGACTCAAATAACAATGTACCAAGGAGAAACTGAAAGCCTGAAGGAGGACAGCTGGGTAGGACAGCGAGGGATGCAGGAGAGGACTCACTGGAAGTAGTGAGGCTTTTGTAGGAAAGGAGTAACACACTGTGTTGGGAGACAGGAACCAAGGAAAGTTTCTTGCCTCCATGCAGTGAGACTGTGGACAGAGATGAGAGCTGACCTGTGGCCTGAAAAACCAGATAAACCATAGTGGACTTAGTAACAGATACCTTTCACTGAGCATCCTCCTGGGAAACACAGAGATAGCACCTTTGCCTGGGGAAGTAACCTCTATTTGATGGCTAACTGTCGAGTTAACAATAAGAAAATGAAGAAGGCGTGGAAGGAGTGCCCTCGGTGCTGGGCTCAGCTGGAGGACCGTGGATGATGCTGTGTGTTGGGAAGGGACCTTAGGCACCACTGGCTCTTCTCCAAAGCAGATCCAGGTTTTCTGCTGACAGAAAGAGAGAAATGATATCATAGAGGTGGACACCCTTTTTCACAGCTGAGACTTTGTTACAACTTTGAGGGATCCAGGTGCCTCACCTGCTCTACAGACTTGATTGAGTGCCTGTGCTAATTTCTCCAGGTTCCTCTTCCTTTCTGACCTTGTACTCAACATTTCAGCAGCACCAATCTGACCATAGTTTCCCACCTACACTATGCCATTTAAAAAAATATTTTATTGATTTTTTTACAGAGAAGAAGGGAGAAGTACAGAGAGTTAGAAACATTGATGAGAGAGAAACCTTGATCAACTGCTTCCTGCACACCCCCTACTGGGCATGTGCCCGCAACCAAGGTATATACCCTTGACCAGAATCGAACCCTTCAATCCACAGGCTGACACTCTATCCACTGAGCCAAACCAGTTAAGGCAACACTATGTCATTTTTAATTAATTAGTTAGACCCCCCCCCCTTTTTTTTTTGTTCTCACTACCTGGAATTCTCTTCTCTTCTTTCTGTTCTGGTGTTTTATTTCAGCTCAGAAGTTGCCTATTTGAAGAAGATTTTTCTTTTCCTTTATAAACAGTTAATTTTTCTGCTCTTTGAGTTCTACTCCTTTGCCTTAAATTAAACTTCTTACCCATATATTAGCTGACATCTCTTTGCCCTTTAAAATGAAAGTGAAGTTAATTTTTCCTTGTATTCCATGATCTGTAGGGAAGATAATACCATTTCCCAGATATTTTCTAATTCTTGGAGGAGTGGAGACAAAAATGAGTTGTGATATTATAATTATTCTAGCTTTAGGCTTCAATATCCCCTTAATTTATGCTACTTATGTATATGCTCATCTAGTGCATGAAATTTCCAGTTTACAGATGTTGACCCCCACTTAGAACTCAGCACCCTTCCAAGACCTCCAAAAGATATAAGATGTGAAGCCTTGGGAAGATAAATCTAATTTACAGGGACAACCAGTTGTCTAGGGCCAGGGGTAGTAGGGCTTGTCTGGAAAGAGTTGCAGGAGACTCTGAAACAATGAAAGTAATCTGTACATTCATTGTGGTAATGGTTACCCAGACATATAAATTTATCAAAACTAAATTTTCTACTATGTATTGAGCATAGTAGAAAACTCTTCTGGATTCAAAAGTTAAATGTAACATAGTTCTTGCCTTCCAGAGGTTCACAGAAGAATGTGGAAGAAAACCCTCTAAACATATCTTCATTGCAATAATACTCATGCTATAATAGAGACATAGGGACCACTGGATGTTTTGTGCACAGTGCTTAAATCTACCTGAAAAGTTAAGGAAATGTTACTCCCTGGAAGAGTTTATTTAAAAATAAAATCAAGAGATCATTTTGTAAATTATCTGATTATCTAGCTACTATGTTGTATATTTGAAACTAGTATAAAATAATGTTGAATGTAAAAAAAAATCAAAAATCAACTTTATTGAGGCACAATGTGCATTAACAAAATACATTTAAGTATACATATTGATAAGTTTTGATAAATTTGTCTGTGTAACTGAGAAGGCTAAAAGTCTAATTCCAATGTAACCCTGATATTTGGGGAGCTAGCAATCAGAATCTGTGCCAACAATCAGGGCTGAATTTCACCAACGCTGGTTGGTGAAAGGCCAGCCCCATAGGTATGGTCTCAAGACCCCCAACACCTGGGGTTTTTTGCAAAGCCCATGAAAGTTCCAGAAGTATAATCCATATTTGGGGAACAAAGACACTGAAAGGATATAAAGAAAAAGCTTTTCTCAGATTTTGGAGGCAACTCCTCTGAGACCACCAGTGTAGTAAAGCTGTGTAATTCCATTTCTCTAAGCATGGGTTCCTTTGGTCTTCTGCAACATAACCATTGCCACAGTCAAGATATATATTACTAATCTCTCTTTCCTTTCTTCTCTCCTTCCTCCCTACTCCTCCCTCGGTAGTTTTGGTGAGTCACAGAACCTTGATCTCTCCTAACCACAAGGCTAAATTATTTCTTTATTCTCAACACTTTTGACACCAAATGTGTAGGTTTATCACACCAAGCAATTCTCCAGTTCCTTGTGGACATCAATTGGGTTCTACTATTCAATTCAATTGTGACACTAAGTACCTGGAGTTAGTACAGGTCCCAGAGGTTAAGGGCTCAGCCTCACTTTAGATATCAATTACAAGTACAGTGGTACCTCGAGATACGAGTTTAATTCGTTCCATAACCTTGCTCATATATCAAGTTGCTCCTATCTCAAAGCAAATTTCCCCATTGAAATCAATTGAAATGCCGCTAATCCGTTCCAGCCCCCCAAATGCCACCCCAGTTGTTCTTGTTACATGTTTTTGAATAAGAAAAATGTATTTATAAATGACAAATATTGTATAAAAACATAATAAAAGAGAATGTAAAGGAATAAACTGGTTTTATAAAGTGTATTTACCTACTCGTTACACTCTTAATGCTATACTTTATTCCTAAACTGAATGTAACTTAACTAATCTTCACTGAACTTAATTGCTACTGGTCTTTGCATTTTTGGCCGATTTAAAAAAAAACGTGTCCAACAAGGTTTGCCTCTTCCTCCCTTTCAGAATGTTTCTGAAATGGGTGAGGCAAGTTTCATTGAACAGCTCCGATGCACGACCAGTAGCAACTTTTTTGGGATTTTTTTTTCCACGAAGTGTGACACCCTCTCTCACATTCCTAAGATCTCCTTTATCTCACTTGTAGAGATCTCCTCCACCCCTGGCTCCTCCTCGAAACCAATTTCTTGGAGAACCTCCACATGTTGCTGAGACTGCAACTCTTGTAACTCCTCCATGGTGAGTTCCAGAGAGTGCTCCTCCACGAGCTCATTCACATCTCTCTCATCCACCTCCAGGCCCATGGATTTTCCCAGAGACACTATCTCGTCCTCCACTGGCACCTCGGCTACGGCCTCAGGCAGGCCACAGCTTCTTCCATGCAGAGGTCAAAGTCCTCGTTGTAACACCCAGCCAGGCCTGATCAATAATTCTGAGGCATATCACGATGTTAAAGTGGTTCTTCCAGAACTCTCGAAGGGTGAGGTTTGTGTTCTCCGTCACCTCAAAGCAGCGCCAGAACAGGTGCTTGATGTACAGCTTTTTAAAATTAGAAATCACCTCCTGATCCATGGGCTGCAGGATAGGAGTGGTGTTGGGAGGTAGGTAGACAACCTTTATAAACTTGAACTCTTCCAGGAGTTCATCTTCAAGGTTCGATGGGTGAGCAGGAGCATTGTCGAGGACGAGGAGGGCTTGCATGGTTAGGTTGTATTCCTGTAGATATTTCTTAACAGAAGGGCCGAAAACCAGGTTTACCCACTCTACAAAAAACTGCCTGGTGACCCATGCCTTCAGGTTTGCCCTCCACATAACTTGCAGTTTATCTTTTAAAATCTTATGTGACTTAAGACTCTGGGGTTTTCCGAATGGTATACGAGCAGAGGCTTGATCTGGCAGTTGCCACTCGCATTGGCGCACAGTGTGAGAGTTAGCCTATCCTTCATGGATTTGTGGCCTGGCATCGCCTTCTCCTCTCCATTATATAAGTCCTATTTGGCATCTTCTTCCAGAAAAGCCCTTTCTCGTCACAGTTGAAGACTTGCTGGGGGATATATCCTTTGGCTTCTATTAGTTCAGAAAAAGTTTTGAGGTAATCCTCAGCTGCCTTCACATCCGAACTTGCTGCCTCACCATGCCTGACAATGGAGTGAATGCCGGACCTTTTCCTGAAATTATCAAACCAGCCTCTACTGGCTTTAAATGAGTCTTTTGATGCTTCGTTTGTAGAAGTGCGCGGGGTCTGCACCAGCAAATCACCATAAATCGCTCGTGCCTTCTTGCATATGATGCCCTGTGTTAATGTATCTCTTTTAAGCTGCTTCTCCATCACCCACACCATCGGTAGATTCTCCATCTTTTCATGGAGAGAGCTACAGAGCTTAGAAATTATTGTAATGCCCTTAGCTGGCATTATACCCTTTATCGACTCCTTCTGTTTAAGCACAGTGCATATCGTTGAAGTACTACACCCGTATTGCCTCGCCAAGTCAGCCACTCGCATACCTTGCTCATATTTTTCTATGATTTCACGCTTTAATTCAATAGACATCATCCTCTTCTGAGAACTGACCTTTCCACTCGCTTTCTTCGGACCCATGGTTATAAAAAGAAATGTGATAAAGTATGTAAATGCTCAAAAGATGCTTCGACAACGAGGTAAACAAGCACACTGACTAAGGCGTGGGAAATTATGAGACGCTCGAGTGGAGGTAAATTGGTGGGTCATGTGCAGCCGGCAGATCCAAGCGATTTACTCTTATCTCAAATGTTGCTCGTATTTCAAAGCAAAAAATCGCTCGCTCGATGGCTCGTATCTCAAAAATCTTGTATGTTAGGGCACTCGTATCTCGAGGTACCACTGTAGTGGGTTCCCAGGTTGTCCACAACTTCTGTCTGACTTGGCTATAAATTGGGGTTCCCAAGGTCTGACTTGGCTATAAATTGGGGTTCCCAAGGTCTCTCCTCAGGTTCAAGAATTTACTGGGCTCACAGAACTTAAAAAACACTTTAGTTATGTTTGCTGGTTTATTATAAAGAATACAGATGGATAGCCAGATGAAGAGGTATGTACAAAGCAAGGCCCAAAGGATCCCAAGGGCAGGACCTTTTTTTTTTCCTTTGGAATTTAGGGTGGTCCTCCACCCTGCACATTGATGAGTTCACTTATCTGAAAGCTCTCTGAACTCCATTATTCAGGAATTTTATGGAGGTTCCATTATGTAAGCATGATTCATTGGTCATTGGTGTTTGAACTCTATCTGCAGCCTATCTCCCCTTCCCAGAGTTTGGAGGTAGGGGAGGGGTCACAAGTTTCAACCCTATTATTACTTGATTGGTTCCTCTGGCAATCAACTCTTATCTTGAAGATATCTAGAGACCTCAGCCATAACATTTTCATTAACATACAAAAAGACACTAATCACTCTGCAAGGGTCTTAGAAATCTTTTAAGGAACCAGGGACTAAGTCCAAATATTATAACAGAAAATACTCTTATCATTCAGGAAATTACAAGGGTTATAGGAACTCTATGCCAAGACTGGCTCCAGAGATCAAACATATACTTCTGATTATGTCATGGCTGGGTACATGGCCCAGGTCTGCCCAATCATGATACCCAGCCTCCCTGAGTCAAGGAATGAGGGCATGAGACCCAAGCAGCATCAATTGATATCCTTCCCAAGAGTTTACATGCAAAGAGGAACTCTCTCTTCCCTTCAGGGTTCCCAAGCCAGCATGAAAAAAGCCTGGAGCTGTTTGTGGGCACAGAGACCCTGAAGAAAGCCCTCTCTAACAGAAAAGGAGAAAGTCAACATGCAGAGCATAGCTAAGCAGAGCCTCCAGAAGGAAAAAATGATATGTTTTTCGTCTCTGGGCCTGAGGCCTACTCCATTCTCTCTTCCCAGTTATCTCACTCAACCAAGTTCTTTCTTCCTTTCATCTAGCTTTAGCTGGCAAATTTTATTCAATTTATGGCATGGTGGTGACATTTAATAACCCTTTCTTAGATTCTGCAGATAATTCTTATTTGGTGCTCATAGTCCTGAATAGGACAACACATATTTATTGTTATTGTAAGAAACATTCAAACCTTTAAAGAATTTTTGTGAGTTTATTTGAGCCAAACTGTCAACAATTGCCTGGAAGCAGAATGCATTGAGACAATTTCTCTGGAGAATGGTGATTTTTTTAACCTATTTTATAAATAATCATCAAAGGAGGAGATGTAAGTGGGTTACATGAAATTCATTGGTGATAGGTTAAGGAAGTAGAAAAAAGCAAAAGGGATGAGGAGAAGGGAGAACCTCTGGCATTAGATAAAAAGTAAAATGATAGTCACATCTATTTTGCATAGATGGGTACAGAATAGTTAACAGTCAACAATTAGCATGAAAACAATAATGAAGGAATTTGTGGTTTCACCCTGTTCAGTTGGTTGTGCCCTGAGGATTGTGCATTTGTTGTGCTATTCTGAAAAAAGGGAAGTTACAAGTTACCCTGACATTTCAAAGGTATGTAATCATAGATGCAAAAAGACAATAGGCTCAGTTAAGATCAAAGTTAATCTTTGTCAGGGAAGATACTGGCCTAGGGCCTGACTACCCATTGTAAACTTCTTTTTAATCTAAAAATTTTTAATTTCAGACCATCCTTTGTAGTTACTTTAGTCTCTTGAGTTTGCAAGGCTGCCATATAGGCCTTCCCTGAGTTAGTCAGGTTAGTGCTGTGGCCCCTTTTCATCCACACTATTTTTATTTTTATTTTTTGAGAAATCAATATACATTTGTATTCCAAGGCCAAATTTTGAACTTTTCTTTCAACATCAGATATGGATTTTGACTATGCTAAGCAATGAAACTAAAATGTAATCACTTATGTTTGCTTTTCTTTATATCTAAAGTTGTTTGATGGACAGTATCTGGATAAGGCAATCTTTCTGGGCATGTTTTCTCAGTATCCTTATATCTCACTACTGAATCTCTATGTGATGTAGTGGTTGCTCTCACATTTCCACCAGCCTGGGAACATATGCCAATCTCAGTTAACTGGGCACAGGAGCAGAGAGATTCCAGTTAGCTTTCCAACAGTGAGTTCTTCTGTCCAGTCAATTCAATCATCCATTTATTAATTGGTTGTTTTTTGAGAAGAGACCCAGATACAGCATTGGGTTTTGGGATATACAAGTTAGACATATAGCTGTCCTCACTAAGTTTATGGCTGAGTGGATGAGGCAGACAGTGTGCCCTGTGCTGGCCTAGAGGAAGTAATGCATGCTAAGGAGAACATAAAAGAAGCACCTAATTCATTTTAATGTGCCATAGACAAATTAAAACATGAACAACGAGTGAGAGTTGGCCAGACAAATGTGCCAGAGTTGAGGGGAGATGGAAGCAGTAGTGGAGGGGACAGATAACAGTTAATAAGTAAGAGTTCTTTTTCAGAATAAATGGGAGGTCTAAAGCTAAGGAAAACCTTTAGGAAACAGAGAATCTCATTCTGGCTGAAGTTTTCAGAATGAGGGGACAGAGATGCAGGTGCTGTGGCCCATTCCTACTCAATGAGTAGCTGTGTAACTCTTTCTGGCACCAAGTTTGGGAAGACTCCACCTTCTCCCACCCAAGTGTCCTCTATGGGGGTGCAGGAGCTCCTCCATGCTAGTGGAGCACCACATCATCCTATCTAAAAAAGAATAATATTCAAATTAACCATCATTCTGTTATATATACAAACTATGCCCACAAACCACACCCATCAGCTAATCAGGAGCGAGTATGCAAATTAACCCAATCAAGATGGCTGCAGCCACCAAGAGAGCAGGAGGGAGGCTTGGGTTTCTCTGGCAATGGAGGAAACCAAGCTTTCCGAACACCCTGGACAGACCACGCCTCCACTCCAGGCTCCAAAGTTTCAATTATAGAAGATAAATAAGTCAAAACAAAAATGGCAGCAGCCACAAAGCGCGAGAGAGCAGGAGGCTAGGTTTGCCCCTGGTGATGAAGAAAGCCAAGCTTCTGCAGCCCTGGCCTGCTTTGGCCTCTGCTTAAGGCTACAAAATTTCAATTATAGAAGATAAATAAATCCAAACAAAAATGGCTGCTGCCACAGAGTGAGCAGAAGGCTTGGCTTTGCTCTAGGCTACAAAGTTTAAATTGTAGAAGATAAATAAATCCCAGATACCAGAGTCTCAGCTTGGATCACCAGGGGGAATGGCTGGCCTGCAAACCACCATAGGCCCCTCACCCAGGCTACACTCCAAGGGAACCCCCACCCTGATCCAGGACACCTTTCAGGGCAAACCAGCTGGTCCCCACCCATGCACCAGGCCTCTATCCTATCTAATAAAAGAGTAATATGCAAATTAACCATCACTCCAACACATAAGATCACAGCCCCCATGCGGTCAAAGATCCTGCCCCATGTGGACACAAGATGGCCACCACAAGATGGCTAGCAGGGGAGAGCAGTTGGGAGGGATCAGGCCTGCAAGGAAGGGCAGTTGGGGGCGATCAAGCTTGTAGGAGAAGGCAGTTAGGGGTGACCAGGCCTGCAGGGGAGGGCAGTTAGGAGCAAACAGGCTGGTAGGAGAGCAGTTGGGCATCAATCAGGCTGGCAGAGGAGTGGTTAGAGCAGTGGTTCTCAACCTGTGGGTCACGACCCCTTTGGGGGTCAAATGACCTTTTCACAGGGGTCACCTAAGACCATCGGAAAATGCAGATATTTACATCACGATGCATAACAGTAGCAAAATTTCATGGTTGGGGGTCACCACCACATGAGGAACTGTATGCAAGGGTCGTGGCCTTAAGAAGGTTGAGAACCACTGGGTTAGAGGGTGATCAGGCTGCAGGCAGAAGCAGTTAGGGGCAATCAGGAAGGCAGGCAGGTGAGCAGTTGGATTGTGAGAGGGATGTCCCAGATTGGAGAGGGTGTAGGCTGGGCTGAGGGACACCCACCTCTCAAGCATGAATTTTGTGCACCGGGCCTCTAGAATCTAATAATAGACAAATATGTAAATTGACCATACCTCTACTACTCCCATCGCCAATCAGAGTGAGTATGCAAATTAACCCAACAAAGATGGGGGATAATTTGCACAAGTAGGCGCCCAACAACCTGGGTCCTGGGAACTTTCTCAGCACCCAGTTCACTCTGAGTTATTCCCCCATGGTTCCTGAGCAACTGGGGAAGAGCCTGTGCCAGGGGGTGGAGTTGTGCAATCTGAGGGAGCTGGGGGTCCCCTGCCCAGGCCCAGAGGCTTTAGGCCTTGGAAGGGGTGGAGCCAGAGATAAGAGAAAATAGGTGTGAACTACAGAGGAAATACCTTTTCTGATAGCTCATTGGCTAAGCTCCCTGTTTGCCACTGGTAATATTCTTAGTAATTTGGGTATAAAAATCCAAAAAGGTGATCTAGGGTTTTTCCACCACACTCCTGGGGGGAAAAAAAAAAAGATGGGGGGAAGGTTCCCTGCTGGAAGGCTAAGAAATGTCATATCCTGCCCTCGCTGGTTGGCTCAGTGAATAATGCCTAGGCTTGCCGACCGCAGGGTCCAGTTCTATTCTGATCAAGGGCATGTACCTAGGTTGCAGGCTCCTCCCTGGCTGGGGCCCAGGTCAGGGCTCATGCAGGAGGCAAACAATCAAAGTGTTCCTCCCACTTTGATGTTTCTTTCTGTCTTTTCCTTTCTCTTCCACATTCTCTAAAAATCAATGGAAACATCCTCAGGTGAGGATTAAAAAAATAAAAGAAAGAAAGAAATCGCATAGCCTATGAAAAACACATCTTGAAAATGCCTAAAGAAAGTTGTCATTTTTTCATGGTGAAGGGACTAGAGTCCGTGTTGAGAAAATACCTTGATGGCTGTGGTGACTGACAATGGCTGCAGCAGTGGGGTAATGGGGCTGGTGCCTTCCCCTGATTAGCCCAGTCGCCTCAGTAGGGGATCCCAGTATGTGAGAGAGGGGAGGCTGGGCTGAGGCCTCCCCCCAGTGCACGAATTTCTTGCACTGGGCCCCTAGTACTAAATAAAACATCAATCTCTTTATTTCAACACTGTCCAATCTATAATCTCAACTCTCTCTCCCTGTAGGAAGGTTTACTTGTTCACCTATTTGAAAAGGATACTAAGGACAAGAAGGTAAAAAGATGTTGCCAGGGAAATTAGCAAGTTATGAACAGCCTGTTTCTGGGAGAAAAATGTCTCCTCCAACTTTCGCAGTAACAATGATAACTAAATGAGAGGATTAAGCTGATATGCCAAAAGTCCAGGTCTAGTGCTTGTTTGAGACACAGGGTGTTGGGATTAGACCTTCTTGGGTCACATCCACACTTGTGCTCTGATTGGCTATGTAGTTATGGGTGACTTTCTGATTCTCCTCTAGTTTTCAGGTCATGGTGAGATGGGACTACATGGGGACTGCAATATCAGTTATGGTACCTAACACACAGTAGGTGTCCCATAAATGACAGATAGTATTTTGTATGATATACAGTTATGCACTGTATAATGATATTTTGGTCAACCATAGACTGCATGACAATGATCCCATATGATTATAATGGAGCTGAAAAATTCCTATTGCCTAGTGACATCATGGCCATTGAGAAGTTATTACCATGTGTTCGTATTTTAAGCTAAGTATTATTACAAAAGCATTGGAAATTAAAAAATTAAAAGTTTATAAAGTCATAAAGTTACAGTAAGCTAAGATTAGTTTATTATTGGATAAAGAAAATACATTTTTTAAATTGAGTGTCACCTAAGTGTACAATGTTTCAAAGTCTATAGTAGCTTTGGGTAATGTGATAGGTCTTCACCCTCACTCTCCACTCACTCACTGACTCACCCACAGTAGCTCCCAGTGCTCCAAGCTTCATTCATATTAAGTAGCCTACACAGGCACACAATTATTTTTTATCTTTCATACTGTATTTTTATTGTACTTTTTCTATGTTTAGATACAAAAAATTTTACCACTGTGATTCAATTGCCAACAATTGTAGTCTACAGTGACATGCTTTGTAGTCCCAGAGCAATAGACTACTAGTATACTATATAGCTTAGGTGTGTAGTAGGCTATGCTATGTAGGTTTGTGTAAGAACCCTCTGTGATGTTTGCACAATGATGCAATTGCCTAACAACTTGTTTCTCAAAATGTATCCCCATCATTAAGTGACACATGACTGTAGAGAACTTCAGGTTATTGTGAACATTAGATTATTTAATGCATGTAAAATGCTTGGCCCATAAGAGGGTCAACTGTTAACTATTACAACTATTTTTATTATTGTTATCAGTGATAGCTGTATATAGAAAATTTCTGAAGTCTCCAATCTAACTGTAAAAAGACAGAGAAGGGAAACAGACTTCAGTATGTAGACCAAGGCAGGGATGATAAATAGGTTCATAGTATGTGCCAACTGACCAAGTTGGTAGTAGCTGCCAGGAATGTGTATCCAAGGCCATCTCTGGCTCAGCAAGAAAGAGCACTATGATCAATGAGTGATGTCCATTTTGGTGGCAGAGGGATCAGGCCAGCATGCATGCTATCCATTAGCCCTCCATAGATTGAAACATTATTTTAGACAATTGATTTGGGAGCCTGTAACAAAGGGCCAGGTCTAACATTGTCCAAGCATGTCAATCCTCACTTTCTCCATGTTTTACTACCAGCACATCATTGAGACATGGCCAGAGTCCAACCTCAGCTGCTTTTTCCTTCAGAAACTTTAACTGGCATAAACTGAGACCTGTAAATCTATCATGTAGATGACACAGGCTATGTGCCCAGCTCAGTCTGTGAGCAACAAGAAGAAAGGGAGTTGCTTAGTGACATGAGACAAAGGGTATTTTTGATTCATCGCCTAGCTCCAGCCCCAAGTCCATGGCCAGCAGTGACTAATGGTTGCAAATGGACAATATAACTCCTTTAAAAATGTCACTTTGCTGTAAAATGTAAATGTTTAACATTTAAACGTGAAAACTGACTCCTAAATTGTGCTGGGTGGCTTTATTTTATTCTTTTTGAAAATATTTGTCCTTTCATGGTGAGAGATTTCAATGAATGATTTACATTCTATGGTTGTTAAATCGTGCCATCTCTTGCCCCAAATAGGGCAGCAAAAGAGCTGAGATTTTCAGGAGACTTTATACCTTGCCTGATAATTCAGAGTATTAAATATACAGTGTAGTTCAATTCCTGGCCACTATTCAGAGATGCTATGAACTCTGGACATAGGAGATTTCATTTTATTTCAAATTATCTTAGACTTCAAAATATAAGATTGTGTTGTTGAAGGTCTAGAAAGGCCAAAATAGCAGTAAAGAATATTCATTGGGAGCTTTCTCCTTTAGAACTGCTCATTGATTAATTCTGTCTGATGTATCTGGAACTAAGAAGCTCCAGGTAAGTCAACAGTGTGGGGGATTATTCTTGGGACTGATGCCTTTCCTCATAAGACAGTTCTAATGAGGGTCATCCCAGTAGCAATTCTTGGCACCATGCAGATAGGCTTTTAGACAAAGTTGGACCTAGAATCACAAGTAAGTATAACTTGAGATATCTGGGCAGGTTCAGTCAGGTGAGGAAAATAAGTGGGTCACAAGGACCACTATGCATAGGACTATGTTTCACTTTAATTTTACCCAACTTCCATTTCCTCTAGAGCATATTGCTTGTTGAACTTTTCTTTGGAGTCTTTTCTTAAAAAAAAAAAAAAAATATAAAGAAAAAAAATAAAAATAAATATATATATATATATATATATATATATTTTGTTTTAGGGAGAGAGAAAAAGAAACAGTGATTTGAGAGTGAAACTTTGATTGTCTGCCTCCTGCACACCCACTACCAGGGATGGAACCCACAACCTAAGTAAGAGTCAAACCAGCAACCTTTCAGTGCATGGGACAACATGCAACCAATTGAGCCACACCACTAAGGTTCTTTAAAGTCTTCATCCCAGTACACGTGTTTCTTTAATTAATTAAATAAGCAATGAGTTGCAGACAAACCTAGCATTGGCCCAGGAGATTAGGTCTCATGTTCCAATGAATTCATTTTATGGCCTTGGATCAGTCTTAATTTTTCTGTACGTGATGTGATGTTTCTTTCTTCCTTTTTTTTTTAAAGTTATCTAACTCATTTTTTTTCATAAAGTTTTTTTTTTAAATATATTACTTTCAGAGAGGAAAGGAGAGAGAGAGAAAAATAGAAACATCAGTGATGAGAGAATCATTGATGGGTTGCTTCCTGCACATCCTTACTGGAGATCAAGCCAAAAACCCAGTCATGTGCCCTTGACCGGAATTAAACCCAGAACCCTTCAGTCCACAGGCCAACATGTATCCACTGAGCCAAACTGGCTAGGGCTGTGATGTTCTTGACAAATTCCTTGGAAGTAACTAGGGTAAAGGTAGTTACCTTTAATTTATCAATTAGAAACAGAGGACCAGACAATTTATAGCTTTTTATAACACATTGAGTCAGTGATAAAGCCAAGATAAAAATTCTGCTTTTTGATTCCCAGTTTAATTTTTTAACTCTTCACAACATTGAATAGTTGCTCTCTATGCCATGAACCCTGATGATACCCATGTGATTATCAGGGCCAGCACTTGGGTGAGGCAAGTAGGGAGCCTAGGGCATTAGCAAGACCCTGAAGTGGCTCTCTTCAAATTTTGTGCCCTGGGTGCCTTCCTTACTTCACCCTTATCTCAGCCCCAGTGAACCCACATGGAAGCATGAATGAAAAGATAATGCTCAAGACAAGGATTTTGTAGTTGGGAATAAAGAGTTCATTTTCTCTAGGCCTAATGCCTAAATATCAGGACTAACTTGGAAAACAAAGTTGGGTAGAAATTGCTTTATCAATAAAGTAAAAAATCGCAAAGAAATATGCATTAAATACTGATTCAGGCTGAGTCCAGGTTGTTAAGTCTCCACCTTCCCTAACATTGTACCTGATCACATTTGTCAGGAGCTCTTGATCAATTCTACTCCTCTTAGAAGATGGATGGGACAGAGGATTGGGGGATTCCTGCATGTTTGCCATTACCCAAGGTTCTTGTATTAGGCCACTTTTAATCAGTGTTAGAAACCCAGCCGAAACCATCTTAGGCATACCTAGGAATTTATTGTATGAATATCAAAAAGAATATACAACTAAAGAAGAAAGGCACTTCAGGAACCATTGAATTAAGGCCCTAAATGATCCTAGGGGTATCCCATCTCTAGTGTCCACTTCTCTTTTCGCTTTTGTGATAAACGTATTTCTTCTGTAATAAAGAAAAGATAATCACTGAGAATTTTTAAGCTTCACATCCCCTATCCTGCCATCAACAAAAGAAGTCTTCACTTTTTTATATCAGTTTTTAAAATTCCAGGGAAGCATTCTGATTGGCCTATCTTGGTCAGATGCTTATCTTTAGATTGATTAATGGGCTTACTAGAGTCAGGGTCATGTAGAATCAGCAAAACTTCTGGGGCCACCTTGTGTATAAAAGCTCTCATAGAGAATGGAAATCCTTGTGAACTGGGCAACAAACACAACGGTATTCTCTATAGCCATATATCAAGATTAGCAATGGTGCAGGGTTGGACAGTCTACTTTGTGGCAGATGGTAGAGTAAGACTTCCAAAGCTAATGTAGGTGAAGGGGGTTACCTACAAGAAACACATATTTTGTAGTGTTTTCTGAAAGCTTTTATATTATTCCCCTTGATATCTATAAATCACTGGGACACTTTAAGAGGAACTGAAGTCTGCTGAGTCAAGCACACTCATCAAATGGCCATAACAACCCTTGTTCATGAACTCCAAAATACTTTATCAGAGAGATAACATAAAGCTCTGACCTTTTTCTATGATGATGTGAAATTCACCAATTCTCATGGGAATTTCCTGGCTCTAAAACTGAGTCTGCTAAGGATATCCCCTGAAGCTTTCAACCTCCCCAACAAAGTGACAGCACTTGTCTTAGTGTTGCAAAACCCTTCATTTCATAAGCTGAAGTTCTCTATCCTGTTTTCAATGAAAAAGACAACCAGAAGCTCCACAGGGCACTTCCAGTCAGATTTCTATGCCTGCTTGTCTTAGATAACATTTTCATTAAAACCAGAGGGTCAAAGAAAGTAGGAATGCCTTATAAAAATCAGGCTCCTGGAGCTCAGTGGGTCGGAAGGCATAAACTCTCCTTCTGAAGAACATGTTCAATAAACCCAAAGAAGGAATATTAGAGGTAGTATAATTTGCTGGAAATAGCACAATTTTTTAAAGTTACTTAAATTTAAAAGCAGAAATACTTGAGTAAAAGAGAAATTCACCTATAATCCCCTCCACAATAATACTGTTTTAGTGTTGGCTCTTGGAGTCTTTCATGTGAATAGTTGTGCATGGCATGCATGTGATTCATGTAATAGTGCCATGAAGTGACTATTCTATTATGCTGATGAGCTCCTGCTACCAAAGAGATGTTTATGGCATTATGCATAATATTTAATGGACAGCCATCTTCAGGTTGCAACTTAATAAGGAAGTTATAGTTCTTGTTAAAGGAAGTTTAGATATTTCCTTCTTCTGGGTACACCTATGAAGACCACAGGAAATACAGATACATAAACAGTATGTGGGGTAGAGAAGAGCCATCTCAAGATTAACAAATAAAACAGGCACCAACAATTTTACATTTTGTAGAGAAACAAAGTCTTCCAAGTAAACTAGCTGGTTCTTAAAGACTTTACTTGGAAAATGGCTTAAGCAGACTAGGTTCCTGTCCTAACTGGTTTGGCTCAGTGGATAGAGAGTTGGCCTGCGGACTTAAGGATCCCAGGCTCAATTCTAGTCAAGGGCATGTATCTTGGTTGCAGGAACATCCCCAATGGAGAGTGTGCAGGAGGCAGCTGATCGATGTTTCTCTTTCATGGATGTTTCTAACTCTCTGTAAAAAATCAATAAAATATATTTAAAAAAAAGAAAAATATGAGGGTTCTTGCAGAACCCTCACGGAGCGTGTGATATATGGAGAAGGATCTACAGTGATATAGAAGCTACTTAGAGTCTGTCCCATTACAAACACTAATCTTTTAAAAATTTAGAGACTTGTAGTTTTATAGTGTGTATATATCTATCATAAGAAATTTGGTTTAGAGTTTCAAGAATTCCCTTTAGAGTCTTAATAAAGGGAATTAATTCCCTTGTTAAAGAATTCTTCTGACATTATCATATACATAATTCAGGTGACTCCTATTAGGGCATCAAAACCAAGTAAACTGCAGTGTTAACACCCATACTAACTTCATTCTAATGTGGTGGCTACATGTTATGTTCTAAAGGGTTAAGCAGAGAGCACAGACAGGAACACTTACCACTTGTTTTTGGAAATATTTATCTGAAGCTTTAAAAATCAGTTGTGCTAAAATCTCAGACACCTTAGTAACTATATTTCTTTGCATCATTAATTTCCACCTTATTAATAAAATGTGAGAGAATAGGAAAATGTAAATTTGTATATATATATATATATATATATATATCCATAAATATATGTATGACTATATGAATAAGACCAACTTTGGAGAGAAGATCAATCAAGAATTACAATCATTTGATTTCAGAGCTGTCTCCAATCAGATATATCGAATATATATTGAGATTAGAATGTCTAAGATGGCTTCTTCACTTCCATGACTGGTAATATATACATTTATATCATTTATACGTACATATGTGTATACATGTATAATGTATGTAATTTACCTAACCAATTAATGCAATCATGTTTAATGTAATTTACAGAACAATTTCCATCTTCTTAGGTACTTGTGTTGGGTTTTACTTATTTTATTTTCTTGTTGCCATTGAAATAAAACCAATATTTTTCTTTTTTTTTAATGTATTTTATTGATTTTTCACAGAGAGGAAGGGAGAGGGACAGAGAGCTAGAAACATCGATGAGAGAGAGAGACATCGATCAGCCGCCTCCTGCATGCCCTCCACTGGGGATGCACCCGCAACCAAGGTACATGCTCTTGACTGGAATCAAACCTGGGACCTTTCAGTCCGCAGGCTGACGCTCTATCCACTGAGCCAAACCAGTTTCGGCACCAATATTTTTCAATATTTAGCTCTCTATTTAGAATTGTTCTCTAGAAACTCATTTCCTACGGTAGAAATTTGGATTTGCTAAGTAAACCATGTGATCTGAACAAGTTATTTTACTTCCTTTGGTCTATAAGTTAGAAGCATTGAGATTTATGATCCTTTTTAGATCTAAAATGCTTTGATCTCAGGGGAGTATCAGCAGGGCTGCCATACTGCACAATACTAGGACACCACTAAAAGCATAGGTTCCTCCTGGAGCTGTGCAGTGCATAGCCAAACAGATATGTGCCATAGCCCTGAATATGTGGTCTTTTCTTCATAAAAGTTCTCCCATGTAATGCCACATCACTGACATGCTGGATTTCATTACAAATTGATAATATCACCCTTTAAGGATAAGTTACTCATTTACTGATGTTTTTCCAGGCCCTGCCTGTTTTAGCCTTTCTTTCTTTCTTTTCTTTCTTTCTTTTCTTTCTTTCTTTCTTTCTTTCTTTCTTTCTTTCTTTCTTTCTTT
>JAAGEH010000005.1:36772314-36825667 GCA_011751065.1 Lasiurus cinereus | reverse complement strand
CTCTCTCTCTCTCTCTCTCTCTCTCTCTCTCTCTCTCTCTCTCTCTCCTTTTTTCCTGCTAGCTAACCATTTTCTTTCAGATAAGAATGTCTGGGGCCTTACCCATTGCCTTTCCTTCCTCCTAAACACTACCCTCCTTCCCCCTTCCCCCTTTAAGTTCTACTAAGATCTACTAATGTTCTTGGAAAAGCCACAGGGATTACACAGATCTAAAGCAATGCTTCTTAAGTTTGAAGAAATCACTGGAGAGCATTTTAAAAGACAGATTTATGGGTTGTTAATCCTGAGATTTTGCATCAATAGGTCTGGGGTATAGCTTCAGAAATTGCATTTTCCCAAGCTCTCAGCTATTGATGATACTGTCAATGATGGTCATGTCAATGATACTGCATTTTTAATAGAAGTGGTCTAAAGAAATTTTGGTCAGTAAGAGTGACCTTTTGAATTCAATTTTTACTTCTTTTATTTCTTGCTGGTCCCCTTCTTTAGTCGACTTTGTGGTTGGCAGTATATTTAAAATGTTTCTGTTGAGTAGGAGCAATGTTGCTTCTGAGGTCAATGTTGCTTAAAGATTTCAAATATGCATAATGGTATCCACCCCCTCACAACTGGAGGGATCCCTCTTAGTGGACTCACTCCAGCTCTCCAGCTGTCAGTGCTTTTAGCTAATGGCTCCTTGTTGGGGTAGTTTCCTAAGGTTCCTATTAATCATGTAATAAAAAGAGTCAAAGCCCCCATGACAACAGTTTTAAAACTATTTGCTTCTGGTTTTTTTAAGTTATATTTTGCACATGAGATGGTAGCAGCATATCTAATGTTAAAGAAACACCCTGGAGAAAATGAGCCAGTGCCCTAGGGTGGCCCCTATTGCTCTCTGTCTCTGTGGGAGCATCCACTTTTTTTCTTCTATGGCTGTTTATGATCTATTCCAAATACCACCAGAGCAAATATGAATTCCTTCCTAGTCTGAACCTAGGTTGGGAAACTGCCTTATTCAGAAGCAATAGATGTTGTGCCCATTACCTATTGCCTAGTTTGTATTCATTTCCCATTTCATTCCCTTTCTCTGTCCCAAGGAGAATCCTGATTTTATTCATATTTTCACTCTCTTCCATTCAGTCATATGCCTTAAGGAAGCTGGCCCCACTCTCAGTCCTGATTATTCAAAACCAATCATAGTGGTCTTATTTGCCGTATTAGGTATTGGCATAGGCATTAGCATATGACAATTCTGGCCAATGAGACTTGAAAGAAGTCTGCTGAAGGGCTTCTGGGAATGATTTTCTCTCATAAGAGGGACACACAGGTGAGAGATCTCTTCTTCCTTCACATGTTGAGGTGTCTGATGATGTGATACCCAAAATGCTGTAACTCTCTTGTGACCACAAGAGAAGCTGGTCTGAGGAGAAAAATGACATACTAAAGATGGAAGAATATTAAAAAATAGAAGAACTTAAGTCCTGGAAGCACTAACTCCTACTACATTGGACTTCCTTTTGGGTAGGAATAATATTTTATTGCTTGTCACTTTGAATCATGGATCTCTGCCTCTTTTAATTGAAAGCTATGTGATTTTATTTTAAGAGAAAAACATGTATTAACATACAAGAAAACAAAATAAGGTTTTAAAAAGTCATATGCCCATAGGCAAGAATTTTACAGAGTTCAGATTTCTGATTCAAACTCTAAAGGCAGGCAATGACACAATTCATAGCACAGGTAACTTGCTTGGTGTTCCTCAGCCATCCAGACCACAGGCCCAGAAAGAGATCGAGTGGTGCAATGCCAGTCTGGGGGCTACAGCTCATAGATCTACCTGCCCAGCCTTGCTCGGGAGCACCCTTTTACCCTAGCAGAGGCTTGGTCTATAAGAGTGACTCTAGTCGTCATGGACCCTGCCTGGCCCCTGCAGTCTGAAGAAGATGTACATCTCTGGCTCCTAAATATTCCTCATTGATCCGAAAGGGAAGTCTGTTGTTCCTTCGAAAGCTCTATAAACATTTGAAGACTTGTAACTTGTTACTTTCTATAATTGACTGAAGAAAAGCAACTGCTCCCCTTTCCTATTGAAATTTGAGCCCACATCATCCAAAATAGAATCTCACTATAGAGTTGAATCTGCATGTGAGGAGGAATCTCTGACTCTCCTTTCTCACTGACCTGGCTGTCACCACCATCGAGGCCTGGGCAGGATTGTGTGGCTGTCCCTCTAATAAAGGCAGGACACATTTAACATTACCACAGGCCCTGAGATACTGGGCTAGAACATAAAGCTCAAAGATAGCAATAAGGACACATAATAATATGACACTGGGAAAACAGTTTGTAAGGCATAATTTACTCATCTCTAGTTCTTCATAGGTTAGTGGAATACACATATGCACACTCAAAATTATAGTATCATAGCCTTCTAATGTCCAGTGAACTTAACCAAAGGACTTTGGATTTGTTTGTTCTTGGTATCTAAGCCCCAGTAGTGGACAAAATATGAGTTTTTCCCCAGAAGCCTTTCCTACTAGATTCCCCACCTGAACCAGCAATAGTAAGAAGGGTTTGGTTCAAAACACTCCAAATGTTTCTAAATCAAGACTGCAATAGAGTTATGAATAAAACATCATAGGAGTAGAAAGAACAAAAGAGCATGATAGTAATGAAAAGTATGAACTTCTTATGTGTACTAGTCTATCAATTTATATAATATAAATATATACTTAAAAAACAAAAACTGCTGTTCAAATACCCCAGCAGTTAAAAATTGTCAACATTAGAAAATCTTGAAAAATTTTGTATTAACAAATTAGAAGAGTAGAAATAATACTTATCTCATTAAGTACAGAAAATGAAGCATTCTTGAAAGTTCGAAGTAAATCATGATTTAAAAACTTTTAGCAAACCAGAAATAAAATGGAATTTTTTATTTGCTTACTGTTAATCTAATGAATGCTATTTGCCAAAACCTATAGCAAATATTATACTTACTTTAAGCATTTTTAAAACATTATTATTAAAGTCAAGATGTTCACTATTCAGCATTGTACTGATGGTATTAATTCAATAAGACAAGAAAATGAAACAAGATATAAGGTTTGGAATTGATGAGAGAAAATTTCATTATTTACAGAAGATATGATCTTTTATATAGAAAATTCATGTGATTCTACTCTGCTGATATATCAAAACTGCATGTGTTTGGAGATTACTCTGCCAGAGTGTCTTAAACTTACTTGTGAATACATTTTAAAAGGAGGAAATTTACTTTAACAATGTTCCTAGTTTTAACATACCCTCACATTCCTTTTATCTGCTGTTTGAGATACATAAGAGATGTCATAGTGAATCAGTTATTGCCAAGGTGGTTGATAAAATCAACCAACTATGACAAACAGAGTAAAACTTTAGGAAACAAATATTTTCTTACAACAAATATTCTTACAAATTTAATTTTCATAATAAGCATATTTTAGCTTCAGAATTATAAGCCAATAGTCCCCAGAACAAGTAAAAACAAATATTTAAATATTATAGAGAGATTTTAGCTTTCTTAGAAAATAGACTTAAAAGAGAAACTCAACTTTATTCTAAGTACAGATTTAACTTAAATTGTAATGTAACCAGTTTGTAAATATTCATGAACTTTTCCCTTATTACCTAGGAATATATAATATCTAGCTGAATTTTGTCTTTTGAAAGCACATAAATTAACATCCTACTTTTCAAAATTTCTACTTAAATTGCCAATCAAGACATGTAGTTTTTATATTGCAGTATTATTTCTAACCATGGTTGAATTAAAGAATGGAGCTTAAAATTTATGTTTCCATACATCTGATAAATCATTTAAAATAATAAACAATGGAGAAACCAAGATGGCGGCATAGGTGAACACCTAAACTGCTGCCTCACATAACAATTTCAAAATTACAACTAAAAGACAGAAGGAACACCATTCAGAACCACAGAAAAGCTGGCTGAGTGAAAATTCCACAACTAAAAGTAAAGAGAGGGACTCACAAAGACTCAGAGGAGCTGTAAAAAGCTGAGGTACAGAGACACACTAGTGGAGAGAACGGGTGGAGGATGGTCTGGCTGGCTTCCTCTAGAGGGAGGGAGACAGAAAATCCCAAATACATTGAATCCCACTTCTGCCTGCACTGAACCCCAGCTCCAGGGGAGACTCATACAGGGGAGTCTGGACTGTTGTGAAAAGGAAGGAGTGCACAGAAATTTAGAGGAGCCATGAAAGACAGAAGTCCGGGGGCTCACCAAAGTGTGCACCAAAGAGCACACACAGAGAGCTGACTGCTGATTGTACCGCTGGCTTTCCCTAGCAGGAGGAAAACAGAATTTCACAACAGCACTGAAATCCAGGTCCAACTTCACTGAACCGCAGTTTGGGGCAAGACTCTGGGGACCCAGACTCATATGGGTCCCTAGAGCACATAGAGACTCAGGGGAACCAGAAAGGCAGAGATCTGGATGCTCATGAGCACTTGCACGAAAGGCAGAAGTCTGGAGGCAAGCACAAATGCGGAGATACAGCTGATCCTCACCACCAATTGGCTTGGAGGTCAATTTCCCCCAGTGATACCCACAACAGTCAAGAATTAACTACAATAAGACTGTACACACAATTCACAAAATGGTGCACCAAGAGTGTTCACTTCAGGTAACTGGGGAGGCGGAGCTACTGAGCCAAATAGAACATCTAGCACACAAAGCTACTCTACCAACTCAGGGAAAGCAGCGAAATATGCGAAAACAAAAGAACAGATCACAAATGAAAGAAATGGAGGAAAACAAATGACTGGATATAGAGTTCAAAACCATGGTTAGAAGGTTTTTTAAGAATTTCCTAGAAAAAATGGATAAATTTAGCGAGACCCAAGAGGAGATATAAAGGGCCAACTAGAAATTAAACATACACTAACTGAAATAAAAAAAATATTATACAGAAACCTAATAGCAGACAAGAGGATTGCAAGAATCAAGTCAAAGATTTGAAATATGAAGAAGCAAAAAACACTCCACTGGAAAAGCAAAAAGAACAAAGAATTCAAAAATGTGAAGATAGTGTAAGGAGCATCTGGGACAACTTCAAGCATACCAACATCAGAATTATGGGGGTGTCATAAGAAGAGAGGTAGCGAGATACTGAAAACCTATTTGAAGAAATAATGACTGAAAACTTCCCCCACCTGGTGAAAGAAATAGACTTATAAATCCAGGAAGTGCACAGAACCCCAAACAAAAGGAATACAAAGAGGACCACACTAAGACACATCATAATTAAAGTACCAAGAGCAAAAGACAAAGAGAGAATCTTGAAAACAGTAAGAGAAAAACAGTTAGTTACCTACAAGGGAGTACCCATACGACTGTCAGCTGATTTCTCAACAGAAACTATGCAGGCCAGAAGGGAGTGGCAAGAAATGTTCAACATGATGAATAACAAGAACCTACAACCAAGATTACTCTACGAAGCAAAGCTATCATTCAGAAATGAAGGGCAAATAAAGAGCTTCACAGATAAGAAAAAGCTAAAGGAGTTCATCAACAACAAACCAGTATTATATGAAATGCTGAAAGGTATTATTTAATATGAGGAAGAAGAAAACAGTAAAGGTAAAAACTATGAACAACAAATATATATCTATCAACAAGTGAATCTAAAAATCAAGTGAATTGAAAATCTGATGAACAGAATAAACTGGTGAATATAATAGAACTGGGCATAGAAAGGGAATGGACTAATAATTCTCAGGGGGAAAGAGGTGAGGGGGGTGCAGGGAGAGACTGGACAAAAATCATGCACCTATGGATGAGGACAATGGAGGGAGGTAAGGGCAAAGGGTGAGGTGGGAGCCAGGTGGAGGAGAGGTATGGGGAGAGGGGAAGAGGAACAATTGTAATAATCTGAACAATAAACATTTATTAAAAAAATAAAATAATAAACAGTTAAATTAATTTGTTAGATAAAACATTACTGTACTGAGATCAATACAATTTTTATATAGTACATTAATGATTAATCAACCAAATAGTGAAAAGATAATAAGCAGAACAATCTCATTCTCAATAGCAAAACAACTACAAAGTTACCTAGAAACAAATATAAGAAAATTTGTAAGTCTTTTGGAGAAATATTTATAATTGGTTTTAAAGAACAAAGAAAAAAGGTTTGAGTAAAAGAAGAAATATAGTACTGTTATGGGTCATATTGTACCTCTCAAAATTATATTGCACTAGTAAACTATGAGTAAGATCACCAACAAACTTATAGTATAAACAGGGATAATTTGTGACAACAAAAACATAAAATGGAGGTAATAAAGGACTAAATTTGCAAAGGAGATGGATATTGGATGCATTCAAAAGAAAAAGTACTACTGTATATATGAACTGTCTTTTTCACAAACCTAATGGTAACCACACATAAAAACCCAGAACTGAGACACAAAATTTGAAAAAAAAAAAAAAAAGAGAGAGAGAAAACAGATGAAAAAAGTATAGAATACCATCAAACAAAAACAAGACAAAAACACAACAGAAAAGAACAAATGGAAGCACAGAGCTACCAGAAAACAAAAGATAAAATGGCCATAGGAAATCCTCATACATTAATAATTACCCTAAATTTATATGGGCTGAATTCACCAATAAAATGTCACAGAATAGCAGATTGGATCAAAAAACAAAACCCAAGCATATGCTGCCTTCTGGAGACACATTTAAACTACAAAGACTAAGATAGACTCAAAGTGAAAGAGTGAAAAAAGGTTCTCCAAAACAATAGCATCCAAGGTAAAGCAAGTGTAGCCATACTTATATCTGACAAAATAGATTTCATGATAACAAAGGTAATAAGACACAATGATGGGCATTTTATAATAATAAAGGGGATATGTCAGCCAGAAGACATGACATTTCTCAAAATATTTGCATTCAATCAAGGAACATTTAAATAAATAAAACAGCTACTAACAGAACTAAAGGGGGAGAATGACAAAAAACACAATAATATTAGGGAACCTTAACACTCCATTGACAGCTCTAGCTAGATCCTCTAAACAGAAAATTAATAAAGAAATATCAACCTTAAATGACACATTAAACCAAATGGACATCACTGACATTTATAGAGCCTTTCATCCCAGAGCATCAGCTTATACATTCTTCTCCAATGCACATGGAATATTCTCATGGATAGCCATATGTTAGGTCATATTCATAGCCTCAATACATCTAAGAAGATTGAAATTATACCAAACATATTCTCTGACCACAATGCTTTGAAATTAGTAATCAAATGCAAAAAGGAAGCAACCCTCTTCCCCCGCCACACACACAATATATATAAAGATTAAGCAATAGACTACTAAAAAATTGACTGGGTCAAAGAAGAAAGAAAAGGTGAGAAATATGGAGCCAAATGATAATGACAATGCTATATATGAAAAATTTTGGGATGCAGTGAAACAGCAATGAGAAGAAAGTTTATGTCATTACAGACCTATCTCAAGAAACAAAAACAATCTCAAACAACTTAATGTTATATCTTGAAGAAGTAGAAAAAGATGAACAAAGCAGCCCAAAATCATCAAAAGAAAAAACAAGCATAAAAATTAGAGCAGAACTGAATGAAATAGAGAACAAAAAGATGATATAAAAATTAATACAACAAAGAGCTGGTTCTTTGAAAAGATTAATAAAATTACAAACTTCTGGCTAGACTCACTAAGGAAATAGAGAAAAGACTCATACAAAAAAAATCAGAAATGAAATAGAAGTTACGGGCATTACAAAAACACAAAGGGAAAGACTATATGCCACCAAATTCAATAACTTAGAAGAAATGAGTAAGTTTCTAGAAATATATAACCTTCTTAGACTAAATCATGAATAATTAGCAGATCTAAATAGATTGATCAACAGTATGGAAATTGAAATAACCATCAAAAATCTCCCCCCAAAAAATTAAAGTCCAAGACCAGATAGCTTCATTAGTGAATTCCACCAAACATTCAAAGAAGATTTGATACCTGTTCTCCAAACTCTTACAAAAAAATTGAAGAAGAGGCAAGGATTCCTAAAACGTTTTATGAAGCCAAGATAACCCTGATACCAAAACCAGGCAAAGATAATATAAAAAAGAAAGCTATAGACCGATATCTCTAATGAATACAGATGCAAAAAAATTCTAAACAAAATACTAGCAAATAAAATATAACAATATACTAAAAAATAATACATCAGATCAAGTGAGGTTCATTGAGAGGCACAAGATGGTTCAACATATGCAAATCAATAAACATAATACACCATATTAATAAGACAAAAAATAAAAGTTTCATGATCTTACCAATAAATTCAGAAAAAGTGATAAGACACAATATCCACTTATGATTAAAACACTCATTAAAATAGGTATAGGAGAAAGTACTTCAACATAATAAAGGCTATAAATGTCAAATCCTCAACTAATATATACAATGGTGAAAACCTGAAAGCTTTTCTTCTAAAATCAAGAACAAGACAAGGAGGTCCTCTCTCACCAATCTTATTTAACATGATGCTGGAAGTCCTAGACAGAACAATCAGTCAAGAGAGAGAAATAAAAGACATTCAAATTGAAATGAAAAAAGTAAAAGTGTCACTTTGGGGAGATGGCATGATTCTCTGTACAGAAAACCCTGAAGACTCTACCCAAAAAACTATTATAAATAATAAACAAACATAGTTAAGTTCTAGGATACAAAATTAATGTACAAAATTTCAGTGCATTCCTCTATACCAGTGATTTTAAACTGGTGTGCCACAAACAATTTTTAAAACAAGTAAAACCTGACTATTTAGTCAGGGACACTGCCCACTTCTTTCTTAGATTGTAAATAAATAAATAAATAAATAAATAAATAAATAAATAATAGCAGCCACCACAACAGCTGTCCAGTGTGAATTAATAAAAATTATACCTTTTGTATATAAAAGTTATACTTACTTGTATACACCTAAATTTTATATACCTAAAAATATAATATATTTTTGGTGTACCACAGAATTTTAGTAATTAGTTTATGTGTGAAAGGGTGAAAAAAGATTGAAAATCACTGCTATTACTAATAATTAAATTTCAGATAAATAAATGAATAAAACAATCCCTTTTGCAATTGTAACAACAAAAAAGTAAAGTATCTAGGAATAAACTTAACAGAAGATATGAAGGACTTATATACATTACAAAGCATTATTAAAAGAGATTGAAAAGGACACAATGAAATGGAAAGATATTCCCATATTCATGGACTGGAAGACTCAACATAGTTAAAATGTCTATTATTACCTAGAGCAATATACAGATTTAATACAATCTTCGGCAAAATCCCAATGACATATTTAAAAAAAAAACAGAATCAAATATATATATATATATATCAGATTTGTCTGACTGCCACAAAAGATCCCAAATGGCTAAAGCAATCCTGAGGGGGGGGGGGGAAAGCTGAATATATCACAATACTTGATTTTAAATTATACTACAGAGCAATGACAATCAAAACAGGATGGCATTGACAGAAAAACAGACATACAGACCAATGGAACAGAATTGAGAGCCCAGATAAAAAGCCAGCCATATGTATATGGACAAATAATTTTTGAAAAGGAGCCAAATATATATGATGGAGAAAAGAAATCCTCTTCAATAAATGGTGCTGGGAAAATTAGAAAGCCACATACAAAAGAATGAAACCAGACTGCAGTTTGTCCCCATGTACAAAAATTAATTCAAAATGGATCAAAGACCTAACTATAAGATCTGAAACAATAAAGTACATAGAAGAAAATATAGACACTAAACTTATGGACCTTGGTCTTAGAAGATATTTTATGAATTTGACCCCAAAGACAAAGGAAGTAAAGGCAAAAATAAATGAATGGGACTAAAAAGCTTTTTCACAGTAAAAGAAATGACCGACAAATCAAAAGGCAACTAACTGAATAGGAAAAGATATTTGCAAACAATAGTTCCAACAAGGGGTTAGTATCCAAAATATATAAAGAACTCATAAAACTCAAAATCAAGCAAACAATTCTGTTAAAAAATGGGTAGAGTTTAGTTTGTTCATTAAATTTCACATATGAGGGAAGTCATATGGTAGTACTTGTTTTCTTTGATTGGCTTATTTCACTGTTTTCTAGGTCCATCCATGCTGTCACAGAGAGTAAAATTTTCTTCCTTTTTATGGAAGAGTAGTATTCCATTGTGTAAATGTACAATAGCTATTTTATTCACTCATCTGATGGACCCTTGGGCTGCTTCCAAATCTTGCCTATTGTAAATAATGCTGCAGTGAGCATAGGGTGCATATGTTCTTTCTAATTACTGTTTCTGTTTTTTGGGGGAGGATAAAGTCCCAGAAGTGGTAGAGGCAGACTCATAGATAAAGAGGAGGCAGACAGTTCTGGTGTGTATGTGGGGAGCATTGGAGGTTTTTGGTGGAAGGATTGAGGAAAATGAAAAGGAAAAAGAAAAGGAACTCGTGGACAAGGACGATAGTTTAGGGATTATTGGTGAGAGGGGGTGAAGAGAGGTGGGAGAGAAGATAGGTGGTGGAAAAATAAAATAAAGTAAATCATTTTAAAAAATTGGCAGAGTTCCCAAAGAGACACTTCTCCCAATAAGGCATAGAGATGGCCAACAGCTATATAAAAAGATGCTCAATTTCATTAGCCATTAGAGAAATGCAAATCAAAATTACAATGAGATACCACTACACACTTCTTAAAATGGCTATTATCAACAAGAAAAGTAATAAGTGTTGGAGAGGTTGTGAAGAAAAAAGGAGCCCTCATTCACTGCTAGTGGGAATGTAAAGTAGTACAGCCACTGTGTTCATTTCTTGTCCTTTTCTGTCTGACTTATTTCACTTACATGATACTCTCAAGATCCATCCATGTCACAAATTGCAATTCTATATAATAAAGAGGTAATTTGCAAATTGACCATCATGCCCTTGCACAAGACAGCTGCTACACGATGGCCGGCAGGGGTGGACAGTTGGGGCAATTAGGCGGCCGGGGAGCAATTGGGCATCAATCAGGCTATCAGGGGAGTGGTTAGAAGGTGATCAGGCTGGCAGGCAGAAGTGGTTAGGGGCAATCAGACAGGAAGGCATGCAAGCAGTTGGAGTCCCAGATTGTGAGAGGGATGTCTGACTGCCTAAACCAGCAGTTGGACATTCCCTGCAAGGTTCCAGATTGGAGAGGGTGCAGGCTGGGCTGAGGGACATCCCCCCAACCCCCCCGCTATGCACAAATTTTGTGCACCAGGCCTCTAATATTTTATAATTTTTTATGACTGGATAGTCTTCCATTGCACATATGTGTCACATCTTCTTTACCCAACCATTCATTGAAGGACACTTAAGTTGTTTCTATGTCTTGGCTAATATGAATAATGCTGCAATGAACATAGGGATACATATATCTTTATGAATAAGTGTTTTCAAATTTTTCACCTAGATACCCAGAAGTTAAATTGCAGGGTCATTTGGTAATTTTAGTCTTAATTTTTTAGGAACCTCCATATTATTCTTTATAGAAGCTTTTTACATTCTCTATAGATGTTAATTTGAAACATAGATTCTGACATTTATATAGAAAGTTTTAAGAATAGCAATATATATATAGACATAGTATTGCTATAAGATTAGACAAATAAATAAATATAGCAATAGAAAACCAGAAATAAACTCATGTATATATAGTACTTGACATATAATAGATGTGAAGTTTATTAACAAATAAGGAATAAGTGATTTAGTTTTGTAAATGAAGGTGAGACAATTGATTATACCTAATAAAAGCCATACATGCAACCTAAAATATACAATTTAAAGCCATTTAGAGGAAAGATAGTAGATTATTTTTAGAACCTTGAATGGAGTGGGATTTCTTAACAGACACACACACACACACACACACACACACACACACACACACACATCATTTTTAAAGGACAGATACATTTTACCATACCATTTAATACTTCTCTATGTCAAAGACATTACAAAAATTTAAATTATGAACAGTCAGGAGAAACTATCTACAATGCCTACAGTAAATAGAAGAATGGCATCCAACATATATAAATAATTTTTACTAATTAATAAAATAACCCAATTTTAAAAATCATTATAGGACTGTAATATACAACTTATAGAAGAAATATATGCATTGAGACTAAAATCAATAGTAATCAGGGAAATGTGAATTTAAAAGGATACCATTCCACTGATATCCTTTTAAGGTATGATGATACTAAACACTTTGGGCGCAGTGCATGAATTCGTGCACCTTGAAAGGAACTGTGGGCCACAAGGCTGCAGTAAGCACAGGGGCGGGTCTCAGCCCATCCTCTGCTCTCCTGCCAGGCCCCTCCCATCACAACCCCCAGCTCCCTGTCTGCCAACAACCCCGCTCCCACTGCCACCACTTCCAGGCACTGTTGGCTCTGGTCCCACTCTCACCCCCTGATGGCATGGAGCTATTGGGGCCAGTGTAAGCAGCATATGTGTGAGCAGGGATGGCACCATCAGTGGGTATGAGTGGTGGCTGCTGCCCTGATCACCCCTCAGGAAGAGGGGGAGGTGGAGAAATCCTCAGGGGCAATCGGGGTTGGCAGCTGCTGCTTGCACCCACTGATGACGCTGAATGATCAGAGCCAATGCTGGGAACCCACAGCAGGTGCAAGCAGTGGCTCCAGTGCTGACAGTGGTTGTGAGTGGGGCCAGTGCTGTCAGCAGGTGCAAGCACCAGGCAGGACCAGAGTGAGTAGGAATGAAGAATTTTCAGTAGCCACCAGAGGCTCACCCTGATTACAGCGACCAGTGCCCCACCTTGCCCCTGCTCACCTACACCACCATCCCACTGTGGCCAACACCCTCCTTGTTCTGCGCTCTGCTGCTTGCTGTCAACACCTGCCATGTTCCGTGCACCCTCCCCCTGCTGATCAGCACATGTCATAGTAACTGGTTGTGCGATTGTTTGGTTGTTTTACTGTTTGGTCTATTTGTATATTAGGGTTTTATATATATAGGTTAGGAGTAAGTGTGGTGTATTAGTTTTCTATTATTGCCATAACCAGTTACTGCAAATTTAGTGATTTACAGCAATTCAAATGTATTATTTTACAGTTCTAGGGGGCAAAAGTCCAATATGGGTCTCACTGGGCTACAGTCAAAGCATTGGGCATATTCCAGATCCTGAGGCCTCTCACTTATCCTGGCATTTCAGAACTACCAACAGTGTCAACATTTTGCCATCTCTCTCATGTTGCCATCTCTCTCTGACCACAGCCAGGAGAGATTCTCTGCTTTTAAGAATTCCTATGATGAGATTGAATCCACCTGGATAATCCAGGCTATATCCCTATCTCAAAGTGTTAGCTAATTAGCAACCTAAATTGCTTCTGCAACCTTATTTTGGTTTCACTGCAGTGTCTGTGTGTCTGTGTGTGTGTGTGTGTGTGTGTATGCATGTACCCAATCAAGAGAATAAACATATCCATCACAGCAAGTTTTCTTGTGTTCTTTTCTTTAAATTTTATGGTTGAAAGTATTACATATGCCCTCTTTTATCCCTATTGAACTCTTTTAGCCTGCATCCCTTCCTCCCAAGCCCCCTGTGCTCTTTTGTAATGCCCCTCCACTAGACAATCACTGGTCTACTTCCAGTCACTGTAGATTAGCCTGCCTTTTCTAGAATTTTATATTAGTGGAATCTTTTTTTGTTTAACTTTTTTCATACAGAATTATTTTATGATTCATCATCTTTTGTAAAGCAGTAGTTCATTTTTTTCTATTACTTCACAATTTGTCATAGAATATCACAATTCAGTTATGCAGTCTTGTGTTGATGGGCAGTTGGGTTGTTTCCAGTTTGGGGGCCATTACAAACAAAGCTTACTCGTATGCAAGTTTTTATGTGAACATAAGCTTTAATTTCTCTGGGATAGATACTTAGCAGTAAAATGACTGGATCATATGGCAGATATATGGTTAACTTTCTAAGGGATCTTTAGTTTTCCAAAGTAATTGTGTGATTTTACATTTGCAACAGGGACCCTCCCAAACAGTTGGTATACATGGTATGGTCACTTTTCTTAGCTATTAAAATACATGTGTACCTCATTGTTGTTTTAATTTGCACTTCCTTAATGACTAATGATATTGACTTGAATCCTTTTAAATCTATTGAGATTTGTTTTATGGGCCAGAATATAGTCTGTCTCAGTAAAAGTTCCATGTCCACTTGATAGGAGTATGTATTCTGAGTTTATTAGCTGGAGTGTTCTAAAAACCTAGTTTGGTTGGGGTGCTTGACAGTATTGTTAAACTTTTCTAGATCCTTATAGATTTATATCTACTTATTCTCTTAATTATTGAGAAGGGTATTGAGATTTCCCATTATAAGTGCCTACAATTCTTTCATTCATGTAAAATTCTGTTAGCAGATGCATAGATGTTAAATTTTGTCCTCTATATGAGTCGACCCATTTGCAATTATAAAATGACCTTTTCTGAAATCTCTGTTAGTATTTTTTGCAATGAAATCTACCTTGATATTAACAGTTGTTCCATTTCTCTTTTGGTTAGTGTTCACACATATTTCTTGAAATAATAATGAATAAATAATAGGCTATTGTAAGCCAGTTTTTCTCATAATATTTAAAGTCAATTTCTAGTAGGCAGCATATTATTAGGTCTTGCTTATTTTTATCCAATCAGACTATCCCTGGCCTTTAATTAGAGTTTTTAGACCTTATTTAATGTGATTCCATAAGTTAGGTTTAAAACTACCATCTTGCTATTTGTTTTTTATTTATCACATCTATTTACTTTTTTCTTTTTTCTACTTTTAAATTCTTCTTTTAATTTAATTGAGCACTTATTTTTATTATTCCATCTCCTCTCTTTTATTGTTTTTTTATCCATAACTATTTGTTTTATTACTGCAGTGGTTGTTTTAGGGTTTATAGTACATACTTTTAACTTCCTTTAATATACAAGTGATAGTATACTGCTTTACATATGGCATCAGATCTTCCAATACAAATATTTGCATTTATCCCCTTTTGAACTTTGTGCTATTTTACCTCTGTATATATCATAAACTCCACACTACATTATTATCACTGTTATTATTGCTGCTGTATTTAAAAAGGTCACTTATTGAAGTAATTTTATAATAAGAAAAGATACCCTGTATCCTATATGTTTGTGTTTTTTTTTTTACCTCAACAATAACAATAGTGAAAAAAACTTTAAGATAATACGATATAATATTCCCCTCTCTTGGAAAGTTTGCTCTGCAGACCTGAGAGCCCAGCACCTCATGAGGGAGATATTTTGCCAGAGAAGTGTATTCCTTAGGCAGGAGTGAAGATTTGCCGAAGAGTTGGGATCTAGTGCCTTGTTTTGAAGGAGCATTTTCTTGGAACCTCTTTGTTTTATTTTACAGTGTACGTAATTAAAAAGGGGGATACCATTGAATAAAGATACTATCTATATCTCAACCACAAAAATAAATTGTTCTTGTGCAACAAGAGCCTCTGTAAGCTTTGAGCTGGAGAAGCTGATGGAAATGGGCTGAGCACTCTCCTTGGCATTGCCACTGAGTACAGGTGAGGCAGGAGTTTGGGGAGCACAGAAGTCAGAAGAGAAGCCATTGCATGGATGACAACAAGATTTCAATAGGTAATGGAGTGGCAGGAGGACTGAGAGCTGTTGGAAGATTAGTAGCAGGTGGCAAGAGCAGAGCACTTCATGCTTTCAGAGCCTGGCTCCCCTCCCTTCAGCTCACATGGAGGCTGACTTCAGGCAACACTCTCAACAGAGGGGGCAAGAAATGCCCCCAAAAGAGGAGCAGGAACCCAGAGAAACAGGGCTATGTAACCTCATCACAGATCATTTGCGTTGCGGCCTTCCCAAAAGGAAGTGGAAGGAAAGGCCTTCCCAAGTGACACTAAATATTTTTTTATTCCTTGTTTTCAAGCCACAGTGCAAAGTCTTATGCTAAGGTTGATGGTGTCTAATTAGACAATGTGAGCCTGAGGCTACACTTAACGCCAATCCCTAACAATTGGCATCATCTTTGTGACATGCAGAAACCACCAGCAGGTGAGAAGAGTTATTTTTAAAAGCTGCCCCACGGTTTCAGGAACTGATATCATTGAAATTGAAATGAACTAACTAACTTCATCCTACCACCCCTTTCTGGGAAGCATTATAACTTTATGGTAAAGAAAATGTTTGAATATTTGGATAAATACATACCATGGGCTGACTCTTTGAAATGTTTTGTCAAGAAGGTGTCAGAAGCCAGTAAATGTACAGTTTGGGGATAAAAGGAACACATACCATCTTTTCCCTCAGAGCCATTGCCAGTGCTTCCTAACAATGATCTGAGAAAAATGATTATTGTGTCAAGAGAGAGTTATAAGTAGAAGAAGCCACACAAATCCCATGAGGCCCACTCTTCCCTCTTCAGCCAGATGCCTCACCTGCCCAGCCACACCAGGTGGGAGTGACCACGGGGGCATCAGAGTTTCTCTGTGGCTGTTCTCTCATTCATGGGAATTCAAATCCTCCTTTTTATACCTCCTCTAAGGGCTCCGGGAGTCCACAGAGCATGTCCAGCAAGTCTAACAAGATTTTTACAACATGTACCTTTGGTCTCCCTATGGTGGCTCAGACATTTTCCTCCTATCTTCATCTCGAGTTGCTGCTGGAGTTCACGGTGCTCACCAAGCTGAAGGCCACTCCTGCAGCTCCCACTGGCTGCCAGTGCTGCCAAGCTCTCTCCAGCCACTGCAGACCTTTTAAAGCTGTGTTTCATGGTCACCATCATCACCACCATCATCATCCCGGCTTCCTCTTTTACAACAGGCTTCATACTCGGAGCTCGGTCATCAAGCCTGCACTCAGCATTGTTCTGGGAGCTGATTTCAAGAGAGTTGTTCCCCCCTGCCCCTCCTTCCTTCAGTGTGACTTTTTCCTACAGGAGTACCTTGGGGTTCCTCATAGGAGAACACTGGTGGCACTGAGGATCCTGCAAGGTGCTCTGATATGCTCCCATCTTGAGAAGAATGCAATTTAACATCATGTTCAAATGTTCAATTGTTAAAATCTTTTAAGAAGAAAGGATATTCAGTGGAAGAGGGTGGGGTGGTTTTGAGATTGGGTGAAGAACAATAGTTTGCCTTGGCAGGAAAATATTGAAGCCGGAGGACAGGGCTGGACTGGGGTGGGAAACAAGAGGATCACTGTGTGAGGAAGCTGACAGGGCTGATTTTAGAGAGAAAATTATAGGGTTTCGTAGTCTCGTACTTCCATCTCCTTCCCCTTCTCTTTCTGCCACCTAACAAAGCATTTCTTCATTAAGCCCAAGTTGGACTGGTCCTCACACCACCTCTGTCTCCTTCAGACTCCTTCCAATTCGAATGCCCTGCTTCTGGGACTCCAAGGAGATTGACACCCTGCAAGAAACCTAGTTGATTAATTCTATCCATAGTGTTCATAAAAAGCCCTAAAATATTTCTCTGTGGTGTGTGTGGGGGGATTTCAGCCAGCAGCAGACCCCATGGAACCAGTTTTGGCTGGTGGTGCTTTAGAGCAGATGTGTGGGACTCAGATCTGCCCCATGGGCCCATCCCCTGAAGGACCCAGCCTGGACTCTCCCAGAGACCTGCTCCCTAGTGTGGACAGGGGATTGCACAAAACTGATCACACTCTCAATGAAAAGCCCATAAATATTGTTATTTATTCCCATAATAATAACTCTTATACATTCTAAATGCTTTGAAAATATGCAGAAGGAACACAGCAGGTTTGGGGAAAGAAGTGATGCTTTAACATTAAATAATTTTTTCCTATTGGCTGCTTATAATAATCTCTTGAAAAACCAAAGATGAAATCAGCTTCCTTGCTGAGTCAGCCACATCATCTTTTGTACCATGGAGAATTCTGTGCTCTGTGCTGACTGCCTGGGTTGGTACGTTTGACCAAAGGGTTGGGCAGAACTTGGGGGCCTGAAAAATGAAGCATTTACTGTGCCTCTTGATGGTGATAATGTTCTTATTTTTAGAAGTAGTATTTTATTATTTTTTACCCTCACTGAGGATATGTATATGTATGTGTGTTTAAATTGATATTTAGAAGGAGAGAGAGAGAAATATTGATGTGAAAGAGAAATAGCAATTGATTGCCTTCTGTACACACCTGACCAGGGACTGAACCCACAACCTTTTTGGTGTACGAGGATGATGCTCCAACCACCTGAGCCACCCCTTTAATTGCAGTCCTGGCAGTCCCGGTCCTTAGGGGGCCTGGCCCTTGTTCTCAGCTCAGAACTCTAACGATGTTTTGGTGAAAGGTACCATACTACTTGGGGAGTAATCAATCACAGGGCTGACTACATAATTTCTGGGGCCCCCCAAAAAATAAAAGTATAAGGCTTCTTGTTCAAAAAAATTAAGGGGAAAATACTGTCAATATAAAATATTTTGTTATGTAAAGGTTTAAAACATAAAAGTGTTCTCCTAACCTGTCATTGTGTTTTATCTGCTATTCAATGTTGCACTCCCTTGAGCATGGGTACCCTCGGGTAAGTGCATAAATTCAAAGATGACTGGGGCCCCACTTGGCAGAAACTGGGCATTGCAGGCAAGTATGGCACTTAGTCCTACATTTGAGCAACAGATTGAAGACTTTAGTAAGAGACAGAAAAAAAGAGTGATTAGGAAATAACATGAAGGTATGGTTTGACCTCCAGATGGTTGTGGAGTAACACTGAAGGTTGTTCATGTCTCCTGTGGAGGTGTTTCTCCTCCTCACCCAGAATGAACCTCAGCCTTATTCCAGAGCTGATTTTGAACTAAGCAAGCCCCAAACTAAGCAGAGTGCTTCCGAAGATGATCAAACATAAGTGATCACCTGGTCTGGCCTGTGTTACGTGCTTCAGGATCTCAGGGCATAAGGGGTTTGTGATCCTCAAGGACTGTCCAGGAGAGCTGGGGATCCAAGAGGGGCTGTTTTCATGCTACAGGATAGGTATGGCCAGCTGAAGCTATAATGCAGAGGAGAGGAGTGGGAGGCAGGGGATAGAAGACATACAACACAATATATAGATCATGTGTTACAGAAATGTACACTTGAAACCAATATGATCTTATTAACCAACTAGGTGCCCAGTGAACAAATTCATGCACAGGTGGGGTCCTTAGGCCTGGCTGGCAATTAGGCCCAATGAGGGCCCGGGCAATTGGGGCCTGCTGGCTGGGAGGAGGGACAGGGCAGGGGAGGTTAGCCACCAGCCCCACTTCCCACCCCTAGGTCTCTATTCCATCCTGGGGCCTGAAGGACCTGAAGGGGTTGGGAGAGGAGGCAATGGTCACCAGGCGGGGTGCAGAAGAAATGGACACCAGACACCAATGCTGCCAGCCAAGGGACATTGGCTATGGGAGCCCACTTAACATCAGGGAATAGCTCCTGTGTTGAGCATTTTCCCCCTGGTGGTCAGTGCCTGTCATAGCAACTGGTCAACTAGTTGTTCTGGTCATTCAGTTATAATGGTTGCTTAGGTGTTTATATATATGTCACCCCAATAAATTTAATTAAAACAGAAGGCACGGTGGTGGCCAGGGATGGTATATCAGGCAAGAGCATAGACTCTGGGGTTTAAATCCCAGCTCTACCACTCCCCAGCTAGGACTTCAGGTGTTACTCAACTTCTTCGTGCTCTAGTTCCTCATTTGTTTGATGAGCATGACAATCATACATCACTGGCTTGCTGTGGGATTAAATGAGTTGATAGTTATAAAACACTTAAGAACCATGTCTGCTACATTGCAGATGCCATATTTTATGAGATAAATTGGTAAATACTAAAACTAGTCTCAGACTCAATAACATTTGGAGGCATAGCTCAGGTAGCCAAAAATATAAAGAATTTCAAATCTATAATTTGTATCTTAAGAAACATTACAAGATTATAATTTGTAATTTCCAGCAGTTTTTATGTTCTTACTACTCTTATCCTTATACAGCTCTGCATTCTTTCATTCCACAGCTCCCTCCACCTTGGCCTCTGCCCATGGCTCTGTCTTCTCTCTCTTTCTTTCCGAAGTGGCTGAGGAAATGTGCCTCCTCTTACTAAGTGTGCCTCAGTTGTTGAACAAGGGCCTTCACTGCTGCCCATCGAAATCCACAGACACCACTGCATCATGACCATACTTTCATGGAATTTCCCTATCACCACTTGTGTGTGGCTGAGATGCTAAGGAAGACCTGTTCCTGCAAGACAGGGAACCCCTTTATCAGTTGACTTTGAGTCAAGGACTCTCAATGTGTTGGCTGAACCTTCCTCAGATTGCATGGCAGGCCAGACTGCAGTGATTCCACCGCACTTTCCTTCTGTCTCCTTCAGGGGCCAGACCTACACTGAGGTCTGAGAGCTCATCCTGGCCTTCCCAACCCCACCTTCTTTCCCACAGGCATTTTTCTTAATAAACCTCAGCAATTAGTTCTCATCCACATAACTGTTTATAGATTTATGAAAGCAATGACAGGTATGTAGGTGACAAATGTATAGAGCTTATTTTGTGAATCTTCATCCTCATTACATTTTCTGGACAACTGCACCTGGATATAATATGGAACATTCCTTATTCCTTTGTTCTAAACATCTTTGTATCAATGTGCACATCTGGAGTCCCCATCTTCATGGCAAATTTCTGGATCTCTGTGAGTTCCCAGGGGCATGCTTCTTGAAACCCACTCCATGGATGTGCTTGCACATGTTGATGTCATATTATCTGATCACTAACTTATTAATGGCAGAATGGCTCTTCTTCCGCTTGCCACCCTTGTTTGCAGGAGCCACTATGCTGGGCCCAAGTTAAGTCCTCTTCTTAACTGACCATATAGATTAACCCAGTTTCTCTGGCTAAGTCTGTCCTCAGACACCACCACAGTGATTCAGCATGCCACATGTGCAGGAATTAGTCTGCTGCATGGAGACAGTCTCAGAGTTAGAAAGGAGGAGTGAGGAGCTAAATGAAGGTGAAACCCTCTTATCAGGTGATGAGTAGAATATCTACTCATTATAAATTTATTCCAGAACTAATAACAGCAAGGAGCATTTTTGTCTTTGTGCCAGTCACTGAGCTAAGAACTTTACTTTCTTTATTTCACTTAGTCCTTGCCACAGTCCTGTGAGGCAGATATTATTACCCACATTTTACACATGCAGAAATTAATTATTGACAAAGTGCCATAACTGACGTATAAGCGAAGTCAGTTTTGAACCCCAGCCTGTCAGACCCTAGCATCCATGATCTCGGTGAGCATTCTGGCCTGCAGCAGAGGTAGTGGCAGGCTCTGGGGCTAAGGAACTGGGAGGAATCTAGAAAGGGAGGAAGCCAGATCCAATTGGTGACAGGCCACAACTGCCTTGTGTAGCCACCTTCCTCTCAAGGACAGGGAAGAAATGGCTCAAGGCCTGGGCATTGCTGCCCAGAGAAAATCAGCAGCTTGAAGGAAGGGGATACAAAGACAGGAGCTGATGGGCCAGGGCAGGGATCTACTGGAGAAATTCAGCATCATCTTGAATTAGACCACGAAAAAGCACAGGCTTTCTTACAGCAGTTGTGCTCAGTGGGATGTGCTATTACGTTGCTGGGTGATTAGAGGCTCTGTTCCTCACAGCCCTGCTTGGAGGTGAGGAGGGGACTGCTGTGAGGGACCATGGCTCAGGCTCTCTGCTGTTCGTTGGAAGATGCACCGATCTAGCAGCTTAATGTTGTGTGCTTCTATGAAATTTAGGTATTTCTCTGGCTCCAGTCTCCTGAGCTGTAAAGCAGTAGTAATGATAACTCAGGGTGGTTTGATCATCTGTAAGTTAATATAAAACTCTTGTTTAAAAGGTGTCTGGCACCTAGCAAGTTCTCATAATGATAGCATTCTTATACATAGCCCAGGAAGAAGCCAGAAGCAGAGCTGCTGCTCTTGATGGGTACTTGCTATACTAGTAAAGACTAAAGATAGTACTTACCCTATGCCCATACCCGCTTTGAATCACATTCAAGTATTTGGGACCCCAGACCAAATAGACTTGAACTACCTTTCAAGGCTTATCATGGCCTCTTTTCTAGGTCTACCCTTTTATGAGTGAACTTCACCACATGTATGCACATGCCTAGGCTGGAGGGATGGCTGAAAGGTGGCTGTTGAGGAAGTGAAGATGAGCATAGATGGAGCTTGGTGTCCAGGCTGGGACATCAGCATATTGCATATACTCATCAGCAGTTCTGGCTGGTAAAGACTCCAAACTGGGCTCTAGGAATAGGAGCTTTGGGCATTCAAGGCCAGCTTTCTAAGACCAAAGGTCCAGGCTTGACTTAAAAGCTTTGCTAGAGAGGCATCTTGGCAGCCTGGCAGTGACCCTAGGCTCTGAAATTTACTCTTCCAGATTTTAGAAGGCTGCTTATTCGTTCAGTATTTTAGATTACAAGAAGTATAGACTCAATCAGGGTTTCTCAAGAAATGAATTTGTAGTAAGGAGGCTCATTGGATAAGAAAATGAGAAACCCAGCCACAAAGCCAGGCCTTCCAGGAACTCTGGAGAAGCTATGCAAACAGGCTCTGGACAGAGCAGGGCCCAGGATTAAGCAGGTCTGAGGTGCTTCATACCCCAGGGGTTCCAGGGCTCAGCAGTAGTATTAGGGTAAAGTCACAAAGGCATCTCAGCTCTTTTAAGCATTGGCTTCTCTTCATATCTCTCCATTTCTCTTCCTGCTACCACCTGGCTGTCCTGCTCTTTGCTCTGTTTGACTTCTCACTATTTTATGCTTCTGCTTGCTAGAACCCACTCATGGCTCCTCATGCTTCCCTGAACAGACTCTACCTCATGACCCTTTAGCTTCTGTGTTCACTGTTAGCTACCAAGTTCTTTCCATATTGCTCCAAATCATTCATCTTTGTGGAGAAATTACCATTAGTTGGCCTCTGGTTAGTCTATAGATTGGTTGTTACCTCTTGGTCAGAAGCCTGTCAGTCATCTATATTCAGTTGAGAAGATGTTACAAGATATAAAACATGACTGCTCACAGAATGTGGGAGGAGATGCAGTAGGTGTGGAAAGACAGCTTCCTGAGATAGGGGCAACAGGCATAGCAGACACTGTAATGGATCTCTCTAGACAGTGAGGAAGAGAATCTGAGGGCCAATGGCCCTTCCCAGGGCTCACTGGCTTGATTCCCTGTTCTGCTCTCTCCTCCATAGTCCCCTGGTCTTTTGTGCAGGCTCTGAATCAGCTGTAGGGACACAGGAATATCCATAGAAGATCCCTGAGGTGCCCTGGTGATCCACATCTGCTCTGAATCTTGGCCCTTCCCCTCTCCTCCTGGTCTTTCCATTCTCCTCTGAACATAAACCACCAAGTTTACTTGACTTCTTTTTTAAATAACAAAATCAATAATAACTCCAGAAAGTATTTAATGAGTAGCTTTTCTAATAAACTCTGTTTACTCAGCACTGAAATTTCATTAGAAGACAGTAGAGAATCAAAACATGTGACTATCACAATTATGTTTTACTCTTTACTTTCATACACATTATTGTAATTAATCTTATTAACACCATAGTAGAGTTAGTAGAGAAGATATTAACATCACACTCATTTTGTAGATGAAGAAACTGAAGTTCAGAGAGGACCAGTAGTCTTCCCAAAGCTCCAAGGGGAACAATAGTACTCAGTACTAGCATTCAGTCCTAGAGCTTCGCTTGTCGTGCCTCCTCTTTTATGGAGCCATGTAGCATCTCTTGTCCTATGGGATAAAAGTCACTTTATGGTTAGGGCCTTTTCTTGTGTTTCTTATATCATTACACATATGGTTTTCACCAATAATTCCTATTTTTGGCCCCAAACTTGAAGGAGTATTCTCTTCTTGGATGGATATGAGGCCTGTGGCATCTTTTCTTAGTGCTGATTTCCCAAATGGGACCATAACTTCTTCCCAGGATGCCCTTTTCTGGCTCCCAGGCCAGCCCTTTCCTGTCCATGATCCTGGAGTAGGCCCTACCACATTGGGTCCCTAGGAGTTCCTGCCCACCATTCCTGTTCTTAAGTATTCCTCACTCTCAGGCCCCTGCTTGCCAGAAGACTTATTCCTAACCTCCAAATTTACTGAGCTGGAAGCAGGCAAAGCAGGAACTTGTCTGAGATTTACACTAGGGATTGAGGTTAGAGCCCCAGGTGATGGTTGCATTATGTGATTTCCTCACCTACTGAAGCTTACAGATCAAGAACCAGACAGAATATCAACCAGGTTCTAGGAGAGAATACAGAAAAGGCAATCTACACAAAATGTGTCTTTAATTGCTTTATGGGATCAGGAAGGGAATATAAAGAAGGAAGCTGAAGCCCAGCCTGTCATGGAGTGGAAGAAAGTGGGTGGAGAAGTTCCCCAGCCAAGAAAGCTGGGGTTGTAGTTTATTGCTGCCCTAATAGTGAATGGATAGAGAGAGCTATTCAGCAAAAGTGTGAGAGCTGTGTGTGTGTTGTATGTGTATGTGTATGTGTATGTGTATGTGTGTGTGTATGCATATATGTGTGTGTGCGTCCACTCTTACTGGAATGCATATGTGTGTGTTTTCAAGCAAATGATTGCTGCTGCCTTTGCATTTCTTGAGCAATGGCTGACATTCCAGGCACCCAAATGCTCCTTTTAACTCTTTAAGTGTCTCCTCCATGGCATTTGTGAGAGTTATAAGATAGAGGCTGAGGTGTCTCTCATATAACTGTTCAAGGTGAATCTTCCCAGTTGGCAGGAGATTCTGCTCCATTCAGTTACCAAGGGATCCAGGTTCTTTCCATTTTGTTTGTCCAGCATCTTCTAAAGCAGTGGTTCCTAAACTTGGCTATACATTAAATCTAATATCATTCAATGTTGACAACCACTTTTGTGAGGCTATGTTCTATCTATACAGTTAAAGTCAGATCCCAAACAAGTACAAACAGGCTGGGAAATTGCACAGGTAGCTTCCACTGATATTCTATTGGTGAGAATTTGGTCATAAAAGATAAACCCTTAATTATCATGCTGCGTGAAAAGTGCTCTAATCCTATTAGAACCCAAAGGAAGGGTGTCTAAGTCAGTTGGGAGAAATCAGAGAAGCCTTCTTAGAGGCCTATGCATGACTTTGGACTGGCTTGATTTGTTTTCCTGTGTAATATCTAGTCTTGATCTCTTCATCCAATAGTTGAAATTAGTAACTGAAATTACCACAGAGTGTTGTTGTGAGATTATGATAGAAAAGTCTTGGCAAGTACTTAGCACAGTGCCTACCCATATTGGACTGAATGACTATTAACTTCTCTGTCACTGTAATTTTCCAAGGTAAACAAAGCCTGTTTGGGAGCCTTTGTGGAGCTGAGACGAAACCAGCCCTAGGGCTAGATATTAGCTTTTTCCCTTTGGTTAGCTAGTGAATTTGATGTAGGCTACCTGACACAGCTGCCTGGCAAAAGCTGATGCTTCAGCTGGTGTGTGTGTGTGTGTGTGTGTGTGTGTGTGTGTGTGTGTCTTGGGGTACAAGAAATTGTGGGGTAGAGGAACACAGCCTTTTAGGAAATGAGGGAACACAGTGTTACCTGCCTTTGTCCAGAAACTAACAGCAGAGCTTATCTGGCTGGTCTGGGGCCTCTCTGATTGCCTAACTCTGAGGAGAATGTAAACCCTCCCAAAGCGGGATAGGATGGATTGGGGGGCTGAACTGCCCTCAGCTCTGCAGCAGACACAGCTGAAGTCAGATGACTTTTTCCTCTTCTGGCTTCATTTTCAATATGACTCAGTACTGAATGTCTACTAAATATTCTCTCTCTCTCTCTCTCTCTCTCTCTCTCTCTCTCTCTCTCTTTCTGACAATTGTGCCTCTGTGTTGCCTATGTGGCTCTTCTCTCCCTTTTTTTCAGTTCTAGGATCTATCTGGGATCATTCTCCACTAAAATGAAAATTTAAAAAAATCAAGATCACATATGACCTGAAGAGGCAGAAGGCTCAGGTAAATAGGGGCAGAGTTCAGGGATCACTGAACTTTAAGGGTGGAAAGAGGAACCATGGGAACCCCTCTTAACCTAAGCAGAATCACAGAACAGACACCCTTCGGAGTAGACAGAAATTTCTAGGGAAAGGTCTACATGTGTCAATTCCCATAGGAGCAACTGAAAGAATATGGTGCACCTCAGGGCATACTGCCAGGCCAGAGTGCTGTTCCCCAGGTCCAGACATAGTTAGGGTGTTCTTTTTCTTGGTCTTGAAATACTTTCAAAGACAGTGAGAAGCTTCAGCTCCTCAGATCCTGCTATCGACTCTGACAGATAAAATGCTTTCTCTTCTCTCTTCTTCCTCCCCAACAGAAGTGCCTGCATAACTCTAATTATCATTGTGCCAGTAATAGCCACAGATGCATTAGCAGCTTCCTCTCATAGGCTCGCTTCCTCTCTCCAGCACCTGTCTGTCAGCCCCTTTCAGAGACTTGTCTTCAAAGTTTCACAAACCAAAGGAGAAGGGATTTGGGGGTGGGAGTGGAGAGAGATAGTTCATCTCCTTCTGTCACAACATCCTCAAACCAAATGAAGCAATATCAATTGTGTTTCCTCTCACCATCTGTGGTCACAGCAGCCAGCTTTGCAAGGAAGGAAAGCAAAGGAGAAAGGCAGAAGGAATGAGGCTTGGCAAGAGCAAGGCTGAGCTGGGCAAGGGCCACCTGTTTGCCTGCTGTGAGCTTCTTATTTATGCACAATCAATACAATCTTCCCAGATTTTCCAGCCGAGGGATTACATCTTCCTTGTAAAACGACCTTTGTGAGAAATTTCTGTTTGGTGGGTAGGGAGTTGTGTATAAAGATGCAAGACCTCATGGAGCTTAGTTTGATGGGGAAAGCAAGGTTTGAACATAGACATGAAAGGCAAGTGTCCAGTTTTATGGCATCATGGGGTGGAGGGGCTACACCAGACAATGGGTTAGAGGATTGTCCCCAAAGAAAATGACAACCAAACTAAGGCTTGAAGATGAGGGCAAGGAAATCCACTAAGCACAAGTACGTTAGAAAAGCCCCCTGAATGCATTGGAATGGACTTGGTTGGCAGACTGGAGGTGAGGGAACAGGTAGGGATTATCATAGCAATCTAGGCAAGAGATGATCATGACCTGGAGAAAGGGTTGGCCAAGGGCTAGAGACAGAAAAGGAAGAAGCCATTGCAAAGTTGAACCATTAGGACTTGGTGAGTGTGGCTATTCAGGGTAAGAGAGGGATGCCCGCATTTAGGTTTGGACACTGTGTAGATAGAAGTGTCATTCTTTGGGGACAGTTGCAGGGCATAGACAAAGCTTTCAGTTTGGGCCACACTTAGACTAAGGCCAACCTAGTGGAGTTAGTCAGTAGGCAGTTAGTTGAATACAAGCCAAGACCACTTGGCTGGTTTAGAAGGCAGACACAGGGTCAGTTCATGTGTAGCTGGGAATTTGTAATGCTGGTCTAGATTTCTCTTGTCTGTCCCTGACATCCCAAGTCAGATCAGGTGCCTCTCTTGGCATTCTCAGACCTCCCTCATTTCCCTGCTATAGGCCCACCTCATGTGCTGGAAGTTTGGGTTTGATGTCTGTTTCCCTTTTAGATTGTAACCTCCACGGAGGCAAGGACCATGTCTGTCTTGTTTATTGTATTCCCATCACCTGTCATATCAGGTTCTTACTAATGAGTTTCTGTTGAACAAATGTGTGAATGACTGATCTTGTCAATGGATATACATCTCAGAGGGACAGGAATTATGTAGAAGTTACCATCATCCTATCTCTACCTGCACATCTGAGAGTATCTAACTAGTCTCTATCTCCATTCCTACTCAGCAAAGAGGTACCTATCTAATAAAGAGGGAATATGCTAATTGACCTTCATGCAATAACCAGTAAGGAGGGAATATGCTAATTGCTGCCCCACCCTGAAAAATGGCAGTGCCCACAGCCAATAAGCAGGGAATATTATAATTGACTGTCCCACTCTCAAAGATGGCAGTGCCCACAGCCAATAAAAAGGGAATATGCTAATTGACTTCACCTCTCTCAAAGATGGCAGCATCCACAACCATAAGTTGGTATTGCCCAGTTCCCTCAGCCTCTCCAGGGCAGCAGGCATGCGGCAAGGCTGGAGTCTCCCAGTACCTTCAACCCCCTCATCACCCAGGCCTGCCTGAGGTGCAGGCAAGCCTCAGATGGTGGTTGCCCAGCCACCCAGGGCTGCCTGAGGCTCAGGTAATCAGGGCCAGCCAAGGCTTGCACTGCTGGCAGTGGCAGCAGCAGAGGTGTGATGGGGACATTGCCTTCCCTGATCACTGCATCACCTTCTGCCCCTAAGGGCTCCCAGATTGTGAGAGGGGGTAGGCCAGGCTGAGGGACACCCCCCTCTCCAGTGCATGAATTTTCATGTGCCAGGCCTCTAGTTTTTAAAATAAATGGGGTCATGTGACTCCCCTACTCAGAACTCTTCAAGGCTTTTCTCTGCCTTGAGAATCAAAACAAAAATCCTTCACAAAGCACATCAGGTTCTGCACACTCTGGCCCCTACCTATCTCTGCAATCTGGGCCAAGCCACCTCTCCCTTGCTCACCTGTCTCCCACTGTTTGGACACACTCTTCTCTCTGCCTGAAAAAAACCTCCCTCTCTCTTTGCTAAGATAATCTTTTAGGTCTTTTCTGGTCTCACATTCTAAATTAGACACTCTCCTTTTTTTTTCTGTCCTGGTCCTCTGTTCTTTTCCTTCACTGGCCATTAGAGAGGTGAATATAACTAAGTCTGTTTACTTGTTTACAATCTGTTCCTCTGAGGGCATGAGTTGGGGTTGGGGGAAGGGTTATGGGGAGATAAGGTCACATATGTAATACCTTAATAAGGAAAAAAAATAAAGTAAGTAAATATATTACACTGCTAGCTCCCTGCACTGCTAGATCCATGACAATGTCTAGATCATACCAACTAATTGTTCGAAGGATGAATGGATGAATGAATGAAAGAATGAATGAACATGTCAGTTTGAGTGTAGAGAGGGAAAGTGCCCAGATTAGTTGTGTTGTACTAGGGAGACAGAGGCCTTATCAGTTCAGGTACATTAAGGAGTCAGAGACCTTATCATGACCCATTCAGTCCTGCAGTCAACCTTAATGCACTTGAACATTCATGAAGTGCCTACCATGTGCTTGGGGCTGTACTAAATGGTGTAACCCAACAGGGAAAAAGCACAGGAGGTCCCTGATCCTGAAGTTTACATTCAAATGTCTAGAGGAGAAAGAAATATCATAAACAAGCAAGCAAAATTGTTGAAGGTTTGTGTTAACATACAGAAGAAAATAAATGGGATTGGGGGGCTGAAGAAGATTGTCTCAGGAGTGTTAGGGTTGGAGCCTTGTGGGTTAAGGTGTTGGGGGCTAAGGTGAATGAGCTTGGGAAGCTGCTCTCTCTTCTGCTCTTGGTCCTTCCCCTCAGCCTGGATCTGACAGGTACACATGAGACAGCATGTGGACAGAAGGTGGAGCACTGCTGACTCTGTAATGGGGGCCTCTAACAATTTTATTAATGGACACCCTAAAAAATGAGAAATGCACTGTATTGCTCCCTAGCATATTTTTAAGTTGACATCAAAACTGTTCTTGTATGTTTAAATAATTTTATATGATGTATTTTCAGGGATTATAAATATTGCTGTTTTATAATAATACTAGGGACCCATGCACAAATTTATGCACCTTGAAAGGAATTGTGGGCCCCAAGGTTATGGTGGGCACAGGGGGTGGGTCTAAGCTCATCCTCCATGCCTCCACCCAGCCCCTCCTGCCATGGTTCCCATCCCCTGTCTGCTGGCAACCCTACTCCTGCCACCACTCCCACATGCTGACAACACTAGCCCCATGCTTGCACCTATTGACAGCACAGAGCTATTGGGGGTGAGTGGGGCCAGTGCCATTAGTGAGTGTGAGCAGCGGCTGCTGCACTGATTGCCCCTCAGGAGCAGGGAAAAGTTGAGAAGCCCTCAGGGGTGATCAGGGCTAGTAGCTGCTGCTCAGACCTGCTGAAAGTGCTGAGTGATCAGGGTCAGCAGTGGGTGTGAGTGGCAGCTCCTGTCCTGGCAGTTGGTGTGAGCTGGTCCAATGCTGGCAGCAAGTGCAAGTGCCAGTCAGGACCATGACGCATGGGAGCAAATAATTTTCAGTAACCACCAAGGGCTCTCCTTGATGACAGCAACTGGCACCCCTGCTCACCTGCTCCACCATCCTGCCATGGCCAATGCCCACCATGTTCTGCATTCTGCCACCAGCTGCCAACACCCACCATGTTCTGTGTGCGGCCCCTGGTGGTCAGTGCACATCATAGCGACTGATTGTTTGGTTGTTCTGTCATTCAGTCTATTCGCATATTAGCCTTTTATTATATAGGATGGCTACCACATTTTCCAAGGTCTCAGAAGGAAACTAGGTCCCATAACATTTGATACTCACCCTCATCTACTGGAAACAGCAACACCAGAAAGTCATATCTCCTTAACAAGAAGGGATTTCCCCTGATTTCCTTTTCTCCCCAAACTCCAAGTCACTTCCTCACAGAATTTTTCTATAATATTGAATATTCTTATGCTTTAAAGACTTTCACTCATTATTGTATCATATATACAGGGTATCTCCCTTAAAATATATACACATTTTAAATGATTATAAAGGTGCTTTTATTAACATACCATTCATTTCAAATTTTAAAAGAATCTACAGAAATGAATAATTTTTGTTGTCAGTACCAGTTTTCAAACTGATGACCATTCTGGCCCAGGCCTGCCTGCTGATAATTTGAAGCAATGGAACCACAAACATCAAGAATAATTTTGTTTGGTATATGTGTGCCTTTAATTTGTTGAATAACTAAAATAGTTTTGTGCTGTAAATTTTATCTTTAATGTATAAAAAGTCTAGTGGTACTTTAGGATAAATTTTCTTTGTTCAAAACTTAGTCTGGCTTCACCCATTATTACAAATTAGTTAAACCTGAAGAGGAGTGAAAATGGAGTTATCAGCTGTTAAAGTCTATATACATTATTTTAAAACACTATATATACACATATATGTATATGTATATATATTATATACACACACTAATTTTTAAAAACTTCTGTAACCATAAGGCTATAAGTGGTATTTTCTTCTTAAATAGTGGTATAATAATTAGTATTATATAATTGATCAAAACAACATACATACATGAAAACTTTAGTGAAAATATTAAATATGCCAAGCAAAATATTTTGGAAAAATTATCTCTTAATGAGACACATAGAACTCATTTTGACAATTAGTTTACATGTATATAGATGAATATTAATTATTGCTACAACATTAATAACAGGAGAGACAGTGTTAAGTGACTAGCAAATGGAAAGCTTACCTAGCATATTTATTCATGATTGTTATTATGAGTTATGAGCAGTATTTACAGTGGGACCCACAATATATTTTCATTAATCTGAATCTCATTAACTTATGGTAGAAATGAGTAAATAAGCAGAGAAGTGGCTGACAAGAAGGAGACTGTACCTAAGTGAAAATGAGTTTGCATGCATCTGTAGTATTTTTTCCTAAGACTTGAAGGTGTAATACTGACACTGGGCATAAATGTAGAGATTTGCACCTTCTCCACTTATGCAACTGAGTCCTGCATGAGCCATGGACCACCCACCAACTTCTCTCTTGTTATTCAGAAAGTTGAGAATGAGAACTGTGTGCTTCACAGGACACTGGTATTTCCCAGATAGCTTTTTTATAAATCTTGAAAATTCTAATTCTAAGCCTTATAATTTGTGACTTGGTCAATGTAAATCAAGCTGCCTTGAAATTTCTCATGGTTGTTCTTGCTGATCATAACTCCTGGGCTCATCCCAAGATGGAAGATTTTTACATTAAAATTCATCCTCCCTATCAGCTCATGAATTCAGAACAACCCAACATGCTCTACCTTATCTAAATATATAAAAGCCTAAGCAACTGTTCAACCTTTCAACCATTCAACTGTTCAACTGGTTGCTTTGATGCACACTGACCACTAGGGGGTAGACGCTCAGCACAGGAGCTGCCCTCTGGTGGTCAGTATGCTCCCACAGTGGGAGCATTGCTCAACTGACTGATGGGCACCAGACACCATGGCTGACCAATGCAGCTGTAGCAGGGCCAGCCTCTCTCATGGACACTCCCCATGTGTGTTCCTCCCCCATCTGGAGCAGGACTGGCATTGGGATTGACTAGGCATGAGCCTGTGGCCACCTCTCAGTTATGGGTGTACTGATATTGCCCTAGGATGGAGACCACAGTGGAGTGGCTGCAAGTCTATTGGGCAGTGGGCAGAGACAGCAGGTGCAGAGGGGCCTCTCGTTTTTAACAAAAGCATGTGAAAGACAAGGGAAGGAAAAAACACTCTAAACATTTATGGCACCTAAATTAAAGAGGTTCATGGACACTAACAGGGCAGGTATTGCTGTTGCTCACACCTCTGCTTCCTGGGCCTATCTGGAGAGGGTGAAAATCTAACAACACATTTTTGGTGCTCCCTGAAATACAGGATTGAGGGAATAGTTCATTTCTGCTGTTGGATCTCTTCATGTGAAATTTGAAAGGAGGCAGTGAGACAGAAATGTTCTTGCCAAGGCCTCAGATGCTGCCCCAAGTCTGGAAAGGCAGGACTCCCTGCAGCAGGAGCCATGGTTTGTCCACCAGCTTTCTGCACATCAGGAGATGCTCAAGGCACTGGCAAATTCTTGGCTTCACTCTCAATCCTTGGTTCACAGCTTTGGGTCCCATGTCCAGTTCTCTGGAACCTGGGGGCTGATGGAGCAGCAACAGCAGCTCCATCCTGGCAGGCCGAGCTCCCTATGGACAAGTTCTCTCTGCCCTGAAAATCAGCCCACAGGACCTAGCCTAGAAGCTGCACCTGCACACTCCTTGAAAGTCCCTTTGTGCTTTAAGTTTCTAAGTAGCTTTCTGGTTTTTTGCACTAAATCCTGACATATTGATATTTTGAATTGTCTCTTTTTCTTGATGATATGGAGGTGTGTTTTTTTAAAACTATTGCACAAATCATGCATTATAGTAAGATTCAGATCAAGCGAAAGGAATGCTTTTCTTTTGTAAAAGGAGAGAATGGTGATTGTCAAAGGGGTAAGGGAAGGTGGAAGCAGCATGACATCTCAACAGGAGCACATTCTAGGCAACCAGTTTTGGAAGATTTGTTGGATGTGGCCCTGGTAGATACTGATTCGCTTCAGTGGAGCATACTCACTACTCCTTTGGAAAATCTTCATGCTCCCTAGATGAACCCTAGGTTGGAGACTTGATACTCTTTAAAAAACTGTCTAGAAATTCTTAAGAAAAAACAAAGACTTGGCTGTCAGTTATAAACACTCCAGTGTGCATTGGTGGGTTAATGCAATTTTTGAGAACAAATGTTTATGATTAGATTGAGGAGGTTGGAGAAAGGCAGGAACGAATGTAGAGTTTGATTATGCAGATAGAACATAGAGAAATCAGAAGGTGACAGGTTCTAAAGCAGTTTTCATCAGAATTGGATTTAATTAATTCATTAGTTAACTGCAATGTTTAAAGTCCATCCAGTGCCCAGCATGTAGCAGTGTTCCATAAATATTCGTTCAATTACTGGATGGACAGTTCTAAAGGTGGGGGAGGCACTGAATGGTGAGAGGCCAGTTCTACCCATTTCAAAACACCTTTAGAAGACATTGAGGAGAGACAGTCTAGTATCCTGGAAATGCTGGCGGTAGAGCCAGGAGCTGTAGAGCCAGGCTGGCTTACAGCTCTGCAGCTCTGCAGAGTTGCTTCGCTTCACAGACCTTCTTTTCTTTCAACTGAGAAAAAGGAGATGGCAAAGGTATGGGAATCATGGCACTGTTGTGAAGAGTAAATGAAACCACGTAGGTGGAAGAAACAGTACATTGGCAGGCACAATATATATAATATCTTGTTCAAGCTATATACCTTATTGTATATGCTTTTAAATATATATATGATTCAAAATTAGAAGATATTGATATATAACTGTTTGAACAGTTTTATTTTTATAAGAGAGAGCAAAATTAAGCATAAAAGCAATTATTTGTCCCCACTGAAACAAACACAAGCACAAGATAGCTGAAACGAGAGCAAGGAGGAAGGAAGTAGAGTAGTTCCCCTTATCCACAGAGGACAAGTCCCAAGGCCCCAGTGGATGCCTGAAACCAGGGAAAGCATTGAACCCTATGTATATTATGCTTTTCCTACACATATGAGCCTTCTCACTCACAGGAAACACTTTACAAGCTCTGGCACACCCGAATTGTAAGGGTCACTACTCTTGCATTTTTAAATAAGGATTACTTGAGCACAAGCACTTAATGCTATGATAGTAGATCTGATTATGGAGATGGTCACAAAGTGACTGAAGGGTGGGGACCTATGTAGTGTGCATAGCTGGTCAGAGGGGTCAGTTACATCCCAGGAGGAATGGAACAGCACGCTACTCAGAAAGGCACTCGATTTAATACTAAGGAATTGTTTATTTCTGTAATTCTCCATTTAATATTTTCAGACCATGGTGGCCATGGGTAACTGAAACCATGGCAAGTGAACCCATGGGTAGGGGACTACTGTACAGCAAAAGGAAATTCTTGACATGGATGCTATAACACTTGGGGCAGGTGCCGCAAACTGCTAGACCTCTCTCTCAAAGGCCAGATATCCGCCAGGTGCAGGAGAATGAACCAGAGGGCCCCTCAGTGGTTATTTTATTTTCAGGCTTTCTTGGCACTTGCCTGTTGGAGCCAGGGAGAGGCCTAGGATCTGTCTGACAAGCTTTCATAGAGCAGGGGCAGAGTGGCAGCCCCCAGTGTGTGCACATGATCTAGCCCACCAATGAAAGATGGACAGACAGACAGAGAAACTGACATGCAGCAGGCACCTGTCATTTCAGCTTGTTTGCCCCTTCAAAAAGCGAGTTGGGTTAAAATTAGATGGTACTAAAGGCAGTTGGAGTTGAGGAAATTAGTTGAATGCTTCCTGGGTAATTGTCAGTGAGGATGTGAAGGGCGTGCTGTAATGTGAGAGAAGCTGACAATAAACAATGCAGGGAGCCAGAAATAAATACCCAGTTCCTCCCTTTATCCTGCCTCTGAAAGGCTCCTTCACATGGCTATGTCTGTCTTTCACCCTCTCTTTTCCATTTTCTTCTGAGGACAGAAGCAAAGGTGACCACTGGGGTCCACTCGCTTATGACATGGAGTCTTCACCCAGGACAGATCCTTAGTATTCACTGCTGGTCTGAATTCTGAGAGGCTCTGAACTGGGCCAGAGGACCCAGAGTGGCACTGACCCATGGGGTGTGAAATAAGGGTGGTAATGTGCACATACATAACTATAAGTCTGAATGGAGAGTGGTCAAAGGGACAAAAACAAAATGTCATGGAAGCCAGAGGGGAAAGTATTCAGAGAAACTTACATCTGGAGATATCCTCTGAACTGGGCCTGGGAAGGTGGGATGGTTTAAATATCATAGTTTTAAACATAACACAGGATGGAGGCTAAGTTGCATAAAGTGGTAATAAGCCTAGAACTTAAGAGGAAAGCTAAGCCACCAGAGCCTTGAGTGCCCAGCTAAGATGAGATAAGGCTTCGGGAAGAGTCTCTGGCAGTGGGGTCTGGGCTGGCTTAGAGGAGAAGACAAGTATGGAGGAGAGAGGTGATGTGGCCTGGAGTGAGGCACAGGGGCTGGAGACAGGATGTCCTGTCCAAGGATGTGGCAGACAGTCTTGGCTACCAGACATTCTGCCACCTTCAGCAACCACAGGAGCCCAACTGCCCGCCGCACCAAGTGTCTACTCTTGGCCAGCCTCTCAGCCTCCCATGGTCATGTCCAACCTTCCTTCACTTCTGGCTCTGTGTTTACGCTTCCAAACACAGTTCCCTGGGTCCAATGTGTGTGGTCTCACCTCCATGCGCTGGAGGTGACTGCTCCTCCACCTCTGGTCCTGCCGGGTCTCTACCACCAGTTTCACATCCTCCACAATTCTCCAGAGAAAGGAATAGAGTATGTGCATATGTGTGAGGTGGGGAAGGGTGGATTAAAAAGCCAAGCTCCTGCCAGTGGGACATGATCTGAAGGGCAAGGCGGGTGTTTGCTCCCCCTTCTCCTGCCCCTACCCCAGCCCACCCCAATTAGGTTGTTCTTAATGTGCTCATCACTGTTGGGTTTCAGAAGAAGATAAAGTGATAGGAAGATGTACCACATGCTCCTGGCCCCTTGTGAAGGCTGCTGAGGGAGGGTGATGGATGTGGTTAGGTAGTGATGTGTTTTTAGAGAAAAGACAGAGGAGCCAGGAGGAAGAAGAGAAAGAGAAAGCGAAGGGAGAAAAGGTAGCAGAGAGAGACGGAGCACCCTCTCCTGTGGATGTAGGCTCCGGTACTCTAGACGGGAGTCCACTCACCCTAAATGAACAGAGGACAGGCACCAGGCCAGCAGCAGCTCCCAAGAGGACTTGGGAAGCAATGACGTGACTCGCTTCCATGAATGGGCAGGCATTGCTCTGGGAGGGTTCCAGTGGAGGAAACACTCTGTAGAACATGCTTCCCTGAAAGGTTAATGCATTCAATGGGTGCAGGGGGAGGGGGTGAAGAGGGAGGTGTGTCATGGGAGCCCTGGCTTCAAATAAGGATAAATCAGCTGCACTGGAGGAGGCCGGCCTGGAGGGGCAAACGTCTGGGAGACACCTCCTCACCACCGGCCAGGAGAGCAGGCTCCTGGCACCAGCGGCATCTGTAGAGCAGAAAGGCGTGGAGGTGGGGGTGGAGGGGAGTAGTCATGAAGCCCTCTCAGCAGCACTTCTAATGACTAGGTGTCTGGTAAGGGTCTTCTCTCCCCTTCCAGCCACACTGGGAACTATGCAGGGAGGAGATGGCTGGTTAGAAAGGAAGAGGAGCCTGGAGGGGAGGGAAGCCACGCCCCTTTTCCACTGTGGGGCTGAACCAGAGGCTAAGGCTTATGTTGCCAAGGAAGAGATTTACATTAATCAGAAATACCAGGACATCACTGCACAGAGATTAGTGAGGTTCCCGAGGGCCGGGAGAGCAGCGCTGGGAATGCTTCCACGGAGTCCTTTCAGAACCTCCAGACTTCTCAGCTGTAAGGGCGGGGTGGAGCATGGCAGAGAGCAGGTGCCAGAGGTCTGCTGCAGGACTGAGGGTTCTTCTTGTGTCCTCTCTAGATTCCTAAATCTTTTTAAAAAAAATATTTTTATTGATTTTAGAGAAGAAGGAGGAAGGAGAAAGATAGAAAAACAATGATGAGAATCATGGAATGGCTGCCTCCTGAACACCCCCGACTGGGGATCGAGCCTGAAACCTGGGCATGTGGCCTTGACTGGAGTTGAACCCGGGAACCCTCAGTTTACAGGCCGATGCTCTATCCACCAAGCCAAACCTGCCAGGGCACCTAAATCTTCTTGACAACATCAGCCCCAGGGCTCTCTCTGGTTGGAAAGAGAGAACAATAGTGTTCTGAAATGAGGAGTCTTCCACAGGCCTGCTCCTTGGCCATGCTGACAGCACAGGATGATCCAGACCTGGATGGGCTAAGGTTAACTCATGACCCAGGGACAGCAAGGGCCATGCTCTGAAGAAAAGGTTTGGGCTTGCACTGAGCTGAAGAAACAGAGGAAGCACGGCAGGAGTGCCCCATAGGCAGGAGATTATTAGGAAAAGAGCTAGAAAACAGGGATACAGAAAAATGAAGAAAACCATCCTTTCTTTCAAGATACTTTAGTTCCATCTGCCAGAAAAATGCTAGAATAAAAATATATATCTGTTATTGCTGCACATGTGGATGGTGCACATGGAGCTGTGCTGGCATAGCCTGCATGGCTGTAGGTGCAGAGCTGCTGAATGTTGCCAGTCCTGTGGGTCCTTTGGAGACAGATCAGCAAACAAAGTTCAGAGTGCTTGTCTCCATGTGAGGTGGTACATGTTCCCCTTGACCTTCTCTTCAAGAATCTTCAGGGGGAATTATACTACTTTACACAGCTTCTGGAATTAGATTTCTTTTCTGTTTAACTGGACCCTGCAGGAAACTGAGCCTATGGGCTGCATTGGTGGGTTCGGATATGTCTGGGAATGCTCATGTGCTCGCAGAATAGTAGGATGCCCCCAGGTCGAGGACCACTTGGCTTCTGTGTCACTGTGACCAATCTCTCATGTCCAAGATCCCACTTCTCTCAGGGAGCCACAGGGCAATGGGTGCTTTTAGGTTGGTCCTACAGGATCTTTTGTCCAGGATTTTAAGATCTGAAGCCAAATCATAGGGAACAGAAGTCACCATGAACTGAAGTTCTCCTGCCAACTGTAAACCTTGGTTTGGACCCAGCCTGTCAATACAGGGGTAAAGAATCTGAATTTAAGAACCAACACAAGTATAGGAGGGTCCCAAAACCAGAAAAGCTGCAAACCAGTATGTGTATGGGGGTGGGGAGGAGAGGACAGGGAGTTGCCTGGAGGGTCCTGGAGCTGCCTGCTGGTCCTGCAGCCATCCCAGCATGGTGCGTGTGGCCTGGATTCATTGAAAGTGGCTATGCAAGGACTAATACATGGAGGAGAGCAGCAGGACTGTGCATGGCCCCTCGCTCCATGAGGCCTACTTGTGGCCACAGGACTGCTGGGAAGATTGCTCGGGCAGGCTGCGCTGGGATTGGATGTGCTGGGGAAAGGTAGCAGTGCTCAAAGTCACTGGAAGTGTCAGTCTGCTGGAGGCTGGCTTAACTCATTGTCTCTGAGGCTCTATGACCTTTTACCCTTGGCCCCTGCATGAGGCCAGGGAAAGGAGACTGCTGGGGACAATGTCACCTGCTGGCTGAGTAGGATTATCGTCTCATAATAAATCCAGGGCCAGGAATGTTTATGAGGCTCTCGGAAGCTGCTGGAACAATATCACTTAGAAAACGTTTATGCTCACCAGGCGAAGGCAACCTTCCCCCACTTTATTTATGAGGCATGCTGGGTAGTTAAGTGAGAGCTGGGAAGAAAGGAGGTTAGGAAAAGATCACCCCTAAAAATTCCAGCCTGGTGCAGCCACCATCTGGGCTGTGGTGCAGGACGGATGGTCCCCATATGGTCAGATAGCTTATGGGCAGCCATGGGTCCAGGGGCCAAGGAAGAAATGCCCAGGAAATCTAAATGGACTCACACAGATGTGATCTGGACTCCTGGGGGCAGGAACTATGTCTCATTCATTCGTGGGTCCCTGGCACCCAGCACAGTGCCTGACATAAAGAGAGCCACTGAATGTCTGTTGTTGAATAAACTCATCCATCCATTGGGTTTTGTGAGTGAAGCAGAGTCTATCTTTATGACTTAAAAAAAAGACATTTGCTGCCAATTTCTGCTTAGGGCTTTACTTGTGCTGTTAAGCTTCCATTTCATGCACAGAGGCTTAGGCGGAGAACGCTATAGCTTCCTTCCAGTCGGCAAACAGGGACTGGACTTGGGCCTTCCTGTTGCTCTGGTCTCAGTGCCCTAAAGGACTGTGAGCACAGCTCTGGCCGATGGACCAGTTAGCTCTGCAACGTCGCTGAGCTTCGCCACCCTGTTGGGGATTCTGAAACTGTGGGGCGGAGAGACAGCAGAGAGGGAGCTGGCCCTTTCTGAGCTGACTCATCTCCCAGGATCCTCTGTAAGTTCCCAGGGACTGTGATGCTGCCAAAGGGCATCTGAAGCCATTCTATGAGAACCAGGTTCCCACTTCCAAGCAGCCCCCACCTGAGGAGCTTCAGTTGCATCACCCCTGGGTAGGAGCCCTGGCCTCTGGGTAAGAGGGCAGGTCCCACCAGAGCCCCTTGTTTCCGAAGGGAGCCCAGGCAGTGCACCCCTCTCTGCTATTCAAAAATCCCTGGAGCTGCAGACTGACTTCTTCCCTCTTGATTGATGGGTTTGCTGTCCTCTGCTTTCAGGTGTCGTCAAAGGATGAAAAATCTGTGAGACCTTTGGCCCATGTCATCCAACCTTTCTCCTGGAGCTAGTGTGTCTTAGTCACTGTGGCATTAGAGATGGGTAGAGTCAGCAGGCACTTTGCATTCAATTTTAGTGGCTCCAAGTATCCCGCCCTCTGGGCTCGCCATGTCATCTGAAACTCTGTCATGTGAGGCTGAGCCTTTGAGGTAACTTTATGCACCCCCAGGAATCCTGCTGGGTATTTAATAACCCCACCACAGTACCATATAAACCCTTATTAGCCATTAATGCTTCAAGCCTTCTCAGCAGTTGGGCCTCCCACATGCCCACAGCCCCATAACAACATGTCACTCACGTATTTCCCTGGCTCACAGCACCCACGCTGCTCACTGCCGCCACCAGCTCTGCCCTTTGCTTCTCAAAGGATTCCGAATATTTCCGGTTCCTGATCTCATATCGTATTTCCCTGTGCTTCACATCTGTGCTCCATGCGTCCCTGTTTTCTCAGCCACAGTTCAGAAGCTCTAGACCAGCCTGGTAACCAGCAGGCTGCTCACCTGGGATGGTGCACTCCCAGATGCTCCCCACAAGTGCCAGGCCCTGGAAGGGGCAGGAGAGCCCAGAGCCCTGGCACAAGATGGAGGAGCTGGGTTCTGCAGGAAGAGGGGAGAACCCTGGGAAAGACCCTGCTGAGCAAAAGCCCTGTCAGATGGAGCTTCAGGCTGTTCCTGGGTTTGAGCACTGAGCACTGGTTGGACTGGACAGGGGAGGAAGTGAAAGTGGAGAACTTAAAGGGCAATCTCCCTCTCCACAGCACTGTTCACAAGCAGCCCATCTTATGGTGCTCTTGGCTCACAGCAGGGCTCCTGTTTATTAGTGAATCCCAGGACAGTCCTGAATCAACAGGGTGACAGCTGGAAGAGCACTTTCTCTTGCAAAGCAGAGAGGTAAAGGGCTTTGACCAAGGTCACAAAGCCTTTGAGGGGCCAAGCTGGAGGCTGCCCTCAGTGCCCCTGATGCCATTCCCTCCCTGTTTGTTCTTCTCACCAGCTTCATCACCAGGATGTAATTCAGGTGAACAACAGCCTACAGTAGCTCTGAGATGCGACAATGGCTATACAAAAGAGAGTAACCTGGGCAGCCTACGCAGACCACACCCAGAAAATTTTTAATTTTCTGCTTGTAATTAGTCTTGCCCTGATGAGTTAGTTTTATAAATAAGTGAGGTGGGGTCCCTCAACATTTCATGTTAAGTTCCTTCACACAATTGAAATTAAGAAAAAATAAACAGTAAAGTGTTGGTGAAGTAGAATTTGCTATAAGGGACAGATTTTCTTATTTTTTATTAAATTATAATTGATAAATATATTAGTTGCAGGTGTACAACATAGTGATTTGATATTTATATACCTAATGAAGCAATCATCACATTAAAGATAGTAACCATCTGTCACCATACAAAGTTATTACAATATTATCAACTCTATCACATCCGTGTAATGTATTTATTTTAAATACAGTTCTTTAAACCTGATTTTAGTGAGAGCAGAAGGGAGGGGGAGAGAGAGAAACATCGAAGAGAGAGAAAGCAATCTGCTGCCTCCTGCAGACTCCCTACTGGGGTCGGAGCCTACAGCCCAGGCATGGGCCTTGACGGAAATCAAGGCAGCAACCTCTTGATATATGGGACTATGCTCAACCAATTGAGCCACATGGGCCAAGGCAAGTGGTATTTGTTTTATAATTTAAAAAAAAAACACCTCTCTGGGGTGAGTGGGGGAAGATGGGATGGGAGGGAGAGTGGACAGGGATCTTGATATTTATTCAAAGGGAGACACAGAAAACAACTGTAGGGGAAGGGACTGCTGAAGAAAATGGGAAGTCTTTCATCACATCATTAAGCTCAGAAGCAACACCATGGGAGCTCATAGGGGCTCTGGCATATTCTAAGCAAAAACAACTTTTCAGAGGCCTTTACATTTGGGTCCCTTCTGAGAAGCCTGTGGTGTGGAGGACTACATACTAGCAATTAAGAATGAAAACTGAAGAGAAAGAGGAAAATGGTATGATTGATGAATTCTATTTGGCCAATCTACTTATCTTATATGTATTCAATATTGAGCAGCTACAGACAGACACTGAGAAATATCCACAGTCTGGTATCATCCCTAATGCCCCAAAGAGACCTTTCTGGTGGATGCCAGTCTGAGGTGGAGGGACAGTGGGATAAGAGACTCAGAAACAGGCAGGAAGAGGTTCAAGGTCAAGCCAGGTCAGGGACACTCACAGCCTCCTTCTATCTCCCCGTTCCCACCAGCCCACCCAAACCTCCATTTTTAAAAGGAGAGATTGGTGTTAACACCAATCCTATAGGGCCATCATATCTGAATATTCTCTGTAATTGGCAGTATTGAAGCTTTGTATGTGTATACAGTGTATTTTCAAATGTGAGAGTTCAGTTCTTTTTAACTAATCCTTTTCAGTGTTCTAATAAAATACTATTTGAAAATTATAAAGAAAAGGTATCTCTGTGAAATAAACCAGGTTTTTATTCCACTTACAAGGCAGTGCCCAAACAGCAACTACTGGCATGAACAGGAGCCGCCCCTTGCAAACATGCTTCACACATTTATGGCAAATGCAATTTATCTTTGGTTCTTTGTCAAAAGCTCTGACGCTTTTTAAACGATCAGCCTGAAGGAGGATTGAGACCAGGAACCACGGGCAGTGGCGTAACTCCAATGGGGGAGGGGTGGTTGGGGTAGGCGTGAGCCTGAGCTCCGAGGCCCATGCCCCCAGCTGGCTTGGAGACTCAGCCAACATGTGCACTGAACTCTGAGGTCAAATGGGGTGACTGTGGCCTGAATTATGAAGGACTGAAACAACTCAGACCATCATTTCTGGTTTATTACCCAGGCTTGTGTTTTCTATGGAAGGGTTGATGGCTTTGGTTTATGAGAACCAATTAATGTGTGACAGATTCCTGGAGGCCCTGAAAACTCATTCTCATGTCCTCTCCTGCAGCATCCACCATCTCTCTCTCTCTCTCTCTCTCTCTCTCTCTCTCTCTCTCTCTCTCCCTCTCTCTCTCTTTCTCTCTCTCACACACACACACTCACACACATACATGTGTACACATGACACAATTATCCTTTCTCTGCCATGACAATTGGACTATTATAGACTAGGTGAGTTCAAAGCAAACACATAGCATAAGTGGTGGGAAGGATTTCTTTAGGACAGACTTCTTGGCTGCTTGAGTCGTCTGCAGCCTGTCAGAGCTGAGAGAATCCTTAGAAACCATCGAGGTGAGCAATTGCCTTATATAGCCATAGAAGTTGAGCCCTGAGGATGAAAATTAGTAACACAGGTAGTCTGTAACTTTCTAATTTTCCTTGTAGCCCAAGCCACCCCATCTGTAGCCTAATGCCATACCCACATGCTATTATGTGTACCTGTACTCTGCACACTACTGAGGAAGGCCACTATGCCCATCTGCTTTACTCAGTCCAGGCTAAAGTTTTCCCTTAAGGACACGCAGAGGGGAAAACAGTCATAAGTAAGAGTGGTGACTTTATAAGGTGCCTCACTAAGGGTCATCTGGCCCTTCACATTGCTGATGAGAAAAACAAATCCGAAGCGGTGACATGATTTGAAAGGAATCTCACAGACAGCTACAGAAAGCCATGTGGAAATAGGCATCCCTGTTCTTGCACCCTTAATCTTTCTGCTCCTAGTGTCCTGCTCTACCTTCTCCTGGGATTGCAGCTCCATTGTAAGTTCATTACCCTGACAGTGGAGCTCCTGGTTCCCACCCACAGCAGTTGATAAAGGAAGCAAGGCGTATAGAGGACTATTCGACTGGCAGTCCCTGAGCCCTAACCCCAAATCTCTCTCCTTTCTGCTGAGCATACCCCTCAGCCAGCAGAGGAAAGTCACTGTAAGGTCACTGCATTCCTGAGGGATAAAGAGCATCTTTGTCCATGCCTGCCAGGCCTCTGGCTCCGGCTGACTCAGGCTGGTGGCCTGCAGCCCAGCATTCTCTACCCGCTGAAAAATGAGCATTCTTGAATCTCAGGACACACACAGTCTTGGAAAAGTAAGTAGTTACAGACCCACAGAGCCATGTACACACACACACACACACACACACACACACCACCTTATCTCTAGGAACAAACACTATAGAATAAATATTCCTGACATGTAGCTAAACTGTGTCTTAAAAAGATTCTCAAATCTCTGCTGCTTCCATGTTCCATGTTTCAGGGTTCAATAATCTCTAATATCCTTCTCTGGGAATAATAAGATTTATCTTGACTGCCTGTTGTATGAATGAGGGAAAGATATTAAAACCCTTAAACTAATGTCTGTGTCCATGAAATGTCATTTTGGCTATTACATTGCTTGTTAGGGAGTCCACAATCACATCTCCATTCTCTATAGCCTACTTCATATCCAGAGACATGGGAGTAGCCCCCTCCATGATAGGGAAAGGGGTGACATCAGGAGGCATATGACTTACTATGGGGCAGTTGAAGGCTCACCTATAGAAATTCAAAAATGGAGCCAAGAGCAAAATTAAGCATCCTATGTAGCCAGGGATATAACATGCAAATTCAAGGACTCTGGGCCACCATGTTGTATAGTATGTACTGGGGAGCACAGAAAGCAAGTCTGAGGAGACCAGCAGAGAAGCACAGCAAAGGCAGGCAGGGCATCTGGCAGCACCCAGCCCCTCTGAGGCTAGCTGCACACCTTCTTAGAGCTGTCACCAGGCAACCCTGTAGCCTAACAATGCCTTTGTTTTTCTTAAACTAATTTGAGTTAGTTTCTCTTACTTACAACTAGTTAATCCTTTCTGGAACAATGATTATGATGATGGTAATGATACCACACAGTGATGGTTACAGGAGACTTCTGAGCAGTGTGGATTTGAACTTATACATGGACTTTATTCAATAACTACACTGTCAACCTTTCCATATCCCTGGGTTGGTTTCACATCCACAGATTCAACCAACCTCGGGTCAAAAACAGTATTTTCTGTGTGCTGTTGGAAAGTCTCAAATACTGAGGCCCATTTTTGGATAAGGGACTTGAGCATCCTCGAATTTTGGTGTCCAGGAGAGGGCCTGAAATCACTCCCACTGAGAATATCAAGGGTTGAATGTAGTTAAGTTTTGGGGGAGTCAAAAGTCATGTGTGGCTTTCTGACTCTGTGGGGGGTCGGTCCCCTTAACCCCTTCATTGTTCAAGGGTTAACTGTATATACACATGAAGATAGATTTTATCTTTGATTTCTGTTTTCCCAAAGCTACTTAAGAATGTGGCTTTGTGTTCCTCTCCAAGGAAGAATGATGCAGAGCACACCAAGGCAATTGGCCAACCTTTGCCTAGGCCAAAGGTCATGAGGAAAAAGGTGGAGTGGAGTGAGGACAAAGACATCTGCCTGATTCTTTTCTCTCTACCTTAAGTTGGCTTTTGAACATACCTGGCTTACTGAAAATTGCATGGTCCTTTGGAGCTCTGCCATTTACCTTGGGCAAATAACCTTTCAGAAACATTTAAATAACACAATTACTGTGAACACTTGTAAGCAAAGCACCAGATATGAGGCTGAGTGTGCAAAAAATAGTGGCTATTATTATGAGGCTCCCCTCCTTGCAAGCAACATCCAGAGCTCTGGGATATACTTTTAGGGTTTCTTTAACATTTTCCACTTTCCAGTAGAAGAGAAAGGCCCTTGCGAGGCAGAAGAACACAGAGATTTCTCTCCCCAGATCTGGTACCCTGCCTCCCTCAGGAGGGGGCTGGGTGGCCTTGCAGCATTGGGAGGCTACTGTGTGGCTCTGTCTAAACCACCATTGGCCAGTGTGCTCCTTCCTCTATCTTTGGGCAACTGCATTTACTGATAGTCATCATTTACTGGTAGTTAAGACAGACAAACCAAAAATAGAAGACAAATTTCTTCTACCCTCACTAAGCTTATAATAGCTTGGCAGACGTGGCTCAGTGGTTGAGTGTGAAACTATGGTTTAATTCCTGGTCAAGGCACATGCCCCAGATGCAGGCTCCATCCCTAGTATGGAGCATACAGGAAGCAGTGGATCAATGATTCACTCTCATCAGTGATGTTTCTGTCTCTCCCTCTCCCTTCCTCTCTGGAATCAATAAAAAATACATTTTTAAAAAAGGAAAAAAAAGCTTATAATAAGTGATCCTATATAATCAAAGGGTAATATGCAAATTGACCCTAACAGCAGAATGACTGGGAACAACCGGTCACTATGACGAGCATTGACCACCAGGGGGTATACATATAATGCAGGAGCTGCCCTTTGGTGGTCAGTATGCTTCCACAAAGGGAGCTCTGCTCAGCCACAAGCCAGGCTGATGGCTGCAAGTGCAGCGGCAATGGTGGGAGCCTCTCCCGCCTCCTCAGCAGCGCTAAAGATGTCTGAGTGAGGCACCAGGCCTCTAGTATTTTTATAAAGCAACATGCGCACCAGTTAATGTGGCACAAATGAAATGCCTGCCCACTATAAGGATTGTGAAGAGACGGGTGAGCACATTACATAAACTCTGAGCCAAGGTCCCAAGACGATGGGGAGGAGCTCCAAATGATGACGGGGAAATTGGGAGGAAAGAAACAAGAGTTCAGAGCTTGTAATGTTCTTTGCCGGTCAATTAGTTATGTGAGAGAGGAGACACTTAAGCCCGGAGAAGTGTGGGCAGAGAGGGTGAGCATGTGAGGCTGCTGCTGTAGGCTTTTGAGTCAGCTGAGGTGTTAGAATCATGTGAACAAATGAGCTTTGAATAGACTTTCCAAACTCGGCTGCACACTGAAACCACCTGGGAGCCTTAAAAATCCTGAAGGATGCTGGGCCCACGCCCAGAGATTCTGATTTCATTGATCTGGGTGCCGCCTGGGAATCAGGGTCTTTAAATGTTCCCCAGATGACTAACATGCAGCCAAGGCAGAGAGCCCCTGCTGCATAGCATTGAGATCCATGGGGAAGAAAGGCAGACCTTCACATGTGCTCTGTTAATGAGAATGAGCGGGGTGTGGAAAGTTGGGAGGTTGGGGCCACAGGTGAAAGAGATGTTCTTCCCTGGAATCTGAGTTCACTTGTGTGAGTGACCTAAGCCCAGCCATCCTTCCATCGCTTTCTATGCTGCCACACTGTGCAGAACCCCCAGACTGATGCTCATCCGGTCAGTGCCTGAAGGAAAACTTTTGGAGCCTGTGGCCTGACAGACCACTCATTGTGAGGAAAGGAAGGTCAAGCTCAGCGGAGTGGGTGGCGCTAGTCTGTGCTGGCTCTTGCCACAAAGGGAGTGTTGGTAACTGCACATTTCCAATGTTCTGACTTCAGCTTTTCTTCATTGATGCCGCTCTCACTGACCAACCTCTTGGCACAGAGCAGGAGGGGAGTGTGCAAGGAGAAGCAGGAGCAAGAGTCATTTCGCTGCTTCAAGCCCAAGGGAGCTCTGGAAATCTCTGACTCTAATTCATTTTGTTATTTGGAACCAATAACAATAAAAATGTACATTTATATAATATTTACTATGTGACAAAGTCTGTTCTAAGCACTCTACAAATATTAACTCATTTAATTTTCACAGCACCCTTATGAGTTAGGTACCATTATGACCTCCAGTTTATGGATGACAAAAGGGAGGCACACAGCAAGTAAGCAAGTTGCCTAAGATTATGCAGACCAGACAGCATAAAATGGATTCACAGTCATAACCTATTTACAACCTTATTATGCAAACTTCATTAGGAGACAAGACACTCGAAACACAGTTAATATCTACAAGAAACCTTGGATAAAGTGTCAAATAGCCACAGTTTAGAATGGGCATCAGCAGCCGAAGTGGGCCAGGAGAACTCCCTGGAGTTGGCGGGGCTGGCGCTGGTCCCAGAGGGGCAGACCTGAATGGAAGGCCCTTCTACCATGCAGAGCTGACAGTGAACCCAGCATGGAGCCATGCAGAGCTGACAGTGAACCCAGTATGGAACACAGCATGAATACCTGTGCACATTGGCTCCCAGGCTGTGAGTGGGGGTTCAGGACCACAGTAAGGAGGTCAGGTCTCATTGTGAGGTGTAGAGCTGGGAGTTGCTCAATGACTGTGGCATTTAGGGATGCCCTTCAATGCTGGGAGAGCTGATGTAAGCAGGCATCCCAGTGGGCAGCTCCAGAGTCAGTGGTGCGGCACAAAAATGGAGAGGACTCTGACCCCTGATTTGTTTCCATTTCCAAATAAGTTCTGGTTTGCCTCAGAGCCTCCAGGACCATGCTTATGTTTCATCTCTCTTTATACTTAAAGAATTCACAGTTCAAAGTTGGGGAATACCTAGTTTGTTTGTCAGCCTGACAATGGTCATGAAATGGAACCCCCAGTTGGCACTGGGCTGAGCTCCCCAGAAAATTATATAGGCCAGAGAGAGCCAGTCCCCGCGGCAGCAAACAAGCCACCTATGGGTTCTGAGCTTCACCCCAAACTGTGTGGCTGCCTCCCAGTCCACTTTCAGAAAGATAAATATTCATTTTTTTGAGAGATACAAACCCTTTTCTGTGGAGTTTGCATAATATGAACCTTCCCGTGCTGCGGAAGCAAAAGATGGGGGAGAAAAGATCCATGACTGAGCCTAAAGCATTAAAATAAAAAAAAATGGATTTCAATAAAACATGATATAAAAACAAGAAATAACTAAATGGAACTGAAAGCAAATGACATAAAACTTCAGCCTAAGATGCTAATTGTGATTCTGGAAATGTGACTCTGGCAACTGCTCAGCCGTTAGTATTTGGGGTGTTCTCCTCTGTGAATTGCTCCCTGGTGACATATGACAGCTTTCAGGTTTCACACAGCTTCTGGTGCCCCTGAAACCTTAGGGGCCCCAGGCTGGACAAGTATCCAGTCCTCCTAAGGGAGATCCAAGTGGAGGTTGGGGCCAATTTGCCCTCAACCTTCTGCTCCATCAGTAAGGAGCACAGCACACCCTCCAGGCTCCTCTCCAAGGCCCCTTTTCCCAATTTCAAAACAGAAGCTATAGTCCCAGCCCAGAGAAGGTTCTTGGGGAAAGAGCAGCTGAGGGTATCCCAGGTCACATCAGCTCCACAGTCACTGAGTTGTGAGGCAGTCAGTCAGGTTAGGTCACACATGTCCCAAGGAGGCGGAGAACTCAGAGCATCACTACAAATGCAGCTTGGGTCCTCTCCCACCAGGATGCATTTTTTTAGGGAGAATCCAAATCCTGAAAGCATTGGGACCTGGGATCTGTCCTGCTCCACTCCATTTGTTTTTCTACAGAATTCTCAAGTCCTGGTTGGACATCATCATCATCTTCTGGAACACTCTGGCCCCTGCCTCTTGCAGAAATCAGCCAGTGCCTGCCAGGCCTTCCAGCTGCCTCACTTCTGACTCTCGGGGTTGAAGGAGGTTGGAGTTAGATGATCCTGTCATATCTCTTCTCACCTTCAGAGTCTGTGTTTGCAACTTGGGATTTCTTAATATTATATGTTGTCTCCTGAAGTTAGACATATTAGAAAGATTTTGGGAGAGTCTTATATGTGTTATCTTCTTTAATTCTAATTCTAAACCTAAGAGTCAGGCATTAGCAACCCCATTTTACATATGAGGAAATTGAAGCTTAGAGAACCTAAAGGAAGCTAAATGGGTGAGATGGTGCAGTGGTTAGAAGTATGGACCAGTTCATGAGCCTGACTTTACATCCCATCTCTGCTTCTTCTGGCAGCAAAATTTTGAGAAAATGATATAAGGAATAATGAGATGGTACCATAGCTGAAGCATTTGACATAATAAGCACTTAGTAAATGGTAGCTGCTGATGATGGTTATTCTTGTAGTAAGGAACTTGTCCCTGATTATACAACCACCCAAAGGCAGAAGTGGGATTTAAGCTCAGTCCCTCCATCTTCAAAGATATGACCTTTCCATTGTTACATCCCATTCAACAGTGTGAACCGGTGAGGGATGAAAATAACCATGTATTGATCATCAATAAGTACTAGATATTGAGCTGGGCATGTTACACAAATGATTCCATTCAACCTTTACGACAGAGGCAAGTGCCATTATTCTCCCCATTGTATGGAGGTGGAGACTGAGGTAGGGCCTCCATACTGCCTTTCTTCAGCTTGTAAGTAACAGAGCCACAATATAATCACCGAATTCTCTGACTCCAACATTATACTGTGAACTTCACTGCACACATTGCATTTTAGGTACGATACTCTACCTTTGTACCCAGCCCTCTGCTAAGTGGAAATACTCAGAAGTTCAGACATCAGGATTTCTTCACACATGCTCTGTCCTCAAGCAGGGTGGAAGTCCACTGGGAAGTAAATATTCTTGTGGCTCTGCCAGATTCTGGCCCCTTTGTGGGAACATTGCCCATTTTAGAAGCCAATGCTTCTCTCAGAGTCCTCCCAGCTCATTCAGCCTCTCCAGACAGGGATGACAGAGACACACTTGCCCTTCAGAGCCTGGGATCTCTGCTAGATCACCGGGTAGCTGACTTCCCAGATTTGGACTTCCATCTGATTCCATCTGAGAATGAAGAGAGCAGATCATGAGTCTTAACTTGAGAGATTGCTCAGCAGGGAACTTAGAGGTAGATACTGGGTTAGTGTGGGGAGGAAGAGGGAATGCGACTTGCTACGCTGGAAAAACACTGTGTCAGAATTCTATTATTCCCCAAGTGATGGCATTGGGATGTGGCACAGCTGTGTATGGTGTGATATTACAATACAAATCCAACTGCTCAGAAGACAGGGGGCTGACTTCTCTCTCCCAGAAGCACAGAGCCACCTGCCACCAGCCACGCTTTGCCAAGAATGGAACTCACCCTTTCTACTGATTTGGTGAAGACCATGGTCTCCAGCTGCATGGCCCAGAGATGAGGAGATCCTCCAAGGAGAGCTAGGGGTGGTTCCTGCCAGTGCCGCTGAGGCTTCTGGCTTGTACATTAGAAATGCCATCCATGTCAAAAGAAGCACCTTAAAGTCTCAGCTTTTATCTCTCCATGTGCCCCCACCAGAAGTGACAGGGAGGGGATAACATGCGATTTATTCAACACCTGGGAGGCACCTTTGCAAGCACAATAGCTGTGCCAGGTAGTGGGCCTTCCCCAGAAGAGAAGAAAGGGGGGGAAAGGGAAACTAAAGAAAAAATAAAAGCATCTGTCTCAAGATAATCAGGCTATTAGAGGAGGGCTTTGCAGGTGGCTCTTGGGCCACAAAGGAAGCCTGGGCTCTGTTGGTGTCCAGATTGTGAGCTGAGGGTGTTTGCAGTTACTAATCAACCAAGACACACAGAAAGTTCTTTTGAGAAGATTTCATTGGATGAGACCCTATGAGAACTTTTAGAATATAAGAAAAATATCTATTAATAGTTGAGTACTGATATCCTATATAATAAAAGGCTAACATGCAAATTGACTAAATGGTGGAATGACTGGTCACTATGATGCTCACTGACCATCAGGGGGCAGATGTTCAATGCAGGAGCTGCCCCTGGTGGTGATTGCACTCCCCCAAGAGGAGCGCCGCTCGGCTAGAATCTGGGCTCATGGCTAGCGAGCACAGGGGTGGTGCTAGGACCCTCTCCCACCTCCATGGCAGTGCTAAGAATGTCCCACTGCAGGTTTAGGCCTGTTCCCCAAGGGGAGGGAGTGGGCCTAAGTCATCAGTCAGACATCCCCTGAAGGCTCCTGGGCTGAGAGACTCCCCCCCCCCAAAGTGCACAAATTTTGTGCACTGGGCCTTTAATGTGTGTGTGTGTGTGTGTGTGTGTGTGTGTGTGTGTGTGTGTGTGTGTGTAAAGTTTCCAAGAGAGTTACATTGAACAGATAATGCTGTGTGGCAATTATTTTTTCATATCGCCTGTCTCCACAGGCTTAGAAACTGAGTTAAAGCACCAAGTCTTCCTATCTTTATAGGAAGGTAGAAAGTAGAACAATAGAACCTGCTGTATTATAGGAGCTTAATAAACATGAGACTAATGATTGAATGAACAAGTGAGGAAATTGTCAAAGGGAACCTCAACTCTCAATCCCGAGACACTTCTGGCAATGGATAGCAGGTTCAGACAGCATTCTAGGCACCTGTCATTCCCGAGGCTGCATTGGAGTATCATGCTTGGCCAGTGGAGCAGGGGCTCCAGAGACAGCAGGGCTGGCTTGGAAGGAGTGATGCTGTTCCCTCCCCAGCTCTGAGAAGAAAGAGTGCAGCAGCTTCCCCTGATTCTATTTAAAATAGCCCAGCCCCCAATGGGTGGCTCATTCGGGTGGAGCACTGTCCACCTCCCAACCCCCATACATAAAAAACGGTTGCAGGTTCGATCCCCAGTCGGAGCACAAATGGGAAGCAGCCTATCAATGTTTCACTCGCAGTTGATGTTTCTACCCTCCTTCTGCTTCTCTCTCTCTCTCTCTCTCTCTCTCTCTCTCATCAATAAACATATCTTCAGGTGAAGATTAAAAAACAGTATTTAAAAAAATAGTCCATCCTCAGACTTGGACCCCCATCAGCAGAACTCCCATGTCTCCTTGCTGGCCATTCCCGTGGAGCACTGGGCTAGGCTGGGCTTTGAGGGCCTCGGATGGGTGAACACTGCATTGCACTGGGGTCCGAGAGACCTGGAGGAAGGCAGGAGTGGGCACGTGTGGAGGAGTCATCTCTCTTCTTCCTGTTGCATCTCATCATCTCCCTGTGGCTCCACCTGCTTCTCTGCTCTTCAGTCTCACCCGTGGCCACTCCTCTGGACTTCTCTCTATTTAACTCTATAAACCTCCCCAACTTTACCACCAGACCAATGCAGAGGAGCTATTTTTTGACTACACTTATTCTTCCTTTTGAGTATTAATTTTGTGCACTGAGCTCTTGTCCTATTGATCACTTTAACAATGAAGTGAAGACAATTATTTCAGTGAGGTAAAGGGTGATAAAGAGTGGACAATGCACATTTATTACACAGTACCCAGAATGTCTTGATAAAAGTCATCCTTGTCAATAACGTATTAGGTGGGAATGTGCTACCGAAAGGTTAGGCTGGGGACTGTTTGTTCACTGACCTAAAGGCGCCTGTTTCTGCTGGTGCTGCTGAGTTCATGCTTTCAGGCTCCATAAAAGGGCGGGTCACTGGGCAGGGCAGGTCTTTCCCTCTGGAAGTCAGTGCAGCTCCAGC